>CM016727.1:14370464-14830540 GCA_005771605.1 Scutellaria baicalensis
TTAACTTTTTTTTTTTTTTTAAAACTTGTGTCCATTTCTAATTTTAGATTTTTACAACATAATATGATACTTCATTAATTAAACATAAAGTACTCTGTATAATACTTTTACTGATTACATTAGTAAAAGTTCTATATTGTAACAGTCAATTCATGTCATAAATAATTGCATTTGTCATATTTGAAATATGATCAAGTGTTTAAAGTTAACAAGATAACAATATAAATTTCGAAAGATTTACTTATAAAAAATATTCATCGTTAAATCATTTTATTTGATTATTAATTGATTTATAGACATAGTTTGTAGATAAAGACAAAGATTTTATTGGAAATTCTAGTTCCACGACATAGATAAGCCGAACTCGAACTGGGCTCGTTTGTCCTATTAACGAGCTTATCTGAGCCGAACTCGAACGAATACCAAGCCCAATATTTTTCAAACAGCTGAGCTCGAGCTTCATTCCTAAGGCTCGAACCGAACTCGAGCCGAACTCGAGCCCAGTACTGTCGGCTCGTTTACATCCCTAGATAACATATACACATATATAATGTGAAGAGAATAATTGAGTTATTTATGTTTGTTGAATAAAAAATTTCAATAAAATCTATATGTCTATCCATAGTCGTGAAATTGATAAAACATTTATTCATTAGATTGTAATAAATCACATGTTTCAGTATAAAGATATAATCGTATGCAATCTTTTTAACCATAATTTCAAATTAAACAACTACTATATCGCGCTCAAACCCTAATTTCACTCCATGACCTTTTAGTTATTTCGCCTAACCTTTTAGTTATGTCCGCCTAACCTTTTCATTATGTTTACATAACCTTTATGATATATTCGCATAACCTTTCTATTTTGATGGTTTAATATTTTACAGAGTAAGATAAATAATATTACCTTTTAAACCTTTATATTATAATAACTTAACATTAATGTTATAATAATTTAACTTTTATATTATAATAATATAACTTTTATATTTTTCAAAGGTTATGATAGTTGTATATAAAGGTTATATCAATATAACATAAATGTTAAGTTATAAGAATATAAAAGTTTTCAATTATATTACATGATTGAAATAATTCTAAGTATATAATTTTAAGGTTTTAACATACTGTAAACCTTTAAGTTGTAATAATACAACATTTACGCATAATAATATTAACATTTATGTTATATTAACACAACCTTTATGTTATTCTTTAAGTAAATAAAGGTTATGATATTTATATATAAAAGTTAAATTAACATAACATAAAGGTTAAATCATCACAACATAAAGTTTTCAATTATCTTACATTTTATATTGAAAAAAAGTCTGAGTATATTAACTTAAAGGTTATGATGTTTGTACAAAAAGGTTATAGTCATATAACATAAAGGTTATACTCGTATAACATAAATGTTACCGTATAAATTAAAAAAAATAAAAAATGGGCGCGGATCCGGGTCAAATCCAGCCAGACCCGACCCGTGGGCGCCCTGTTGCATGGATCTAGATCCATACAACTGGTGCACAAGAACAATGCTCTTTTATAATATAACCAATTATCTTTTTATGTTTTAATTAATCCGTTTCTCCCTCTCGATGTTTTGATTGGAATTGATTGTGTTATCTGTGATGAATGATTTCAATTATTGATGTTTGATCTAGATTGGCCACCTAGGTTAAGTGTTCGATAATTGATTGCTAGAATCTTAAATCATGAATCCTAATTGTTGTGGTTTAATTTTCATTAGTAGTAAACTAGAGGTTGCACATCTCTAGGGTAACACAATCCTAGATTATCAAATCGAACTTGTGTATTTGGAGTCTAGTTCACCCTATCATCTTGGTAATTAATGCATTTAATGAATTAAATCTAGAGAGCTTATTCTAGGTTGTTCAATTAAATAGGGTTAATTAGTGATCTTATCCTAATTTAACTAATCTTAAGAGACGATTCGATTTAACAGAGCTTGTTGTTAGATTAGGGGTGATAATTCCATGATAATCTGAGAGAGGGGGTAACATTGATTAAGGCATAATTGATATTGGGGGATAACTGAACTGTTGACTGGAATGTTTTTTTATTGATTGATTTCTGTTTAGTCTGTTTTCTACATCTTTAGTAATTTTTGGTTTAAATATCAATCAATTTGATAACCCCCATATTTCTTGTTTCTTTGAAATTAGACATAAGTAAACATAATTGAATTGTCACTCTCCGTGGGATCGACTCTTACTTGCCTTAAGTACTAGTTGGTTAGGATAGGGAAGATTTTAATTTTATCGCGTCGCGACAGCGTGGTCAGAATGTTTTGTCCATTTTTTTGCTAAATTTAACCCTCATGATTAAATTTAATTGATGTGAAATAGAGTCCTAATTAAATAAAACTCTTTATTAAGAATAGTAATGTAATTTAATTTTTTTTATTTTCCTAGAGTCATTTACTTTTACAACTCTTCTAGAATTTTTTTACATGAATTGATTATTTTTCTTCTATAACATTTTAAATTTGATAGTAAAATTAGTTTCATATTAATATATTTAAAGAGTTTTTCAATCATATATATATATTATATTATATATATATTAAAAGCTTATGAAAAAAAAGTTATACTATAAATTAATATTTTGATTAAAGTATTGTAATATTAGAAATTAACATTTGAATTACCATATTAATAATAAAAAGCATATACATATTTGAAAATAGAAATTAAGATTTAGAATTTTAATTTTTTAAATTAATTCAAATTCTCAATTTTTTGTTGAACTATCGAGATATAAATTTCATTCAACCAAAAAGTATTCTATTGGTTTTGAAGATGATTTAAATTGTAAATACTATCAGTTACTTAAGAAATAAAATAGAAATAATTTCCTTTAATTATGACAAAATAGAAATAAGATGTTTCTAAAATGTAAGTAAATAATTTTATTGATAATTTTAATTTATTGAACTTTAAATAAATTATGTTAATTAATAAAATTCTTATATTATAAAAAATAAGTACGTATGTTTTAGCAAAATAAGTATTTAATAATAAATTATGTAATTATAATATCTTACGTGCAGCGCATGTGTTGTTATACTAGTTCCTGTTATAATTATGAGAATAAAAAAATTAGTTTAATATTAGAAATCAAAGAAAGAAAAAACCAAAAAGAAGAAGCAGCAGCTTAACATGTAAGCTTTTGTAGAGGCGGTGGCCTATATATTAGTGTATATATAGAGGAAATGACCCACTTTAATGTATGTATTAAAGTTTCGATCCTCTGGGAGAATATGAAAGGGGGAAAAGACACCTATTCACATATTTGCGTTCTTCTGGTTTGCAAAGGGAGAAAGGAAAAAGGAGTTCTGTAATTGTCTTCAGGTTTTCAATTGAATAAGAACTAGGGATTTGATATCAACAAAGTTTAAGAGATCAACGTTTTCAGAGGTAAGTCTGCAAAGCATAAATTCGTATTATTATGTAATAATTGTATTATTTGATGATATGTTGCTATTATGGCTATTATATGGTTTGAATTGTGAATTGATGATTACTGCAAAATGAATTTATGGGTGCAGTGACTGATAGAAACGGAGTAAGTGCGAGGTTGAGTGAAGTTACTCGTGTGAGTATCTTTTGAGTGTGGCCGTGCGGCGGTCTATGTACTAAGTGTATAATGGGGATGATAGGGTGTACCGAAACCCCAATTAATATATTGAGCGCATGATAGGGATAACAATGTGTACTGAAACACCAATGAATATATTGAACCCAATATGGGGATAACGGGGTGTACTGAAATCCCAATGAATATTTTAGAAATGAACTAGGTGAGTGTTTGAGTGTTTGAGTATTAGAAATGGATTAGGAGAGTGTTTGAGTGTTAGAAATGGATTAGGTGAGTGTTCGAGTGTTAGAAATGGACTAGATGAGTGTTCGAGTGTTAGAAATGATCTAGGTGAGAGTTTGAGTGTTAGAAATGAATTAGGTGAGTGTTCGAGCGTTAGAAATGAAATAGGTGATTTAAAGTGAGGATGTCAAGTGAGGAGTTCAAATGAGGGTTTAAAGTGAGAATGTCTAGTGAGGAGTTCAAGTGAGGGTTTCAAGTGAGGATGTCAATTGAGGAGTTCAAGTAAGAGTTTCAAGTGAGAATGTCAAGTGAGGAGTTCAAGTGATGATACATGGGAAAAATTTTCTTTAAGAAGCATGTTATCATGTGTGATTTCTGCTTACTGGGATTTTATCTCATGTAATTTATGCTTTGCAGGTAATTTGATAATGTATAATATTATGGTTGCACTAGGCAAACTGTGGTTCTGCTGGGTTTTGAGCACTTATGTACCTAGATGACGACCTGTTGGGCATGATGGTGGTTTATTTTGCTTTTGCTTGTGAATATTAAACCACTTCTGGATGTATCGTATATTATATAACATAGTATTACTAGTGAATTAACAAGTATCATTTTCATGGGTTGTTGGTCGGTTGAATTTCTTTTATATGAGTGTGAATAAGGTGTTGGATGGAGTAGATGTTATGGAAAAAAATGTATAACAAATTTTCAAACTATATTATATTATAGATTCGTATTATGTTGGTTCAGTAAGTGGGGTTGTGTCATCTAATATATCCCTATTTAAATTCAATTAATAAGAATTTTTTATCTTTTTAACAAATTTATTTTGAGAAGAGTAAATAGGGGTATATAGAATATTGTATGTAGATATATTTTGGAATATAAAAACCACAATTATTTTGAACAAAATTTATTTGTTAAGACCACATTTATTTTGGGAGATATTATATATCTCGTAGATATTCTAACATCTTCCATCCAAAATTGATCACACTCTCTCTCTTGCCACTTTATCTTCCATCTTCGTTGCTTCAAACTTCATCTTCCTCGTATCTGGACATTGTCATTTTCTTACAGGAGATCTAGAGGAAAAATGGGAGTTCCATCGTTTTACAGGTGGCTGGTCAACAAATACCCGAAAATTGTTGTCGATGCTGCAGATCATAACACTACTATGAGGTTGACAACTTTTATCTCGACATGAATGGAATCATCCATCCTTGTTTCCACCCTGAAAACACTGTCATCTTTTCTTCTTACATGTTCATATTTGTTAGTAGTGTTCAAAGGACACGTGGAGGAATGACAATGAATCTGGTGTGAATGATGTGCAGCTTTTCCCGCCAACTACATTTGAAGAGGTGTTTTGCCATATGTATGAATATATTGATCGTCTTTTCCACATTGTCAAGCCCAAGAAGCTCTTGTTCATGGCCATTGGTATTTTTTTCCATCTCTTTTGATAATCACATGAAAATGAACTTACTATTTAGTATCAGTTTCTGTTCATGGAAATCATTGTCTGGATCTAATGTGCAATCAAATACAGATGGCGTGGCTCCGAGGGCCAAGATGAATCAGCAGCGAGCCAGGCGTTTTCGTGCTGCCAAGGACATTGAAATGGCCGTCAGATTCTTCTATTGCATATAACATATACGTGTGTATCGTTATATTGCATGAAACGATGTTAAGTTATCAGTTGCTTTTCAATGTTCTGTTCAGGATGAGATGGAAGAACAGTTGAGGAAAGAGTTGCAATGGAGGGCAAAGCTGTTTTGCCTAAAGAAGAATCGGAAATCAGTGATTCGAATGTTATTACACCGGGGACGGAGTTCATGGAAATGCTGTCGAACAAACTCAAAGCTACGTAAGTCGGAGGATGCGAGAGGATCCAGCTTGGAGTGACATTAAGGTAGTGTGGTGGATTTCATGAATAGCTTCATTGTTTTGTCTGAACAATGAGAATTAAGCATTGTGTTTATTTGCAGGTTATTTTGTTAGATGATAAGGTTCCTGGTGAGGGGGAACACAAGATCATGTCCTTCATTCGAGCTCAACGAGCATTGCCTGGATACGATCCAAATACGACCCACTGCCTGTATGGTCTGGTATGGTTTATACTAGCCATCATTTTTCGTCTTTAATTTCTTCTTCTTCTTTAATTTCCTGTTTAATGCAGGACGCGGATTTAATCATGCTTGCATTGGCGACACACGAGCCCCATTTTTGTATTCTCAGAGAGGTTAGATTTTCATTACTCATGTTGTAAACTCATTTCTGTAACTTATAATGCTTGGCTGTTAATTAACAGGAGGTCTTGTCTACAAACAAGTGAATAGTTGTCATAAAATCGAGACTCGTTCCTTGAAGTCAAGAGAATGGTTTAAGGAGGTATTGCAATTTGCAAGTCTTCATTAACTTCATTTATAACGTCAAGTACTATATATATATATATATATGCTCTTCCCGTCTTTAAATAGCATCCATTGGAGAAGTCGATTTCTGTGTCAGCTATTGAAACAGAGAAGTTGGCTTCATGCAACGAAGCTCCATGGAGTGTTGATAGAAAGCAAGTGTATCAGGTATCCGACATGTAAATGTAAGATTTGTTCATAAGTTATCTTTCTATTCAACATGATCTAAAAATCAATCGTTTTTGCAGTTTCTGAATGTATGCATACTGAGAGAATACCTTGCTTTGGACTTGGAGATTCATAACTCAGACAACAAATTTGAATGTGATCTTGAGAAAATCATTGATGATTTTATCTTCATTTGCTTCTTTGCTGGGAATGATTTTCTTCCACACATGCCAACACTTGAAATCCACGAGGTCCTTTATATTCATCCATGTTATGTGCTTCTCATTGTTTAAATGGAAAATTAGAAAAATTCTCGTGTTCTCACCAGGGCTGCATAGATTTGCTGATGCATGTCTACAAGAACGAATTTCAAAACCTCGGAGGTTACCTGGTCGACATGCAGAAGGTTGACGACAAAAAAGGGCCTACATAAGCTGAAAAGGGTAGAAAGATTCTTACTTGCTGTAGGTGCATATGAGGATGAAATATTCGCCAAAAGATCACAACTGAAGGAACGAAAACTGAGACGTATCCTTGCAGATTATAGAGAAGCTGTTAGTTTGTCAATGATTCTAATTCAGTCTTGCATATATATACGTTCAGCATTGATGAACTTAAAGTCAGAGTGTTGTTTCTATGCAGAAAGATGACGAGAAGAACCAGCTTGAAGAAGGAACATCATCGGATATTGTAGGCATGAACACCATTGTTGAACTTGATGTAATGCATTGGCATTTGAACTGAACACTGTTCTTATCTTCGTATTCGAGTGTGATCTCACATTTTATCTGCTTATGTTATGAAATATCATCGCAGGGACTTAAGATATCTACTTCAGATCATGTAGATGCTGACACGGTATGCTTCTTCGTTTATTTGAGATGTTTCCTTTTCAACTGGTTAATATAAACATTGTGATTATTTTATTTCATTTCAGGTTCTAAATAACACAAAAGAGCTGAAGCAGAAATTGAAAGAAAACACTCGAAAAAATCTGATTTGTTCAAGGATGGTGTTATTGGGACAGATAAAGTTGGTGATTTATCCTTCAATATAAGACATTCAAAAAATTTCTTGTAATGATTGGATGATAATATGGATGAGATTCGATCGTTTTTTGTAGGTTAAACTTGGTAGCCCTGGTTGGAACAGAGATATTACAGAGTAAAATTTTCTGCTGAAAGCACAGAAGAGATGGAGGCAACAAGAAAGACCGTGGTTCGTTTAAATGCTCAAACATTGTCTAATCTTTATAGTATAACATCAATAAATTATCTAATCATTTTATTGAAATGAGTTTCCTTGTCTATTGCATTCAATACTAGGTTGCAAAGTACAGTGAGGGACTATGTTGGGTCCTACTATACTATTCTCCGGAGTTCCCTCTTGGACTTGGTATGCCTTATTACAATTGATCGATCCATTTTCAAAAATTAATTAGTAAACAAACGTGTTCTTGAGGTTCGATTGTAGGTTCTATCCATTCCATTATGGTCCCTTAGCATCTGACATGAGAGGACTCTCTCAGACAAAGGTGAAGTTTCAGAAAGGTGTGCCTTTCAAACCTTTTGATCAACTTATGGGAGTGCTTCCTCCAAGGAGGTAAATTGTTGAATCTTTGCTGTTTTTCGTTCGAGATAAGATTAAGTTCCTGGTCTTTTAACAATGTCGATCTGATCATGAAACTGTGTGTGCCAGTTCTCATGCATTACCTGAGTCGTACAAGGGACTTATGATCGATGAAAATTCTAGTATTATTGGATTTTACCCCACTGGTAAGAGATGTTCAAAATATGTTGTTCTTGATATGGCTATCTTACCTTGGTTGATATCTCTTCGTGTACGTAGATTTTGAGACTGACGTTGATGGCAAGAGGTTTATGTGGCAGGTATCACATCCTTAATTTGATCAATTATAAGTTACATTGTCTTTCTTGCTAATGTTATGTCTTTTAACTCGTCAAGGGTATATGCAAGCTTCCTTTTATAGAGGAAGACCGTCTTCTTACAGCGACGAGTAAACTTGAAAACGGGCTGAAGGTTTTCCATACTGCTTAGAACAATCCTGTTTTTGATACTGACAACTCCCGATTCTTGAAAATTTAATAGATTTTGTACTTCTCTTCATAGGATCACGAGAAAACCAGGAATATAGAGGCTCTTGGTCGGTTGTTTGTGAGATGCTCAAGTGAAATGGCCCAACAGCTTTCGTGCAATGGAGTCAGATCAAGCTCTGAAAGAATTAAGGGTGCAATAATGATTGAGAGTCCAATGTAAGGAGGTTTATATGTATGTTTTGTCTGAATGCTTGTACTCGATTTTGTCTAAAAGATGTCGATTTCAGGGAGGGAGTTAAAGGTACAATGCATCTGATGCCTGAGGATCTTATTAAAGTTGATGATGAATTGTAAGCTAGCAAAGAAACAAATTGCAAACCAGAGATTTTGCTGCCTTTTTTGCCACATTTTGATCTGTAAAATTTGTCATCGTTTTTTATCAGATGTGTGTTCTATGAGACACCTCGAGATTCTAAACACATTCCTCGACTTCTTGAAGGTGTGAACATTCCAGAGAAGGTAACTGATTCCTTCTGTGATCAAAATCAATGAATATGGAGTCGATTTTTCTTGGACTAAATGGTGCTTTGCAGATGGTGAACGAAGAGGACATAGTAGAGACGATTCTTTGGCACCAAAGCCATGGACATACTAGGTCAAGTAACATCAACATGTGTGTATATTCAAAGTTATTTAACATGTGTCCTTGCATTTCTGGTAATAAGATCGATTAACCACTGATCTTGATATACAGGTTTCAGAATCAGAGGATGATGAAACCCAACTTTGTATCCAGAGCCCCAAATCCTGCTCCGGCATTTACATCCAGAGGCGCCGGTGTTGGATTCAGTTTAGGTAGAGGGAAAACATCTTCTTCGATGATGGCTAAAGAAAGCTCGACTCTGAATCCGTATTGCAGCCGTGGAGGGCCGGGGTTTTTCAGCCATCATCAGCTCCAGAACCTTCATACCATGTGAGATCAGGAGGAGGATCTTTAAACAGGAATGGTTATGGAGGCAGAGATGCTTATCAGAGTCCCAGACCGTACTTGTATTATAGGTCGGACAATAGACCTAGTCATCAGGCAAGCAATGATTTCTGGCAGCCACGCAGTGGTGTAGCTCGTGGTGTGACTGAAGATTGGAGACAGAATAAACCGAGTTTGGGCAATTCAGGTCGTGGTCGTGGGGGAGGCAGAGGCTGGTAATCAGACAGCTGAGGGTATGTGTAGTTGTACTAAAAAGGCTGTGAAATATTTTGAATGGAATCAAAATATAGAATCATGTTTCTGTATGATCCATTTTGGAATGGCTACTCTTGTACGTACTTATCGGATGGATGTTAAAACTGCTTTTGATAACGTAATGTATTTCGTATAATGCAAAAATACAACATGTGATGAAAGAAAAAGGAGTGCATAGTCATATCTAATCTTAATACATAGACTGTTATTACATTTAATCTTGTCTCTCTCATGAGCAAGATTGCTGCGTGAATCCAAGTCTCTCGTTCCTCAGATCAAACTCATGGAAATTCTGCATCAAGAAATTGCCTAAAATCACAGACGGCCCGCTTATAAGATCCGGACCGAGCATCGTGTTGTCTGTCACCACAGTTGAACACAAAACCGAGCTCTATCGTCATCAACAACGAAGAAGTAATTCTCCAGTGGCAAAACCATCTCAGCTCCACCCTTGAAATGGAGTTTCAGTTGTGGAATTCTTACATCCTTTTACCCTGTAATATCAAACATGGTTTCAACCCTGTTAAAGACTCCACTTTGTTAGCCCTTTTGTACTCTTTCACTTGCTCTGAGAATGCATCTGCCACGACGTTGAACACCGCCTTGTTAATGTAAGTAAACGTTGATCCAGAATCAACTATAGTCCCACCATTGCCATCAGAATCAGGGGTCAATTCTTGGTAAGTAACCTTGACCTTTTTGCCTCCAACTGTGATTTTCCTCAGGCCAACGTAGTAATAATTCGATAAGGCGCTGTTTCCAGGCCTGATCGGATTATTCAGAAGTGGTGTATAGCTGAGATTTGCAACCGGAATCGGATTCAGAATCCAATAAAAGAAAAGCTGCTTTTAGGTGTGTTGTCAAATTTATGTGAAACAAGGCAGTATGAAATTTTCCTGAGGCCTAATTGACTTGGCAACGATGAAATTCCTTTGTCGAAACAGCTATGCCTGCAGGTTGATTCGATGAGAAAACCGAACACCCCACGAAAAAATCAGGGATCTTCTTGTGAGGCATGTTCAGGGTTTCAACCATGGCTATGTGGAGCCTAAGCCATAGAGAATGATATATGGAGGACAGATTTGAGTACAGTTTTTCTCAGAAGATTGGCAATCTTGGCACCCGGTGTTGGGATCGAATGAGGTGTGAATCCAACTGCATTTGGGATTCTTACATCCAACAATCTTGGAAGAAGAAGATTCTTTAGGAATGAAACTGGGGATGTTTCTGGAAGAAATAGAGCAGTTTCTGCAGACGTATCTTTTAGTACAAGGAAGCCATGAAAAGCTGCTACCAGTGTCCACCACCATTGGTATAGACTGAGGTGGGTTCCAAAGCTGAGGGAGATTGAGTAAGCACCATTGTAGGGGGACAAAGGGGTGGTGGAGATGGGGGCATTTTGGGGATTCTTGAGGTGGTGGGCTCTGGCTATGGAGGTGGAAGCTAGCTGTGTGAGCCTCTGAAATAGGAGTTGCAGAGATTGGAGATGAGAGAGAGGACAAGACAAGAAGAGAGAGGATGTAAGAGAGGAGAATGAGAGAGCCATTGTTTACGATGCAGTATAATCTAATGCCTGCAGTTAACTATAAGAGTTTTTGAGGTGGTCATTATGATATTCATGTTTCCATATTTGTTGATCCTAAGGTTGCAATAACTTGCAACTGGATATTGGCATGTCATTAGGGTATAGAAGGGCAAAAAGGTCCAAATCGATGAAAGCTTGTGGGCCTTTAGACAACTCGGGACAGATGGATCTGCATTCAATGAACAGGGTAGAGTGGGGTAAATTGCAAATTTAGTCCCATAAGTCGTAATTTTGGTTCCATTAAAATTGGGTATATTGATTTCGTCCCGTAATTTATTAGACCAACGTAATTTTGGGACAAATCAAACTCAATTTTGCAATTTTGGGACAATTTCCGTTTGAAAATCTCACGTCCTTTCGCCTGACTTCCAATTTGAGTGTTTTAGTCCCATAAGTTGCTGATGTGTCGCTGATGTGGATTTGTATGATGATGTGTCATTCATTTCACATTAAAAAAAACTAAAATAAATCCAACTAATTAAAAATTTACATAAATCTAAACTAAAATAAAATCTTCTCCCACATTTACATGGGAGAAGATTAATTAAGGAAAGTTACGTTCCAAATTCAAACGATCACCAATGCTAGCAGCAGAAGCAAACAATATATAGGACTAGATCGAGTTTAGATATACAATATGTCATATATATGGACTGAACAAATTAGTGGAAGAACATTTAAATTTTAACTGATCAAGTACAATACAAAGACAGGAGACATGAAAATCATTATAGCTAGAAAAGTCTGTCAAACCTTTTCCAGTAACAGAAAAAAAAAAACAGTGATTCTTGTTTTCTTACCTATATATCCTAAAATGATATGGTGATCATAAAATTATTTTTGAGAATCAAAATTCAAGTTGAGAGATTTAATTCAAACAAAACTCTTCAAAACTGATTTAGTTTCTTTGGAGATTTGCACGTTGAGTTCAAAGATGCTTTCTTTTTTCATGTTAAAATGAGTATTAATTCAATCAAAATTAAATAAATAAATATATCAAATAACAATATTTAACTTAAATTTAAAATGAGTTTTAAATTAATAAAATAAGCTCAAAAAGCTACTATAATAATGGTTTCCTAAAAAAAACGCATTATATTTAAGTTTTTTTTAATGTGAAATTAATGCCACATCATTATACAAATCCACATAAGCGACACATTAGCAACTTATGGGACTAAAACACTCAAATCGGAAGTCAGGCGAAAGGACGTGAGATTTTCAAACGGAAATTGTCCCAAAATTGCAAAATTGAGTTTGATTTATCCCAAAATTGCAAAATTGAATTTGATTTGTCCCAAAATTGCGTTGGTCTAATAAATTACGGGACGAAATCAATATACCCAATTTTAATAGGACCAAAATTGCGATCCCCTAAACTTATGGGACTAAATTTGCAATTTACCCGGGTAGGGTGGTTGGGAGTAGCCGTTTCCAACCAAACCTTGGATTATCCTGAATTTCCTGCAAAAGAAGCTTCAATTTTAACCAAGAATATCTTTTTCATGTAAGAAATCTTTTGTTACACTGAAGTTGCTACCTCTTTTTTTCACCAGTTTACTTGAGATAACATCTTGTTATAACTACATGAGTTATCGTCCAAAACTGGCAGCAACACATGGGATGGGAACAGCAGACTTGTGAATCGTCTTTTTCGAATGGGATAAGGAGACAAAAAGGACAGCCAAACTACAACTCTAATGCTTGGATGATAGTTCATTCCACTATTTTCTGCAAGTTCTTGGCCATTATCAAGGATTAGAAAATGTGGGATCTGACTAGGAATATTATAACTTAAACTGGGTGTCCATAAAAATAACTGTTTGTTTATATGAAAAAGATACACTACATCTCAGATTGGCATTGCATCAAATGGTTAAAGGGAGATACAAGATCATACAAACTTAAGCTGGAGACAAGAAATAGCCTTCAGAACAAATGGGCTCCATTGTTCCTACAACTTGGATTGAGTTTCAAGGGCAAATGGAGAAAAGGCATAGTTATGTAGCCAAAGGCTTTATCTGTGCATACTACCTCATTGTACCTTCGATTTCTTCCTAGCCAAAAACCGTTGCTTTGCTGCAGCCACTGCATCCTCACTTCTTTTGTGATGGTCCTTCTGTGTAGCCGCTGCACCATCAGTTTTCTCTTGATCGTCCCTTGCTGCATCCACTGGACCGTCGGTTCTTTCTTGATCGTCAGTCCTAGGTTGTTTACTAGCTGATTGCTCATTTGTGGCTCGATCTTCAGGGGAAGTGTCAGAAATAGGCCTTGCATTTACAATGTCTGAAGACTTCTCCTTGGGAGAAAGATCCTCGGAAATCTCCTTCTGGCTCTGCTCCAGCTTTGGTGATGCAGTGCTAGTACCGGTGGCTATTGGAGAGACTTCACCGTGCTGCTTTTTAGATTTCGCCTTGTCAGCATCTTGAGCACCAAATGCCACATTTTTTGCCAGGTTGAAATAAAAATCGCTAATGTCTGTCTTCTTGGTGACCTATTAGAATGAAGAACAAAACTACACTGTAAAACATCGTGATCCGAATGTAATTCTAATAGAAGACAAACTTCAAGTTTCTCAATAGTATATCAATGAACCAGAAATCAAAACATTATACTCCACACATCAAACAACTGCTTATATCAATTTATGAATTCAGGCAAACTTAAAATATCATAGTAACAACAGGATTATATTTTCCCAGCAGAAGGTGCAGTGTTTCCATATACAAGCTCTGAATGTCATGCATCATAGGCAATAAATGTAACATGCACCTCAACTTCATGACTTCAAGGACAACAGAAAGCATAGTTTGTCAAACCTAGTTCTTTTAAGAGCTGTAAGAGCATAGATAGTTTTAGAGTTTAAACCCTAAAAACAGGACCATATGGATTCATTTGCTACATATTTGGAATCTAAAAGGTTTTAATTCTCTTAAGTCCCAAAAATACATATCAAATATCAAAAATTCACAATATCCTTGTATAAGATTAAGCTTCAAATTTTTACATTCAATGCATGAACCTAGGAGCTTCACAACATCATTAGATTGGGAAACACAAAGTTGAGTGCTGGCAACAAAAGTAGCTTGCTATGTACGCTTATATAAACTAGAGATACATGCAGAAACAATTCCTCCAAATTATAAGTCACATCATCAACAGAACCGGAATAAAAACCTATGATACCATGAAGCAAGTTCAACTTACATCATCCCTCTCCTCTCGCAGTTCACGAAGCCGCTCTTCTTCCATCCATTTGGCTTGCTCTGCCAGTTTCTTCTTGTAAGCACTAGTGACAAACTTATCTTTATCTGCATAAAGATGTTCGTCTTGGCTTCTCTCTTTAGCAAGCTTCCTCTCATAAATTATCTCATGTTCTCTTTCTCGTTGTTTTGCCTTATCAATTAGTACTTGAATATATCTTGGCTGCAAATGGAAATACAAACAACTCAAATCATTTAATCTTGAAGCCAAACATGTTTTAATATTATTAATCCATAAGCGATCCTTCAAGACTTTAAGAGGAATATAAGTAGTAAACAGTAAAATTATATTACTGCGAGATGAATCGATACAAAGCAGAGAAAACAAACAAAATGGTTTATTTTGCAATTATACCAAGATATGTTGTCAAGAAGCAGAGTGACATTACAAGTTAACATATAGCACAAATCAGACAAATAAGTTCCTACAATATAGTTCTCAATACAAATTTGTCATTTTCTAACAAGAAAAGAGCAACACTTATAATACCTTTCTATCTTGTCGATCCAGCTCTTTAGGACGAATTTGTTTCTCCTTCATTTGATCATACACTCCATCATAGTCAAATGCTGAAGGATCTTCTTCGAGTGCCTTTTTATGCTGCTCTTCAACCTATGGAGTGCTCAAAGGAAAACACATAAATCTATCATATCCACAGATACATTCAAAGAGTCATAATGAGGGTTAGCAACCAAACAATATTTTATAACAAAGAGGACTAACATCTCGATGAGTTTTGTTTTTATGGGCCTGACGCATAATCTCTCTCTCAACATTATCATCATCGTCATCATTAAAGGCAGGAGGCTTCAGAAGTGGGGGCCTTGTGGGCTGTTTTTTCTGCTGCGGTTTTACTCTAAGCTGCAACCCATACTTTGACATTTCTTTTATTTTGAGAGTCCTCTTGAATCACCAAACCTAAAATGAATTCAAATTAGCATTCAGCTGAAAAATAAGCACCATTAACACGGACAGGCTACTATATAGAAATAGATAATAAAACTCAAATTCTTCCCTTTCATCTCTGGTTTTTACTACATCGCTGTAGTGAATGGAGAACTCTCTCTCTCTCTCTCTAAACTTATTACTCAGACAAAACCCTAATGATCTAAATGAATAAGCAAAAATCAAGATTCATCTTTTAGCCCTAATTCAGATATCGTAGTTCAATCGATAATCCTTAACCCAAAAACTCTAGAAATTCAAATAATCCATAAACGCAAACTGACTGATTATTAGCCATAATATAAGAATATTGAAATATTGAAGTGCAAAACCCCCCACACCCCCACACCCCAACAACATCAATAACAACTGAATTTCCTAAACCTAAATTGCGAGAATAAAACCAGTAAACAAAACAAAGAAAGATAAATTATTAATCAAAGTCAAGAAATTTACCGTTTAAATCTCGGTGTCGGAGCGGAAGTTGCAGCAATCAATTGAGTTCACTGGAGGATCGTATTGGGAGAGAAAGATTGCACCATTTATTCAGTGTGGCTTTTCAAACTCACTTACACCTTTTTCATCGATTCAACATAGCAAAAGTGGCCATAACTTCATAAAAAAAACCTTTTAGCTACGCCTTACAAGAATATCAACAATAAGCAACAAAGCCAGAGCACTTCTGACCACTCAAAATTCTGAACTGGGCCACTTAGATACTTCATTTGATTATCCAAAATTCAAAAGAATCTTGAGGTAATGATTTCAAGAAACCCAATAAAAAGCAGAGAAAAACAAAATTTCTATTCAATATGAACAAGTTTGAGATCGATTTTAAACCACAATCGAGAATAACCCTCCTTAGATTCAACAAAAAAATTCAGGCCTACAAAGCAATAGCACAAATACAACCCATAATTAGCTTCAAGAACAACAATGGTTTCATGGTATGCGAAACAACAGCAGAAAGATGGCATAAGAAACTAACATTCGAACCCCACCAACAGAGTTTTAGGACCAAATAACAAAAGAGGGATTTTTTCCGAAATAAATAATCATGAAATCACCTGTGACTGCCCGGCTCCGTGAACCAATGGGTCGTCGCCGATGACGATAAAACTGAAGCTAACTGTAATTTTGAGCTGGGCTTTTTGAGAGGTGGATGATTTTTTATTTACTTCTTTTTTTCGTTTTTAGGAATTATGATTTTTGGTTTTATTTTAGTCTAAAAAAGTTCATTGAAATAAAAAAAGAAAAAAAAGAAAAAGAAAAAAACGAATATATATATATATATAATATTTATTTTGCAATAAAGTAAAATAAATTGGGTTTGGGTCTGAAATTTTAAACCACAATCGAGAATAACCCTCCTTAGATTCAACAAAAAAATTCAGGCCCACAAAGCAATAGCACAAATACAACCCATAATTAGCTTCAAGAACAACAATGGTTTCAGTAGGGATGTGAACGAACCGAATCGAGCCGAACAGTACTGGGCTCGAGTTCGGCTCGAGTTCGGTTCGAGCCTTAGGAATTGAGCTCAAGCTCGGCTCGTTTGAAAAATATTGGGCTCGGTATTCGTTCGAGTTCGGCTCGGATAAGGCTCGTTAATAGGACAAACAAGCCCAGTTCGACTTCGGCTCGATAAAAGCTCGAAAGAGTTCGGTTACAAGCTCGAATTCGAGCTTGATTGTTCAAGCTCGAGCTCGAGCTCGAGTTCGGGCTTGGGCTCGAGTTCGTTAACACTAATTTTGGCCTCCATTTCAAGATTTAACTAGAAAATAAACATAGTAACACATACAAATTTCACATACAAAATAAACATAGTAACATATACAAATTTCACACTAATTTTGGCCTCCATTTCAAGATTTACCTACAAATAAAACCAATACACTATAGTGAGATAAAAATACATGAATGTTTTCAAGATGTATGTCAATTATATCCATATATATATACAGTGACGGACCCAGGATTTCGATCGAGGGGGGCCCAAGTCAACTAATAAAATCTTTAATTCTAAATTAATAGTATAAATTTATCATGTTGTTGATAAAGTTAATATAGTATAGTATATTTCATTTGTTTGAAAATAAATAGTGTTGTTTGAAAATTAGTTTATAAATAAAGGAACAAAAAAATTGGACAAATATGACATTTACTAATCAATCCCTAAATTTTAACTAAAAAAATTAATAAAGATAATTTGAGAACATAAAAGTTTAAAATGACATTTAGGTTGAAACAAAATTTAGACACAACAATCATTTTAAAACGGAGGAAACATTACATTATAATATTACATATTTAAGTTTGGCACAATATATCAACAAAAATGGTGAAGGAAAAAAAAATGAAACCAAGAAAATGATATAAAAATAACACATGTTGCCTTAAAATTAAAGGAAAAACGATGCATAAAAAAATAAGGTTTATGTTTGTGTGCCAAGAAAAAAGGGTAAAAATTATAAGTATAAACAAAGCAAAAGAAAGCTCTCTCTCAAGACTCCACTTTACTTGATATTATTTTATTAATTATTTTTAATTAAAACAATAAAATTACTATATTACCCCTACTATTTTGCCAAAATTTCAAGGGGGCCCAGTGCCCCCCTTGGCTCTAGAGTGTGTCCGTCCCTGTATATATATATATATATGTATGCTGCATATCATAATATTGTGTTGTTTTGTTTAAAGGGAGAAACAATACAGAAATCATATCATAATAAAAGGCAGAAACTATATGATGTTATCATAATAAAAAGCAAAATAACACAATACAAAACAACACAAACAAAACTATATGATGCATATCATAATAAAAGGCAGAATATTTATTGAATATAAATACAACAATTACACAGCAAAACAGTGCATTTTGATCTCAAACTATAACATTAAAAAACTCATCTTGCTTATAAATTGCTGGATAAGACAAATATATAAGCAAAAATCTCTGAAGGGAATATTTGAGCATTTGATTGAAAGAAAACAAAATCAAATTAACAGACATTATGCTGAAAATAATATTACATACTACTAGCTAGTGCAACTAAACAAAAAAACATTCCAGAAAAAACCTTATGCTGAAAATCAATATCCCACAGTGTTTGTTTCCATAAAGAGCATTAAAGGTAGGAGAAGACGAAGCTGAGCTCCAAACCAAAGACCAAAGACGACAATTAAATGAAGCAGATAATACACACACTGCAAGCATACGAGCATGGGCTTCTGAGAATCACCTGAAACCGGAGTCAACAGCGGCATGGCGGGCGACGGCTGAGAGAGAGGCGACTGCGGTGGACGGCGGCTGAGAGAGGGGACGGCGGAGGGCGGTGGCGGCGGCTAAGAGAGAGGGGGACGGGGGTGGGTGAGGTGAATGAGAGATGAGAGAGATAGGGTTTCAAATTTTCAATTTGGATTGAATTTGGGGATTTCAAGTTTTAAACTTTTTACATACTTAGGCAATTTTTATTTTTAGGCATTATTTTACAATTTACTTTACAATATATGTAATAATGTAGTTATGTTTTATATAATGAACAAAACTTATATGCACCTGTGGCACGGATCCTAGATCCGTGCCCCTGACCCGACCCGGCGGGTGGGCCGCACCTAGGCGCGCCCACGCGCCCCCACGCGCACTCCCACCTGATCTGGTGTGCGCCCACGCATAGCAGATTTCACACTATATGATTCAGTGATAGGTGTTATATATGTACTCTATAGGTGTTATATATGTACTCTGTAGGTGTTATAGTTATATTATATGATTCAGTGATAGGTGTTATAGTTATACTCTATATGTGTTATATATATACTCCTTAGGTGTTACATCTATGTTCTTGAGGTATTACATATATAGAAGATTTCATATTATGTGATTCAGTGATAGATGTTATATGTATACTCTATATGAGTTATATATATACTCTTTATGTGTTATATGTATGTTCTTGAGGTATCACATATAAAGAAGATTTCATATTATGTGATTGAATGATAGGTGTCATATATATACTCTATAAGTGTTATATGTATGTTCTTTAGATGTTATAATATTTTCATAATACCTGAAGGAATTGTGTTTATTATATATCATAAATGCATGTAATTTTATATCACCTATAGAATATCTTTTTAATACCTTTAAAATATTTTCATAACATCTGAAGGAAGAATTGTATTTATTATATCTTATAGATGCATGTGATCTTATATCACCTATATAGTATATTTGTAATACCTTTAGAATATTTTCATATTATATGTCTGATATGTTTAATATATACTCTATAGGTGTTATATATATACTTTTTAGGTGTTAAATGTCTGTTCTTAAGATTAAGTGATATGTATATATAATATGCTTAATTTAATTAAAATGATGTGTTTGCTCATGAATTAATCTTTTAAAGTAACCGTAAATACATAATTGTTCAAGACTGAGCTTTAATCATATTCCACCAGATCAATTATAATGAATCATAAAATTATTTGATTAACCACGATGATTTCCAATTTGCAATTGAAAAATGAAAACCATATAATGAACCCACAAAAACATATATATAATCAATCAAACTTAAGTCTGGTAGCTAGTGAGATACTAGCACACAAAAGTAACACAAAAAACACACACACAAATATAAAACATGCATAGATCAGAAAAATCCATGGCAATATCCAAAGCTAGAATTAGGTGCAGAAGGCATATTATGCGGAGCAGCAGAAGCAGCAATGGGGTGGGACGGTTTAGTCTCGTACTGATCGAAAACCCCGATTCCATTGGGCATGAAGATGTTGGATGGATTCATGAGCTTGTTCACCTGCTGATTAACATTCTTCTTAAGCTCCTGAATTAAGTCTAATTTTCAAAAGCAAGCCCAGCCTCCCTTCCCCCTTTTCCAAGCCTCATCGCCCAGCCCCCTCCTTCGCCGCTGCACAACTGCTGGCGACGAGCAGGTCGTCGGCGACCACTACAGACCCACCAACACACCCAACTCGCCCAAAACCGCAACCCACAACACCCATGACATACATGTACGCGCGCGCACACACCCTGCGCCGCCCAACACCGAGGCAGCAACGACACGAGAAAGGGAGAGCGAGAGAGAGACACGTCGTCACCGGCGACGGACGAGGACGGAAGAAGAAGAAGAAGAAGAAGAAGAAGGAAAGAGAAGGGTTGAAAAGGAAGGAGAAGAAGAAGAAAAGGAAGAAGAAAAAAAAAAGTGCTGCGTGAAGAAGAAGAGGAAGAAGAAGAAGAAGATATTTTTTTTTTTTTGAATTAATAGGGGCGGGTCGGGTTGGGGGCACCCGGGCACATAAGTCCTACTCTTATATAATACTAATATGTATTTAGACATTACTAATATGAGAATGTAAGATGTATAATTATAACTCTAAAATTATTATTGATGATAAATATAAAAATATAAAATATCTAATTATATATATGTTTTATGATTAAACTATAAATTTTAGATAATATGTTGAATATTTTTTAAGAAATATATAATTAATTTTTGTTTATAAGTTGATATGTTAATATAAGAATGTAAAATGTATAATTATAACTCTAAATTTTTTATTGATGATAAATATAAAAATGTAAAGTAACTAATTATAGCTATGTTTTATGATAAAACTATCAATTTTAGATAATATGTTATGTTTTTTAAGAAATATATAATTTATCTTTGTTAATAAGTTGATATGTTAATATAAGAATGTAAAATGTATAATTATAACTCTAATTTTTTTATTGATGATAAATATAAAAATGTAAAGTAACTCTCAAATAAAAATAATAATTAATAATTATATATTGTATTATTTAATATTCTACCACCCACCCCCCCCCCCCCCCCCCCAATTAAGGCTCCAATTTAACCAAATTACCAAAATACAGGCCGTCTTCTCTGGTTTTAGCTGTGGTAAAACGCAATAGCTAATTAGGTTACATACATAAGTACATAGAAAAAAAATTACAAGGACAATAACATTAATTATTCAATTATTTAGAGATAAAAACTGTTACAGCTTTGAAGCTGAGTCACTTATTTTTCAATTTGGATAAATTTAGGATAAATTAGTTCAAATTTTTGGTTGTACGGTGCTCCTCCAACTTCGTGCTTATAAAAAATTTCATATGATTAAAATTGATTAGACATATTACATCTTAAAGAGATGAGTGTTTTGATGTAGAATTAGTATATGCAATTTTAGTTAAACTTTAAAAAATTAAATATCAAATTTTGGATATATACGTCTGAGAATGATTATGGTAAATATAGACAGTGAGACAACAATTATGACTAATCTTCCTTAAAACTTAGTCAACATATATATATATATATATATATATATATGTTTCATACTCTCAACTTCCCTTCTCAAAATATAGCATAGTCTTGAATCAATTTTACCGATGTGATCTTCATTCGAGCGAAAATATATATTGTGACGAAATTTCCAAATGAAAAAACCCGACCCGATAATTTTGCATTCATTTCTTTAAATTGGCCTAAGAATTTTGTATATCGACAATATATTTTTGTTCATGAGTACTCCACACTGCAGGATGTAACCTGCACGTCTGCCACATTGAGATGATTAATATAATCTTCAACTTCATTATGAACTATTGAATTTTTCCACCATATACTAATTTATCAATATCAACTTGCGCTGCAAATCTCTTTTTGCCTACTAGGTTGGAACGCATGGGATTTATTTAATATCTATCTCTTTTCTATTTTATAAGTAGTGATACAAATTGCTATATCAACGAAGATTACGATATCTGGCCTCTCTAATTACATGATCATGTTATTTATAGTTTTCTCTTAGGACGGAGGGTATTTTGATATTTTTGTCCGGATATTCACCTGAGTCGCACTCTTAAAAGCCCATCAAATCCTTCTTCTCCCCTCACTGCGCCCCATATACATTATCCATTCTCCGCCATCTCTGCCCCCAGGTCTGGCACCCACATCCGCTGACACATCCGCCTCCACATCTACTACCACATCTGCCTCCACGTCTAGTTGCACCCTTATTGCATGTTACCACTATGATCCCTATCCGCATCAAGTAGTATTTTTTTTATAATATGTTAGTAGCCTTTTTTATGAGCGTGATATTTTCTTTATAATCTTTCTTACTTTTTATTTTGATTTTTTTTTTCTTACGTTCTTTAACACAAAATTGTTAATATAGTTTTTTATAGGAGTTTTAACTATAGCATTAGACATTTTCATATCTTTCTATAAAAAAGATATAGAATAAATCTCATTTTTTATCGATCAAATACATCTGTTTTGTTCAAATTTGGATTTTGAGTGCACTCATTATTAATTAGCTTTACATATTGGGTTCTTTTATAATTGTTTTCTTTTGTGTTATTTTTATTACTCTTAACCAATTGCTATATTTGTTGTTGTAATGTTGAAAAACAACTTCTCAATTGTTTAACGGGCTGCTTGGACTGGATCTGCGCATCTAGATTTTCGATGGCCAATATCCTTATTATGTTGTTTATTTGTTGAATCCTATAACTTTAACCTTTTTTTCCTACTTTGTCTACTTTTTTACAATTTCAACTAAAAATATTTGTTTTTTTCTTTCAAAATAAAATAATAGTACATCATTTATTTTTCCTACAATTCCCTATATGATATGAATATAAACTATAGTCCTTGTTTGTAAAATTTCTAAATAAACACAATATTACCAAATTTCATCCTTCATAATCTACTTGCAAACTTGTAAAATCTACATATGTCTCAACCAAAACATATCCTAATGTTTTTAGCACCTATTTTTTGTTAATGTCATTTGTAATATTGTTTCATAGTTTAAATTAAAATTTTAAAGTACATTATTTTATTGCATGCATGATAATACCGAATTTTAACGTTTGCATGTAATTTTCTTTTCTTCAAACATATTTTTATTTATTTGTTTTATTCCTTGAAAGAGTAGCATAATTAATCTTCAAATTTTGTTTCCTTTATATGAAAATTTCATTTAATAGAAGCTCATGTAACGTTGTTGTTTACTTTTTTTTTTTTCTCTATTTACTTGCAAAATCTACCTACATCTCAATCCAAATATATCGTAATATTTTTTTAATTAGCACATATTTTTTATTAATGTCATTAGTAATTTTTCCATACTTTAAATTACAATTTTAAAGTACAATATTATTTATTGCATGCATGACATTACCGAACTAATGTTTGCATGCTTTTTTTTCTTGAATCCTCCAAATAAATTACTTTTTAAAGATTTTTTTTTCGTTTTTGAGTTTGAATTATTCTGAATGTTCTTCGTAGAATATCATTTAACATAAAAAATGACAAATAACTATTCCATTATATGTATCACGTAAATTAATTGATATAGCACGACATTAATCATTACAATTCAAGTCCAACAAAAAATCGAAATGTAGTACTTGTGATCATGATAATGATAATATAATTAGAAACTAAGCATATAATTTAAATAATCAGCTGAGCCATTTAACGTCGCACTCTCATATAAAAATATACGAAGCCTTAAGTGTAAAGTAAAAGACGAAAGTTTTATTAATTATGAAATATTTATAATTGTATACCTAACAATATCTCAATTTATCATTAAAATATATCGATAAATAATAAAATATTAAATGATATTAATATAAATTTTAAAAATATTTAGGATAACATATAATTCAGACAAAATAGATATTAATTGACCACCTAGATATCGCTTCACCCTTCTTTACTTTCTCTGAGTTAACATTATCGTACTTTATTTTCTTGAGTAGCTACTATGAAGCTGTAAATGAACTTCATTGGCGTCGTTTTCAGATGTTTTTTTGCTGAGAAGACCAATTAATAAACTTGAGATGATGTTCTTAAAACAAAGCAGGAATGCACGAATGAGTGAGTATCTTAATTTATCTGAACAACACTTAGATCAGCATTGCAAAATAAATAGCCATGAATTCCTTAGAACACATTATAAGCTCTTTGGACACACTTAGAAGTTAGAACAAATATTCATTTCCAATCTTCTAACTCTTCCCTCGTGTTTAGAACCTCTCGAGCAGCCCCTTCAATTAATTGGTTGTTGCTAAGAATTAAGAATCAAACAATGAAAATGAGGAGAGAGATAAAGGATTATAGAGCAAGAGTTAGAGACAGAGGTTGAAACAAAGATGAGCAGCTGTTATGCTCTCCTTATTAGTACTACTACTACTACTACTACTACTACTACTACTACTATTATTATTATAAATTTTAGTAAAATCCATTTTACACATGCTAAATGTAGACTGATTAAAAGAGCTTACACAAACTTGTGACCATAACAATTATAAAAGAACTTTAGAACTTACCATCACCCTTCAAGGCTAGCGAGACACTATCAGCTTCCTTTGAAAAAAAAATGTCAAAATAACATACTTCCATTGAACTTTGCCCAACATACTCCTTAAAAAAAAAAAAAAAAAAGAGAGAGACAATGTCATCCATATTACAACATCAATTATAAAGATGATCCAATTGAATCTTTCCCAAGTCTTCTAACATAAAAAAGTTGTGAAACTAGTTCACATTAGTAGGAGTCTATACACCAAAAGATGGAACATGAACAATCAATTAAGAGAAGTTCAAAATATAATAACACACAAGAAGTAAGTTGCAATTACCAATCATATCATTTTTATTATTTTCAAGAATTTGGAAATTATCAGCACCAGTCTTATAGAAGAGTAGCAAGGAATATCTGAAATTATATTAAATATTAAGGAACTACCAATTTTTCTTCTTGTATAGGGGGACACATATGAGTAGTATGCGTATTGGAAAATCCCCGCCCCCTCTTTTGCATACTTGTCATTGCAATTTTTTAAGGTTACTTGAAGTAGTCAATCCTCCTGCAATTACAATCAAGAGATTCACTAATTATCATTTATAACTAACTCTAAAATCTAGATCTAAAATAGGCCTAATTTGAATAAATAGAAATTACTTGAGCAAGAAATGTCCTATGAAAGAGAGAAAGCAGCATCAACATGATGACATAGAATATTGGCGTATGGATCCACATGAATTATTTTTTGGATCAAAGCCAACATTCCTGGAATTTTAACATTATATCAAATAAATTATGAGATACATCCTTCATGGTTCCAAGTGATTGAATAAGAAGATAATATAGGAGAATCAAACTGTTATGAGTTGTTTCCAAAGATAAGATATTAGTTTAAAAAAAAAAACATAATCCCAAACCTTTTAAATCAATAACTCACTATTATACAATAAGAAAATAGACCAAATGGATTCACAAAAAAGAAAAAAATGGAAAAAAAAAAAAAGAACAAACTAATCAATAATCGTCTAACCTTTCATTAATTCACAACAGAACCACAATACTAATAGGGCTAATTTTCCGGTAGCCATTTGTCTTATTTCCCAATTCCTACACAATACACAAACATGATTTGCAAATGCAGTGCATACGCAAAAATTCAATGGAGAGGGGAAGGAGTGATTTTAAAAGAAATAATGATTGATGAGGCAATAAGTGGTGTAAGTGGTAAGCCTAGAAGATATTGAGTCACTCTAAGAGTTGAAAGGATGGAAATGAAGCGTCATTACACCTGTTCTTCTCCTTTTGCAGTTGTTACACCCGTTCAGGAGATTACACAATACATGGCGGTAGGAGAGATCTTTAAAAAGCTGAGCTGGCAGATTATGAAAGACACTTGTCAGCAAGAGAACAAATTCAAAAGCTGAGTTGTCAAACTCTGGAAAGACACAACCCTACTTTTATATATATAGATTAGAGTGATAAAATTTACCATTATAAATTATTGAGTATGTCTGTGAAACGGTCAAACTCTTATATATAGTAGTATGAGGAAAAATTCAATTTTAATCCATTTAAAAAGTTGTTGTCCAATTTTCGTCCACCATGGAAGCGGTTTTCAATTTTAGTTCAATTAAGCCAAAAATCGTCACTTTTTGGTCAATTTTTCGCCGGAATACCACTTTCGCCGACGATTGTAATACAATCGCCCCAAATTGTCACCGGATGACACGTAGTCTGCTATCGGCCAATCAAAATTATCTGAGTCATATATATATAATATACATATATATATTATTTGATAAGAAAAAAAATTGTAAAATGTACTAAAATCTAAAAAATAAAATCTAAAATCTAAAATAAAAAAATTGCAGTCCAGCACCTTGCACAGCATCTCCTTCTCTGATTTGATCAGATGTCAATAACGATCCACGTAGATGTCGATCGCGTGGTATATTATGTCGCTGCTCCACTCTGTCTCCTGCTATATCGCCACCGAAAACTCTGCCAACGCCATAAATGTGTGCATCTTCAGATAACTAAAATTGAAAACCGTTTCTATGGTGGACGAAAATTGGACAGTGGCTTTTTAAATGGACTAAAATTGATTTTTTCCATAATAGTATAGTTTATATGATTTAATAAAACATATTAACACATTTAATATGGTTAAATCAATCTCATATAATATTGTATAATGCTTCATCTCGATAATCACATATATGTTTTTGCATAAATTATAATTAAAGATTTATTTTTTGCAACTTTTATTTGTTAAATCTCGTAGCACTGTAGGATCAACAGTTAACTTCACATTGAGGGGAACAAGGTTAGCTGTCATTGTGTTGTGCATTTCATTGTAAAAGTTGTCGGAAAAAATGTTTAGATTGCAATTTAAAGAACTATTGAGTTTTAGTTGACATTTATGATGTATTAGTGTTACCTTTATATACAAATATGTACAGGTTTGTTTATTGTAACTTTAAAAAAAATAGGGTTTATTTTAGATCGGGTACCCTAAAGTTCAACTTAATCAATTATGTCCCTCAGTTTTACCAAGTCAATCAGAATTGGTCACTGCCGTTAAAAAACCGTCAAATCAAACGGAAGTTAACTGCCAGTTTTGGGAAAATTTCAAATTTGGTACCCGAAAATAGGGTTTATTTTAGATCAGGTACCCCAAAGTTCAACTTAATCAATTAAGTCCCTCAGTTTTACCAAATCAATCAAAATTGGTCCCCACCATTAAAAAATCGTCCAATCAAACAGAAGTTAACTGCCAGAAAACGAATTAGAGCGAAAATTAATTTTCTAACCCTAATTTCTTCCCCAATTCGTGCGTAGGCTCTCCTCACCTCAAAATTGATCGATTCTGGACCACAATCGATCAATTGAACCATATTTTCCTCAATTCTGAACTTCAAGATCCTCAACCTTTGTTTGCAATGTCCCAAAATAGCGAGTCTTCCTCATATTCAAGTTGGAATTCTTCAAAGAGGCTTCAAACACAGCAGCAATGTAAATGTGGATTTGACTTGCCTTTGAAGACCTCTTGGTTGAAAGATAATCCAGGGAGGAGATATTGGGGTAAGGTTTATTATCATTTTTTTGACTTCGAATTTCCACTGAATTTCTGTTTTTTTTTCTTGTTTGGCCGAATCTGAAACATCATGTTTTGTATATGGCAATGCAGAAAGTAGGGTGTTGTGGAGTGTTCAAATGGTTTGATGATGAAATCTGTGTTAGGTCCAAAAGCATCATCCCTGGATTGTTGAGAAAATGTGACAGACTTGAGGAAGAAATCAATGAAGGGAAGAGAATGGCTAAGAGCAATGAAAGGAAAATGAATGATGAAATCAGTGCTTTGGAGAAAAAGTACAAATTTGCAAAGAAGTTTGTTGTAATTTTGATCATTGTTTTGTTTGTGGTTTATAATGTGTAGAGGAGTATGATGAATGGATGTTGGATGTATAATTTTTAGTTTTTGGATGTTGGATGTATAATTTCTGGCAGTTAACTTCTGTTTGATTGGACGGTTTTTTAACGGCGGGGACCAATTCTGATTGATTTGGTAAAACTGAGGGACTTAATTGATTAAGTTGAACTTTGGGGTACCTGATCTAAAATAAACCCTATTTTCGGGTACCAAATTTGAAATTTTCCCAAAACTGGCAGTTAACTTCCGTTTGATTTGACGGTTTTTTAACGGCGGGGACCAATTCTGATTGATTTGGTAAAACTGAGGGACTTAATTGATTAAGTTGAACTTTGGGATACCCGATCTAAAATAAACCCTATTTTCGGGTACCAAATTTGATATTTTCCCTTAAATCTCGTAGCACTGTAGGATCAACAGTTAACTTCACATTGAGGGGAACAAGGTTAGCTGTCATTGTGTTGTGCATTTCATTGTAAAAGTTGTCGGAAAAAATGTTTAGATTGCAATTTAAAGAACTATTGAGTTTTAGTTGACATTTATGATGTATTAGTGTTACCTTTATATACAAATATGTACAGGTTTGTTTATTGTAACTTTAAAAAAAAAAATAGCAAAGTTTGTATGTATGTATTTTTATGCGCTATTACTAATATTTTTATTTGATGTTAGTTGCACATTTATACTAACATAGTCATACTTGTATATAATATATAAAGGTGCAACTAGCATTACATAAAGGGTCAATTTAAACTACCCAAATTTATAAGCCAAGAAACTTGTTTACCCATTTTTATAAGAAATAATTTTTTTACCCAATTTAGGTAGTAATATGTCCAATTTGCCCTCAACTTAACTACATATTTACATAATGTAAAAATTAAATATAAATACAATAAATACAAAATACAAGTGAAGATATACTAACTAAATACAAAATAAAAAATTTAAAATGAAATCTAAAGACAAAATTCCCCCCATTTTGAAAAGTTGAAAATTTATTTCCCCCACATCAAATATCATTTACCTCCACACCAATACTTTCTAGTTTGACTTCTGAACTGGTGCGAGACATTTGAGACTTCTAATATGATATTTTTGATGAATCTAAAAAAAAAAACCACCAAAACTCCATTGTAGCAACCACTTCAATCATACACTCTCCTACAAAGAACTCCACCATGTGCCATCCTCACCACTTCAACACTAATGGCAAATGAAAATTTTAGAATAAAATTTTGATCTCGCTGGTAAATCTAAAGATGTATTATGTTGCAGTTATCAGATTAAGATGGAAACCGAGTTGAGTGAAGGAGGTCGGAAAAGGTTGAATGTTATGGAGTGACTTTGAATTTGATGATTTGAAGGTTGAGTGAACCTCCAGAATTTTCTGGTGTGAATAATTGTATGTTCGTATATGCGCATTTACGATATGTTCACAATATGGATGTTACAGCGTGTACACGATATGAGTAGTCATCGTGTTCACGATATGAGTAGTCGTATTCACATTTAAACTCGACTCAAGTAATATTACTCAAATCGAGTTGGACTCGCTGGAATAATTCATTAAGACGGCGACTCATGTGTCTATCATGAACACGATATACTTATATCGTGTTCATGATACACACATATCGTGAACACGACTACTCATATCGTGTACACGCTGTGACTACTTGCATTTTTTAATAGTGTCAAAATCGTCATATTAGACTAATTAATTATGACATTAATAATTTTAAATTCGCATTAAAATATAATTAATAATAAATTAATATTTAGTTCAAATATTTGTTTTATGGATTAATTACATTAAAAAAAGACATAAATATTGCTAGCAATTAATTGAAAATAACAATCGACATTACAATACATTTGACATACAATCAATATAAATGACCAATTAATTTTTACAAGTTCACAAATAGTGTCCAAATGTGTTCAAGTAAATCCGCTCGAAGTTAATGATGTATTTGACTGTCATGGAGATCGGAATTCATTTGAAGAAAATTTGGTAATATATATCACAATATTTAACTGTTGCACATATACTTTACCGTATTTGTAAATTTATACTATGTAATAAAAAGATCAACAATTATTGCAAATTACTCCGAAAAGATATATCCATTAGATCATTTTGTAAATGTTTATATGTGTTTCTAAAAAAATTATATTATTTATATTTTATAATATGACTATAACATAATTTAAATGATATATAGACATGTTATACAAAATTAAATGAAAAAAAGCTACAATGTATAAACATTTCAAATTAAAATTTTCATATCGTGAACACGCGTTATCAATTAATATCGTGAACATGTATTACATTTCCTATCGTGAACATGTATTACATTTCCTATCGTGAACATGTATTACATTTTCATATCATGAACATGTATTATCAGCTCATATCGTGAACACGTATTAAATTTTTATATCATGAACATATATTATCAACTCATATCGTGTACACATACTAAATTTTCATATCGTGAACACGTATTATCAGTTCATATCTCGAATATGTATTACATTTCAAATCGTGAACATTCATTCTCAGAAATGTGAATTACCCAATATCAATGGCGAAAAAATGAAAACCTAAAACAAAAGAGTTCACTCTCTAATAAATATGGTGCATATCAACATATCTTCATAAGGGAGCCGTATCGTGAAGAATCATTGTCAAAAGTCAGAACTACCCAGAATCAACATACAGGGATATGCTGAAATCTAAAACAAAAGAGTTTGTGCTATTAAATATGGTGTATATCAACTTAAGTTCAAACAGAAATTTAAACAATAAAATTCATGAGGAGTTTACAATGAAACATCACTAAATACTCAGAACATAGAAATAGAAATGAAACTTACAATTTGCAATGAAACTTCAGTTGCTTTTGACGAGCTTCAAGGTGTTAATGGAGATGAGGATCTTGAAAAAATGTGAAAATTGGCCTTGCAGCGATTACATTATTTAATTTGAATACAATGTATTAAATTGTTTATTTGAATTAAATTACAATGTATTGCAATGAACAACGATACAAACTTAAGTTGAGGGTATTAAGGACATTTCACTACTCAAAATGGGTAAAAAAGTTATTTCTTAAAAAAATGGGTATAAAAGTTCCTTGACCCATGAATTTGGGTAAATTGAGGTATTTCCACTTACACATAAATGTACATATAATATTACATAAAGGTATGTTGATTCAAAAATGTGTTGAATTTTTTCTTAAATTCTTTTTTTTTCTAAGTTACAGAACATAAAGGCCAGGATAATTTGTACATAAATGTTGTAGGGAAAATGTGCGAAAAATGGCTAGAAAAGCGAATGAAAATCGAGGCCTGTGCGAGCACAGTTCCCTTAAAACAGATTCATCGTCTCACGAAGGTGCACGAGACCACAAAGACGTCTGTTTCCCAGGGTACAACGATTACAAACACGCAGACTTGCACGAGACTGCTGCTTACGGCGAACCGAGATAGCGCCTGACTTGCACCAAAAAAACGAGGAAAAACCGAACGAAGTAGAGAGAAAAACGAGGCTGGAAGGTGTGTGATCAAACTGTGGGAGGACCTCTATTTATAGGCTCCAAAACGGAGCTGAAGAGACGAGCCATTAAGGCCAAAAAGAAAACCGCCGGAACCTGGAAGGCCAACAGTCGCCGGAAGTTGAAGAGGCATGGATCGGGTTGGTGGCAAAAGGAACTGGGCCAGGCCCGCCCTTTTCCGGACCGACATTTGTGTACGCAGGTCGTGCATGCACACGAGTCCATTGGTTCGAGCTTGCTTGGAAATGATTTGCACCCCGCGCATGCGCGAGAGAGAGCCTCTTGGTTAACATCTTACACACTTCATAAGGTGGAAATCAATATATACAAGCACAAAACTTGCTAAAGTTCCTATGTGGGACAAAAAGTTTTTCCCACATTTTCCAAGCTTTAACCATGATCCAAAACCACTACTTCGGCTCCCAATTTCTCATTCACCCTTGATCCATTTTGGGTGAGCTATATACCGAATCGAAGCTCTCACGGAGGAGAACACATCTCTTCAAACGGATACCATTTTTAACAAATGTGACCCGCCATAAATCAGCCCCAAAATGGGCAAAAAATCAGAATTTTTCCAACAAATGTCACACTAGGACAATATAAACATTAATTCAACACCTGAAGCAAAAGAAAAAAAAGTGTAGATTCAGGTCGAATTGGCTAGATCCATACAATTGGTGCACAAGAGAATTTGTGAATCTTTTATGTTCTAAATTTTAAGAAAGACCAAGCATTTTAAAAAAATTACGGAATGATGTAGGATGCTTATTAAAGGATCAAGTATCCTAATGAAAATGTCGTAATAAACATATTTTGTTGTAGTGTGGTTATTTTAGAACGTCAGATGAAATATAAAATGGTGGAGTAGATATATAATACAGAAAAGCGCTAAAAACAAGGGCATTCAATATAAAAACAGAAACAAGATACATGAAGTTATTTGGCACACTGATATGTGAGGATTATGAAGTGATGATGAGATCAGTAGCAGCCAGGGAACTGTTGGCACACACTAAAGTTACCGCAATCAACAGTACAGTAATTGGGTGGACAACAATCGTCGAAGTCGAAGGGCCAAGCATTTTGTGCGCACAAGTTGGAGCATTCTCCTACCTGCAGCATCTTTCTCATCACCGCCGCCGTCCGCCGCCCATCTCCGCCGCCCTCCGCCACCTCCCATCTTCCGCTTAGAAGCAGCAGAATGATATTAATGAGGAGAATCATCGTGTGTGTCTTGTAAGAACCCATGCTTTCAGATCACCTAAAATATTTTGTTTGATTTCTTTCTATGGTTACAGATGTAACTCTTTGTTTTAATGCCCTAATATATATAAGGCCACTGGAGACACATCATATTCATTTATATTGTTTGATATTAAATTCTCTTATTAATATTATACATGTATCTTATTAAACTGATGCCCGCGTGTATACATATATATATATATATATATATATATATATATATTTCAACAATTAGATAGTATATCAATCAAAACTGTGTTGTATTTAATATATGTTGAATCATAGAATGTTTAGTTTATGAAAACATAAAGATAGTTTCTTAAGCTTTATATAAATAATTAATAGTTAATTTTTTCTAATGTCATTAAGTTTAATTTATATTTTATTGAGCCAGGGAGCCAGATGGGCCATCTTACAAATTTGTGCATATTTATTGTTGGAACAAAATTCAAATGTGGCATAGTAGGATTAAGCTTGGGCCGATTTTAACCCACAATTAATCAAACTTGATTCATATGCAATACTAACAGGACAAAATCACGTGCCAAGCACATGTCCGTTAGTTCCTAAAATTGGGAGGGGTTTGAATCTAAGTGGGCCCCATCAAACCCCTAATTCCCACATTGAATTTTATCTCTAACTACACCCCCTAATTCTCAAATCAATCTTCACCCCAGTCGTCCACCTCCACCATCGGAAAACGCTTCAAATGCTTCTCGACCGCGGCATCGGAAGAAGAAGTATGGTTGCCGCGGCGCTGTGATGGTGGCTCACCCGATCAGAGAGGCGGAGATCGGTGCTCTCCGGAGAAGGGAAAGGGAATTTCAGTTATCCACCAGCTGAACCCCTAATTCCCAAATCCATCTTCACACCATTTGTCCACCTCCACCATCGGTAACGCTCCGAATGCTTCTAGGCCACGACACCGGAGGGAGACGGCTGCCGCAGCGCTGTGATGGCGGCCCACCCGATCAGATAGGTGGACATTGGTGCTCGCTGAAGAAGGGAAGAGAATTTCAGTTAGAGACACTCCTTCATCGTCATCGTCATTCGCTAAGAGGACATCAAGAAAATGTGAGGAAAGACTTGATCCCATCGGGCAGTAGCGAAAGCGTATTGTATGATTATTTGGGTTGAAGAATGGTTGATCCCATTGGACCACAGTGAGGAACAGTTGAAGAAGACGTATGATGATTTGAGAATTTTTTGTATTTTGTATTTTTCTTACTTTTAATGATGTGGCATCTTATTTTAATTTAATTTGTATTATTTATCTATTCAAACTAACAGAGAGAGTCGTTGTCAAAAATTTTGGGTCATATTGTTCTTGTGGGGCTAAAATAGGCCCGAGCCGAATCCTATAGGGTCACTTTTGAAATTTACCCTTTATTGTTGCCTTGAATGTCAAAGAAGTTTCCTTTAAGATTTCTTTTAATAACAAATTAAGTATATAATATATAAGCTAGCTAGTACATCCTTAAATGATTAAGAATTTGGAATGAAAATGTCAAAGAAAATTAATTAACATGGGTTTCAATCAAATGACTAAATTTTAGAAAAATAATATAAAATTGTACATGGTGGTTAACAATTATACATCACTCTCGTTGACATAGATGGAATCTTCGCCTTATTTATCAACTATTGAATTTATTCCACCAAAATACTAATGTATGGAGTCACGCAGTCTAAATCTTTTATGACATTCAATGTTATTTCCCGTGGTACATATCATTTAATACATGCAACATACTAATTAGTGATGTCATTGAATACACATGGCTTGTAATGATTGATTTGAAATAGAAGATGTGACACAAGTAACAAAACATCTCATCCGGAGTGATATTTCACTCTTTTCGATGTTTTTCTCTAAAATTCTTGTGCAATTGAACACTATAATATAATGAAGAAGATTAATATAAGGGTGATTAAAAGTTTGAAAATCATATGAAAAACACTCAAATCTATCATAACTTTATTCAATTTTGATTGGCTAAACATAAAGAAGTATATTCAACCACCAGCGTCGAACATATATATTATGTCATAATATGCGCAATGTTTGGTGGTCAAACATACTTTTTTATGTACAACAACAAATTATGTTTGAACAAAGCTATGAAATATAGGTTCAAGCGAAACAGGTTGGAAACGTGTATGCAACGGATTTTCCGAATGAAAATGATTCTTATGAAATATTTAATATGATTTGTCTTCACATAACGAATTCACAATACAAGGTATTTTCATATTAGGGTTTAAGCAGGTAGAGAAACATGGAGGATGAAATAAATATCGTGTTATTTATATAAAAGAACAGTTTAATTTTTCTAAGTACGTTGTACATAATTAATATATTTTACAACCATGGAATAAGTTTAGAACATAGTGAGGTGTAGATAGATAGTCATACCCCTTCATTAATATCCACTTGTGCTGGAAGTCTCGATCCATTACGATGATTAGTTTTAACTTATAACTGTACTAACCATTAATTATAATTTAGTGATATAATTATAAATTTTCTGCAAACTTTCAGTTCTTAAATGTTATAGAAAGGTGGTTTGACCTAGCATTGATGAGACGGCAGGGGAACAGCTCAAGCGCCATAACGTTTAAGTTTGATGATCGACTAATATATATTTCACGCAATGAATAAATATTGCTTATTTATTATTAAAAAAAATATTATCAATAATTCAAAATATAATTCTTTTTTAAGATTCAAATTCAATTTAAAATATTGTTTGGAAAATAGAAAGGCATGGCATTCAAATTATTTAAAAAGAAAAAGTTACCATTTTATATATAGGATAAAATACAAAAAACAACCCAAACTATCGCATTTTTGCATTTTGCAACCTAGTCTTTTGCAGATTTGCCGATTGCAAATTTTCCGGTGAAATGGAGATCACGTGAGAGGCACATGACTTAATATGTTCACTTTTGCAACCTAAACTATATTCTGTCTGCCTAATTGCAACCTGAACTTTGTTTTTTTTTTTTTAAAAAAATTTAACCAAGGATGAAAATTTCGGTTTCGGTGGAAATATAGGTATCTTAATTTAACGGAATTATCGTGAAAATATCAATATCGATGGACATATGAGTACATATATTTATTAATATTTTTCCTATATTTACCGATGTTTTCTGATATTTATCGATATACCACCGATATTTACCTATATTCCACCAATTTTGACCGATATTTCCTTTATATTTATCTTTTGAATATCAGTCACACATATATAACATAAAGGTTGCACCCATACAACATAAAAGTAACAACATGAAGCGGAAAAAAATCATGATTTGCAATTGAATTTTAAAAATTAAAGTTTGGGTTGCAAAGTTAAAAAATTAATTCATTTTCCGAAAAAATGACCGGAAAAATAATCCAGGTTACAATCGAAAAATCTACAAAAAGACTAGGTTGCAATCGGGAAAAAAAAGTTTAGGTTGTAATGTAAAAAAAGTCTAAAGTTTGGGTTGTTTTTAGTATTTTACCCTTATATGTAAGGTAAAATTAAAATTATCAAATCAATAATTTAAAACATGATTTTTTTAGATATCCAAATTCAAGTTTAAAATATTGTCTTAAAAATAAAAATAAAAAGGGAAATAAAGAAATTAAATCATACACCAAAATTAGATTATACTAACATTTGAATCTTAAGAAAGGAGAAGTTATCCTGTGAATCAGGTCGGATCCAGGCAGCCCGACCTGTTTTTCCTTCTTCCTTTTTTCCTTCTGCCCCGAGAACAAACAAGTGCTTCTCCAATAAAAATGGATTAACGCATTTGATATGGTTAAATCAAGCTCAATAAAACTGTATAATACTTTGTCTCGATAATCACATAAGTTTCTGCATAAATCACAATTAAAGATTTAGTTTTTGCAACTTTTATTTGTTAAATCTTTCGTAGCACTATAGGGTTAACAGTTGACTTAACATTTAGGGAACAAGAGCCGAACAAGGGTAGCTGTCATAAGGTATATTAATTTTCAAAAGTTTCATTTTATAAGTTGGGATTATTTATATTTGAGATGAAATACAAGGATCAATCTAAAGTATATATGATTAAGAATTTGTAATTTAAATTAGAGTTTATTACTTTTTATGCCCCGTAAAGTAAGGGGTCTGGCAATTTCGGACATTATTATATCGGGCTGGCCAATTCAGACATTATTGTTTAAAAATTAGCAATTTATGCCCAATTTCAACCCGAATGACTTATTTGGGCTGAAATTGCACGTGCGGTGCACGTGTTGCCCTAATTTCGGACTTTCGGGTCAATTTAGCTGACATGGAATAAAAAATAAAGAAAAAAACAAACAAAAAAAACATTTTTTTAGAATAAAAATAAAATTTTAAAAAAAAAGTCCCCCCCCCCCCAAATCAAAACAAATTCACTGCCCCTCCCCCCGCCGCCCCCCTCCCCTCCCCCTCCCCCAATCCTCCCCCTCCGTTGATTCTCCCACCGCCACCGCCACCGCCACCGCCACCGCCACCGCCGTCGCCTCATGTGAGTGCCCAAATTGTACTCATCTTATTTTTCCCATGTGAGTGCTGAAGTAAACACAGGGAAAACGGGGAGGAGTAGATTTTGTCTCTCTCTCTCTCTCACTAACTCTTTGTTTGGAATTTTTTTATTTTTTTTGCAATAAGATGCGAGAACCTCATGTGAGTGCCCAAATTGTACTCGTCTTCATGCGTTGGAGTATATGAATGGGGGGATGAAATCGGAGTTAGATGGTGGTGGTGGTGGGATTCCCCTCAATAATGGTGGTGGTGGTGGTAGGATTCCCGTGGCGGCGTTGTGGAGAGGGTGTAGGGCTGAGAAGATGGTGGATTTTTCCCCTCAATAATGGTGGTGGTGGTGGGATTCCCCTCAATAATGGTGGTGGTGGTGGTAGGATTCCCGCGGCGGCGCTGTGGAGAGGGTGTAGGGCTGAGAAGATGGTGGATGAAGAGGAAGAAGATGATTTTTTTAATTTCACTTTAATTTTATTTTTTCTTTTAATACATTTAATGTTTATTTTATGTTTTATTTCCACATCACCATTTTATATCCAAGTGGCATTCATGTGTACAATTAAATTACATTTAAATATAAGATGGTTGCCACATCAGCTAAATTGGCCCGAAAAGCCCGAAATTAGGGCCACACGTGCACTGCACGTGCGATTTCAGCCCAAATAAGTCATTCGGGCTGAAATTGGGCATAAATTGCTAATTTTTAAACAATAATGTCCAAATTGACCAGCCCGATATAATAATGTCCGAGATTGCCAGACCCCTTACTTTACGGGGCATAAAAAGTAATAAATTCTTTAAATTATTGTTATTATTTTATCGGTCTGCAACCTAAAGTTCAAGAATTGTTTAGAAAATGCAACCTAGACTTTTTTTTTCAACTACTCTCCTACTTTTAGAAGGATAAAAACAATTTGAACTATAATCGTTTTTCAAATTGCAAGCTAGATTATAAATGAGTAAGTCTCTTGTGAATCAGGTGCATGGATCTTAGATCCATGCACCCGGGTCGGATCTGGGTCAGGGGGACCGCACCCTCTTTTTTTTTTTTTTTTTTTTTCGCTCATGATTGTTGAAAAAAATCACATACCAATAGTATATATTAGACATACCTTTACGTTATGTTAGACATACCTTTAAGCTATGTTAAACATACCAGTTCTGCCCAGATTTCATGCCTTGTCTTTTTTTGGCTTGATTTTTGAATTTTGGCACATACCACTACGTTATGTTAGACATACCTTTACGTTGTGTTAGACATACCTTTATGTATACTTAAACATACATTTGTATATGTTAGACATACCTTTATATATAGTTAAGCATACCTTTATACATGTTAGACATAAGCATACCTTTATACATGTTAGACATACCCTTGTATATAGTTAGACCTACCTACACATGGTTGGTCTAACTATACACAAAGGTTGGTTTAACTATACACAAAGGTTGGTCTATTTGAGCGAATTTTGGATAAGCTTCAGGACATGTCTTCAGCGCGTGGGAGCGCGTGCATGCACGTGGGAGGCGCGTTTTGGGCGCGTGAACGGGTCGGGTCAGGAGATCCATGCACCTGACTCATAAAAGTTTTTGCCATTATAAATTTGTTTTCAATTTGAAATCTAATTTGTTATTAAAATAACAAATTTATCTTGTAATCATGTATTGTGCATTTCATTGTAATAGTTGTTGGAAAAAATGTTTAGATTGCAATTTGAAAAACTACTGGACTACATTTATGATGTAGTAGTGTTACGTACAAATATGTATATCTTTATAGAGTTTATTATTTCTTTTGCCTTGTAAAACAGGGGGTCTGGCCTTTCCGGACAGTAATGTTTCGGGCTGGCGATTTTGCCCCGTATTGTTTCAAAATGTGAAAATGTTTGCCCAATTTCAGCTCAAACTACTTATTTGGGTCCAAATTGAACGAGCGATGCACGTGTGGCCTTCAATTCAGGTCAAAATTAGTCACGTGGAATTATTTAGATTATGTGGCATTTTTCTAAAAATACAAAAAAAAAAAAAAAAAAAAACTAAATCAGGGATCATCTTCTCCAGCTCGCCCCCTCCAATCTTCCCCCAACCACAGTTGCCACCTCAAATCTTTCTCCAGCCGCCGTTGCCGCCTCCTCGCACATTGGAATCTCAAACCACTGACCGAAAATCAATTCCATCTTTTCATTCGACTCAACCGCCGCCATCAAGGCTGAAATTGTAAAGGGAAATGGGAAAGAAATAATTGCAGACGCTGAAATCATCGGAATCTCCCTTCCTGGCCGCCACAACCACTGAAATCGTCGCCTCCCTTCCCAGTTCTATCTCATCTTCCCCCTCCAATCTCCTCCACCCCCGTCACCCCCTTTCTCCTTCACCCTTCCCCCGCTGCCCCCTTCCGCTAGCCGCCGCCGCCCCCTTCCCCCTTTCTTTCCAGCACCCCTTTCCCCCTTTCTCTACGTCGTCCGTCTTCCCTTTCTCTCCTTGCTCTTTTTTTATTTTTGATTTAAAAATATGCCAAATACTCTTAATAATTCCACGTGGTGGATTTTGGTATGATTGGCTAGATTTGTAGGTCACACATGCACAACATGTATGATTTGGGCACAAATAAGCAGTTCGGGCTGAAATTTTTACAATATTTACACATTTTGAAATAATACGGGGCAAAATCGTCAGCCCAAAATATTACTGTCCGGAAATGTCAGACCCCCTAATTTACGGGGCAAAAAAAATAATGAACTCTATCTTTATATATTGTAACTTTACAAAAAATCAACAAAATTTGTACATATACCTTTATGTGATATTACCAATACATTTATGTTATTATTTGCAGTTTTATAATAACATAGTCGTAGATGTATATAATATATGAAGGTGCAACTAATAGAGGTGTGAATTTCTTTTTCGGGTATCGGGTACCTATGCGGGTCGGGTATCGGGTACCCAAAAATCTCAAGTCGGGTTTGGGTATTTTATCTACTACCTGATCGGGTTTCGGGTACTCAAATATAACAAACCCTTGCCAAATTTAACAGGACTCGATCTATTTTCTCAAAAGTCAGAACCCGACTACCCACCTCGCCACCAACACCCACTGCGCCATTGACGGCCTCCGCACCCGCGGCGGCCGCCTCATCGCACATGTCCCGTCCGTCGACACACATCACGCCCATCACGGCCGCCGCGTCTGCAAACGCCCGTCATGCCTGCCGCACCTACCGCCAAACTCCACTCGTTCTTTATCTCCTCATTTCTCTCTTGCTGGAACTGGAACAATCTGAATCCAAGACTTGGGTGCACCCACTTGTTTCATATTTAACCCATTTTCCCATTTTGTTCTTCTTTCTTCTTCCTCATATATAGCTTTCATGTTTTTTTACGCTACTTGAGTTTTCTTCTGATACCCAACGATGTTAAAAGTGTGGATTTTTAGAATCTTAGGTTTGGGTTTCTTGGGTTCTTGGTTCTTTGATCAATTGTTGCTTTGTTCTTGAACTTTGGTTCTTAAGATGGTGTCAAAGCATTTGCTTCTTCTGGCTGCTTTTACTTGCTTATACCTCTATAGCTAGTCGAGATGGGATTCTCTTTGAAACTAATCTGAACCTCAATGCCATGTAAATGCCCAGCTTCAACTTCATCACCTCGTCGCCGGATTCCGATTGCAGCTTCTCGAAACCCAGAGAAATCAAAGGTCTAATAAAAGAAAATACGTGAAAACCCAACCCAACCCGGCGGCTACCCGACAAGACCCAAAGAAATTGGGTATTTTCGGGTAGTATTAATTGATTACCCGACTCGAAACCGGAAACCCGCGAATATCTGATCCAATCCCACTCCTAGCAACTAACACTATATAAAGGTATGAGTAATATCACATAAATGTATGTTGATCAAAAAAGAGAAAATTATAAATTTAGGACAGTAACTTATGGACATTCATCATTAATCGGACATTGAAATTGGGACACTATCTTTCAAAAATGATTTATTTGAGGACCAAAAAAAGTCGGAATCAAAGAATTTCGGGCCAATTTACACGTGAAAGTTATGTGCCTCTACTAATTCGGGCTTGATGATGTGGCTCACAATTAATAATATTAAATATGTTTTTAAATGCGACGTCGGTAAATAAAAAGCCTCATAATATTACACTCACTTAAGGAGAAAAAAATAAAAATAGAAAGTAATAATTTCATCCTCAAGGGATCCACACTCAAGAACCCTAAAAAAAATTCAAATTAACAGCGATGCAATTTTTTTAACACAAATTTGAAATTGGGGATTATCGATTTTGAAAAATTGGAGCACGAATTGAGATATGTTGAAGGGAAGGTGATGAAAATTAGAGAAAATACTGAAAGTGGATCGATAAGGAAGGTGTTGAAATTGTGTAATTGACGGCCACAGGTGCATTGCATGTGCGATTTCAGCCCAAATAAGCAATTCGATCTGAAATTAGGCATAAATTGCACATTTTGACAAATTACTGTCCAAATGGGCCAGCCCGATATAATAATATCCAAAATTGTCAAACCCACTATTTTACGGGGCAAAAAAAGTAATAAACTCTTCTAAAAATAAGTTATGAATTTTTAAAGATTTATTATAAAGGTTTTAATTTATAATATTAACTATATCTATATATATATATATATGAGTAGAATATTCTGCCAAAAATAACTATAATAAATGTCTCATTTATTAAATATTTCTATTTTGAGAAATCATTAATAACTTTCACTTTATATTTATTAATAAAAAATTACAAAAATATAAATATTTATGACATTTAATTTTATATTTATTGTATAGAAAAAACTCAAAAGAAAAAATAAATATATAAATATATCTATATATTTTTATACTATAACAATAATAGAGGAAAAATTGGAGATATTTACAAAAATATCATTTTTCCCACAAAAATTGCCACATCAACAATTGTTTTCTTTTTTATTTTGTATCTTTTATTATTTAATTCATTCAATTTATAATATAAATATGTATTAGTTTATTCTTATTTTATTAATATTAATTAAGGTAATTTTTTTTTGAATAATTTCTTAAATATCATCAATAGATATTGTCCAAACAATAATTTCAATATAAATATTAATTTGTTTAGGGATAATTGATATTGTATTTAATATAAATTAATAAATAAGTATACATTATTAAAGATGTATGTATATACATACATATATATAATATGTATTTAGTGTGAAATTAAATGTCATCCTAAGTATTTTTTAAATTAATATTTGTAAGTGTCACGTCAACAAATTTTTTTATTTGCATTTTTTACTATTTAATCTATTTGATTTAATAATATAAATATTGTATTAGTTTATTCTAATTTTATTGATCTTAAAAATAATTTTTATTGAATAATTTCTTAAATACCAACTATAGATATTCAAACAATAATTTCATTAGTAAATATTAATTTGCATGGGGATAACTTATGTCATATTTAATGTAAATTAATAAATATATATAACACATTTAAAAGATGTGTGTGTATACATATATGTATATATATATATATATATATATAATATATTTTGGTCTGAATTATATTTCATCCTAAATATTTTTTAAATTAATATTTATATTTTAAATATGTAATATCAGTCAATATATTGAAGAATTGAAGATATTGTTAAGTATACAATTATAAATATCTCATAATCAAATAAAATTTCGCCTTTTACTTTAAACTTAGGACTTTTTATATTTCGTATGAGAGTGCACGTTAAATGGCTCAACTATTTATTTAAATTATATGCTTAATTTCTAATATATTGTATTGTCATCATCATGATCACTACTACTACATTTCGATTTTGGGGTTGAATTATAATGATCAATATCGTGCTATATAGATTAATTTACGTGATACTTATAATGGAATAGTTATCTGACATCTTTGATGTTAAACGATATTAATTAAAAATGTTTTTCTAATTCAATTTATTTTAAAATAAAAGATTGAAAATATATAATTGACAGTGCTTGCATCAAGTTCTTACTTAAAATTTCTAATTTTATTGTGTATTGTTTATATATATATATATATATATATATATATTCTGACATATACATGTATTTAATTTAAGTAATTGAATTTGATTTTTAATTCTTTTGTTTTTACTTTTTTTAGTATATTTAATTTAAATGAGTGACGATATTAGTTTGTAACATAGATGATAAAAAAATGTTTTAACTAGAAATGTTGTGTATAAAGAAGTTTTAAAAAAACTTACAAACTTTGCAGGTAAAATTTTAAATTTTGATTTGAAGATCATGATTGATACTTTTGTTTTTAGTATTAATCATAAATTAGTGAATTTGATGTTTATAATATCAATATAGTGTCGTGAATTGGATTATCTTTAGAAAATTAGAAAATTTAGATTTTCTTAGTTTTCTTAGTAAATTGGATCATGTATAGTTTTCTATAAACTAAAATTAGTCACACTATATTATCAAATAGTTAGTATTTACCAACATTATATCACAGACCGCGTATCGCGCGGGTGCGAGTACTAGTTATTACTAAATAAAGATAAATTTAAAAAAATCATTTTTTAAATATATGACATTCATAATGTAATTTTTCAGATTTTAAAAAATTAAATTTATGAATTTTGTAGAGGTGTTGACTTATTTGACTTAATTAGATTATGTGGTTTTTTATTTAATGATGTGGCATTTAAAAACATGTTTAATTTATTAATTCTGAGCCACATCAGCAATAAGCCCATATTAGCAGAGACACGTGACTTTCACGTGCCAATTGACTCGAGATTCTCTGATTCGGGCTTTTGTGTCCTCAAATCGATCACTTTTAAAAGATAGTGTTCTAATTCCAAAACCCGAAAAGATAAGGTCCATAAATGGTGAATGACCACAAGTTATTGTCCTAAATTTGTAATTTTCCCATCAAAAAATGTGCTGAAATTTTTATGAATTTTTTCCTTTTTTTTTTTACTAAGTTACAAAACATAAAGATAATGATATTAGTATACAAATAAATGTCATACCAAAACATTAATTTTAAAGCTTAATTCAACACCTGAACCAAAAAAAAAAAAAATTTTGGATCCAAGTCGATCAGGTTGGCTAGATGCATACAACTGATGGTCAAGAGAATTTGCAAAACTTTTATGTTTTAAATTATATATATATAGTGTGGTTTGCACCCTCAAGTGTTTGACAAGTGGCACTTTACATTGTTGTCAAGTGTCACCTCCAAATGTTTGACAAGTGGCACTTTATAATATTGCCAAGTGTCCTTCCTTAAAAATTATTTTATTTATAAAATATCAAAATATTAATATCAATTAAATACACACCCCACTATCCTACAATAATAAAGTGCTTGGAAAAATTAAATATGTAAGTTACAAATGTTTGTTAATGTTGTATTTTTTTTCTTTTTTGTTTTACATGAAATATTTGGTGTCAAACTTTAATAATTGTTTTTGTCCAACATTTCAATTTCAAAAAAATAAAACAAAATTTGAAGAGTAATTCTGCTACTACTTTTCAAGGAATTAAAATAAATAAATAAAAGATATTTGAAGGTGCTAATAATATTTTATAAAAGAACATTCAAGTAGTTCAAACTCAAAAAAATAAAAACCTTTAGAGATAAAATTATTTAGAGGATTCAAGAAAAAAATAACACATAAATATTAGAATTCGGTAATGTCAGACATGAAATAAAATAATGTACTTAAAAATTGTAATTTAAATTATGAAACATATTGCTAATGAGATTACCAAAAATAGGTGTTAAAAAAACATTAAGATATGTGAGATTGAAACATATTTGGCATTAGATAATGAAAAGTTGTGTTTGTTTAGAAATTTTAAAGGGTATTATAAAAAAATAATTGCTTGGAAAAAAAAAAATGTAAGTTACAAGTGCTTGCTAATGTTGTATTATTTTTTTTACATGAAATATTTGGTTTCAAACTTGAATTATTGTTTTTGTCCAACATTTTAAATTGGCAAAAAAAAAAGTGAGCAACAATGTGCAAACATTAGTTCAGTAATGTCATGCATTAAATAAAAATAATGTACTTTGAAATTGTGTTTAAACTCTGAAACAATATTATTAGTGACATTAGCAAAAAATAGGTGCTTAAATTTTTTTTAGGATATGTTTAGGTTAAAACATATGTAAATTTGGCAAGTATGAAAGTGAGTTATAAAAAGGATGAAATTTGATAATTTTGTGTTTGTTTAGAAATTTTAAAAAGTAGGATTACAATTAATATGTCATCATATAGGGAATTATAAGAAAAATATGATGTACTATTATTTTATCTTTAAACAAAGAGCTAATATTTTCAGTTCAAATTGTAAAAAAGTGGATGAAGTAGAAAAAAAAAAAAGAATAGTTATAAGATTATGCAAACAAATAACATGACTCGGATATTGGTAATCTAAAATCCAAACGTGCACATTTAGTCCAACCACCCCCTTAAACAATCGAGAAATTGTATTAAAATATTACAATATGTAACAATTTGTTAAGGCTAATAAAAAGATCACAAAAAGAACACAATTACAAAATAAACCAATACATAAAGCTAATAATGAGTGCACTTAGGACAAACATTGAACAAAACAGATGTTTTCGAGCGATAAAAATGAGATATATTATATACTTTTTACAGAAATATATGAAAATACCTAATGCGATAATTAAAACACCTATTAAAGAACTATATATTAACAATTTTGTGTTAAAGAATAAATGAAAAAAATTATTAAAGAAAACAATAAGACTCCATTTGGATAGAGTGATTTCAAATCCAAAATTTGAAATGAGTGGAATTCAAATCCTTTCAAGTTTGAGTGGATTTGAAATCCACCAAAATGACTCTAAAATTAGCTCAAAATGAAAACTATGTATTTTAAATTCACATCCTACCCAACACTATCAGTGGATTTGTCAACAAGGATTTCAAATCCCTCCTTAAATCCACATATTCAAATATACCCTAAGAAATATTATTTTAAGAATAAAGAAAAAATATCACACTTATGTAAAAAATTACTATCATATAACAATAAAACTAATTATAAAATAAAAAATGAGATAAGTATTAAATGAAACTCGTGCAACGCACGGGTTCAAACCTAGTATTAAGAAAGGGGATGTGTTTTAAACAAATTACAGGATTACGTATACAATATGACACTTATTAAAGGACTGTCTTAAAGTAGACATATTTTCAAACATCCGATGGAAAACAAAGATGGGATAGATATATGATACAGAAATGCTAAAAACAAGGACATGCGTTGAATTTAAAAACAGAAACAAGATACATGAAGTTATTTGGCACACTGATAAGTGAGGATTATGAAGTGATGATGAGATCAGTAGCAGCCAGGGAACTGTTGGCACACACTAAAGTTACCGCAATCAACAGTACAGTAATTGGGTGGACAACAATCGTCGAAGTCGAAGGGCCAAGCATTTTGTGCGCACAAGTTGGAGCATTCTCCTACCTGCAGCATCTTTCTCATCACCGCCGCCGTCCGCCGCCCATCTCCGCCGCCCTCCGCCACCTCCCATCTCCCGCTTAGAAGCAGCAGAAGGAGAATCATCATGTGTGTCTTGTAAGAACTACTCATGCTTTCAGATCGGCTCAAATATTTTGTTTGATTTCTTCTATGATTTCAGATGTGTAACTCTTTGTTTTAATGCCCTTATATATAAGGCCACTAGAGAGGCACATCATATTCATTCATATTTGTTTCATATTAAATTCTCTAGCTGATTAATATTATACAATATGTATGTATATTATTTAACTAATGCACATATATTTCAACGGGTTAGATAATATATTAATCAAAACTCATGTGTCCTACAATTTGTGTTGAATCATACAATGTTTACTTTATGAAAACATAAATATATTTTACTGAGCCAGATGGGTCATCTTATAATTTTGTTGCATATTTGTTGTTGCCTTGAATTTCAAAAGAGCTTCCTTTGAGATACTTTTAATAAAAAAATTAATTAAGTAATATATATAAGCATAACAAGTACATCCTTATATAAATAATTAAGAATTTGGAATGAAAATGTCAAAGAAAATAAATTAACATGGGTTTCAATCAAATGGCTATATTTTAGAAAAATAAAATAAAATTGCACATGGTGGTTAACAATTACATATCACTCCCGTTGACATAGATGGAATCTTCGCATATTTAACTATTGAATTTTTAAGCTAATGGATGGAGCCATACAGTCTAAATCTTTTATTACATTCGATGTTACATTTCGTTTCACATATCATTTAATACATGCAACATATTAATTAGTGATGTTATTGCATACACGTGACATATAGAGATTGATTTGGAATAAAAGATGTGACACCAAGAAACAAAACCTCTCATCCGGAGTGATATTCCACTCTTTTCGATATTTTTCATTTTTGCACAATTGAACACTATAATATAACGAAGAAGATTAATATAAGGGTGATTAAAAGTTTGAAAACCATATGAAAAACACTCAAATCTAACATACATAGAGTTTTATTCGATTTTGATTGGCTAAAACATAAAGAAGTATATTTAACCCCAGCATCGAACATATATATTATAATACATGGCTTGAACAGGTTGAACATGTCATAATATGAAGTATGTTTGGTGGTCAAACATACTTTTTTTGTACAACAACAAATTAGGTTTGAACAAAGCTATCAAATATAGGTTCAACCGAAACAGGTTGGAAACGTGTATGAAACAGATTTTTCGAATGAAAATGATTCTTATGAATATTTACTATGATTTATCTTCACATAACAAATTCACAATACATGGTATTTTCATATTAGGGTTTAATCAAGTAGAGAAGGATTGAACAGTAATGGTGTCCACAATGGATGATGAATCGAAGAAAAAAAGAAGAATTAGTAAAGCAGAAAATGGAATGCATCTATGTGTTCAACGGTGAAGGGGATAACACTATCGGAGATTTATTAAGACGAAAAAGATATAAAGATTTATTAACACAATCACGACGAAAGAAGATTAAGACAGAAAAGAAGATTAAACAAGAAAAGATATAGTTAGTGGCCCTTATGTCTTTTTTTTTTTTTCTTTTTTTTGAAATATTTGAATTAGGGAATAGAGGAACTAATGCAACAAATTTTCTTAACGTTTTTTTTTTTTACGACAATCAAAACAATAATTTAAATATATTTCAATAAATATCTTAATAAATTTTTGTTGTTATGGTTCATATTAAATTGGAGAAACCAACAACTTATCACAATCAAATTTTAAGTACACTTTAACAAACTATTAAAAAAAGGGAGTGAAAAAAAAAACTATGAAATCAACCAAAAAGATAACCAGTCTCAAAAGTTTGACTTGGTCTCAAAAGTTTGGCTCTCAACGTGCAATGCACATACTCTATATGCACATATATAGATTATGTCTTAATAATTTCCAAAATATCCATATTTATTTATAACCGTTTGGGACAACGCAAATTTTATGAGACAGATGTTTTAGCCCACCAACTACTCAATAATCTGGTCAAGTCCTTTCAGTGACCTATCCTATCTCAAATAATTTGCTCAATATCTAAAAAAATACTAAAATGATATTTGTCCAGGTGAAGTGAACGTAATCCATGTTGATCGAATTTTAATATAAACATGTCTTTTAGAGCTATAAAATCTGTAACTGAAGTTATAAGTATGCATTTCTGTATTTTATTTTTCCTCATGGCTTAAAAGGGACCTATTAGGCAAGGCAACAACCTCATAGATAGCCTTATCTGCAAAGGTTAGAGATTGAAAACAAAGTGGAGTGATACAAAAGAATAACAAGTCATTCTCTTCGCCAGGAAGTTAAATTCAGTGAGCTTTCTGAAGTGCTTGTTAATTGATCTGATCAACATAACCTAAAGTGCTTGTTGGAGTAGAAGATTTCTACTCCTTTACAGAATCGAGAAGGAATGTCGAGCAGCTTAGCTTTAGCTTGGATGGAGGAGATTACATAGCTACTCCATATAATATGTCTGCATCAAATATTTACAAAGATTCAAGACCTAAAATGGAACAACAGCATTTAGCTGCCTCTTTATTAAGCCAAAACCCATTAAATAAAATTTGATTATAACTATTACAACACAACAGCGATGAGTATCCATCCACCAATATCTCTTTACATGGTTTCAGTATATCGACTATTTTCTGCACCTCCTACCCCATCCACCGAAAAGTAATAACAAATAAATATCACATATATATATTTTCTGCTCTAATTTTGTTTCAAGTAAAAGGCAAGCATCAAGTAGAAGTAGCATCTTTAACTCACTGCTCAATTGTCCTCAGCTCCCATTTACCCTCACCGTCGATTAACCGTAACTCAACTGAGTGGAATGGTATCAAAGCAGGACGCTGTAAAAACAATATAAAACATTTAGTGCTCAAATTTCAGGTAATAAACTGAACAGCAGTACAAGTAAATCTGTGACAAAGTGTATTGCATGAGTGGACAACAGCAAGATTTACAAGAACAAATCAAGTCTTCATCCCCATAGTTGGTATGATATAGGGATCATTATCTTATCATGTCTAATTTATATTCAAGTATAATGATCTTTTCTGATAATTTATTTATAACACCCCGAATAAAATTAAGACCTAATTAGAATATATGAAAATGATAATATATAAGTTAACTCATAAAAATTGAGTTTAGATTCGTCTTTTCATAATTTAGATTTAAGTCGTAAAATCAATCTACCAGTATAAAATATTTCAAATGCAATATTATGATAACCTAATGTTAATTATTAATTACGAGTTCTTAAATTGATAAAGGAGATAAAATAAATCGTTAATAATGATCCATGTATCAATTTAATTTTTTTATCCTAAGTAAATTAGATATATAGTATTAATTGTTTGATCCAATTTTAATTAATGGGGTTGATCTCGATTGATAATTTTTATACGAGACTCAATTATCCGTAAACTGTATGCAAAAGGAAACCAGATCCGTTTTAATTGTGGTGAGGGGTGAGTCATCACTATGGATGCCACCTCACCCCCTTAATGGTTGCCACACCACACCTTTTCACTCTTATCTCCTCATCCTTTCACCCCTATCTCCCAAGACGTGTAAATCTTTTTATCTAACAATGAGGAATCATCTCTCTTTCCCCACTCTAACCCAATATCATCTCTTTCTTTTCCCTGGGATTGCAGCGAGTTTTGTAGGAGCCTTACGTGAGAAGAGTAAGCCTTATTGCTTTTGCTTCTTTTCCTTAGCTGCTTTAAATTCTTGTTCTTCTGCCACCATCCCCATCCATCGTCGTCGCTGCCGGCGACGGCGTGTCCCTGTCCCTCTCTGTCTCTCGATATCTCTCTCTCTCAAGCGGCCTTGCGCCGTCTCGGCCACCGCCGGAGAACGGTTGTTTCCTTGTATCAGATTTCCCCTTTCCCTCTTATCTTCTCTCCTATCTCTCTCCCCTACCTTCTCCTGATTTTCCAGCCGCCGTCGTGTTTTTGGGGCGACGAGGAGGGGCTGCTCTGCTCCTCTCCCCCCCTGTCCCTCTTCCTTTTCTTCCTTGGGACTGCTGCCGTCGCCGATGGTTGAGCGCCGCCGGGAGCGGCGGTGTTGGTGGTTGTGCAGTGGGTGAGTTTGTGGTGATCGTCACCAGCGACGGGCTCGTCGCTGGGCGGTAGTGGCGGAAGTCGACAGGTGCAAGGGAAAAGGGGGCTGGGTCCTTTCTTGGTAAATTTGATTTAATGAAGGGACTATTTTGCCATTTCAATATCTATTTATAATTATAAATCAATCCTAAGAAATGCTTGATTTAAGTTTTGATCCTTGAATTAATTTAGGACTACAGTTTCACCCCTAGAACTTGATGATTTTTTTTTTTACTATATGACCCATGCTACTTCTGGAATTTACTGGATGATATAGAATTTGAATTAGAGCAAGTCCTTTTAACACATTTAAATATAGGAAGTAAAGAACATGTCCGTTAAATTTCATAAGATTTGGAGTTGTATACAATTTATTATGATTTTTCGAATAAAACCTAATTTAAGATAGTTACCACACAAAAACCAATTTTCTAATAAAACTTAATTCTAGAATCTGTTATGAGTTTATTGTTATAAAGTATTTTATTTAGAAATAGTTATGTTAGTTGATAAGCCAAACTTCTCTGGCTTATAGGAGATACGGAAGAGACTCGAGAATAAAGAACCTAAGAAGTAAAGCACCGATGAAGTGTCGTTATCAAAGGTGGGGGTAAATTATTTGTTTTATTATGTGTTAAAATGTGCGCAATTAATTATGTACAATATGTGATCAAGTTGATTGTACTTATTTGTGATTGAATTGGACGTTGACGTTCAGCGTTCCTCTTCAATCAATTATGTGTGTATGCGTATGCGTGTGCAGGAGTTTCAGACGTGGCTCCGTAATGTAAAGTTCGAGGTTTCAAATATGGCCTCGTTAATGTCTATGTGGGGGAATTCCGAAGGAACTTATGTCGGAGGGGTAACTCCGATGCACCCCGGGTCAAGAGACCCGAGGAATGCAACGCCTTCGTTATGTTATATTCTTTCCCGATGTTAAATGTATAAATGTTTGATGTATGTGCCTTTACCTCCACTGAGTGTTTCTTTCGCACACTCACCCCTATATGTTTAAATGTTTAGGACAGGGTACGCGAACGTGGCATGCTGGTAGCCGATATTATCAAGGTTAAATGAAGATTTTAAATACATAATTTTATATTTATAAATTCCAAACATGTTTATTTATGTAAATGTTTATTTTATCGCTCTTTTTATTGTATAACAAATTTGTTTGTAAAGAAAGGAATTACAAGAAAAACGGTTCCGCTGCATTTTCCAAAAATTCGTATTTCATACCAATGCTTCATGGAATAATATTTTACAGCTATTTTCCAGAATTTAGTTTTCTTTATTATTACTGAAAATGTCTAATTTTAATATAAGTAACGCCAAAGCAAGATTTTATGTTTTTAAGAAACGGGGCGTTACATTATTACCGAGTCTTATTGGATCTTTCCTTCTCCTTTCAGTTTGAGTTGGTGATCTCTACTTTCTATCCACCATACTAGAGCATTTACAGATATTGATGTATATGTCCAAACCATAACAAGGGCATCTCTGATATTCTCATCTACTGAGACTAACCCTGCTTCTTTCACATGCATTTATATCTGCTCCCATTTTCAACATTTCTCAACAGCAAGATTAAAATAAATTAAATGCAGATTCGAAACAAGGCAAAACTATTAAGCAATAGCTGCTTGGCATACCTGCGAGGATGTTATAACAGTGATCCCTAAGTTAGTTGCAACCCTGTAGAGATGTTCTTCAACATCAACACTGGTAGCGCTGTTGTATAAAAATAGCAGCAGATTAGTACCAAGAAATTAATTACATTTTCATCTCTAAAGCAAAAGTAAAGAAGGAATTTATTTTACTTGGTGCACTCATCTAGGACTCCAAATTGGGGTTTGTGAAAGAATAACCGTGCCTTGCAACAGGAAAAGTACTGTCAATATTTGTACGTACATCCAGAAATACATTTCCAAACAAGCATATCCTTACGACAAGTATATTTTTTTAGGTGAACTCACCATGCCTAATCGTTGTTGTTCTCCAAGAGATAAAATGTCTTCCCAGTTCTGGCAAGTATCCCATCCACCTTCTCTTTCTAAGAGGTATAGCAATTTAACATTTTCCAGAATAGCTTTCAGATGTCCATCCAAACCAGTTGATTCTTGACCTAAATTCAGAAATTATGAAAAATCAATATAGGGCCAATTATCCTGGCATTTGCTTAGGCAATCACTTGATGTGACAGTAACCATGTATTCATGTCTCTATCATTGGCAGCCAAAAAATTCACCAGGTAAAATCTATAAGATAATCCAAACATAATAGATTTTCATTTTTGGCTTGTTTAATTTACGAGTTGAATGATGAATTTTTTAAATCAAAAATATTAAATTACTATTAAGACATTAAAATAATAATCTCTTATAAAAATATATAATCTATATTAACTTGGAATCCTAATATAATAGAGTCCTACACATAATAGAATTCTATATGACTTTGTTAGAATCTAATGTAAAATTATTTAAATGCGAAAATCCTAAAGTTCACCTTAGGTATAATCTTTAATAAGGATATATTAGGCAATCCATATTTTTGTAAGAAATATTCATACTTTTATAGGTAATAGAAATAGATATTTCAAATAAAATCGATTTATTAAATTGAAACTGGTCCTTTTTCTTAGAAGATATGAATGAAAAAGATCTACATCTTTGATAGCAACTGAACCATTACTGAAGAAACCTTTCCTGATATAAATGTGATAGCATAAAATTATCTGTTTAACTATCCTACGATGGAGGAAAAAGAGAAACCAAGCACTATACAATATATGAAGAGAAATTGTCACTCATTTCCCTTTCAAAGTGCACATATCTTTATCATGCACACAAATCTATCTACATTCAAGGAAATCATACACTCCACAGATGTAGCTTGTTTGCCAACAAATAAGAAACCTTACAACCTAGACTTAAGTATAAACAGTTATTCATGAGCCATGTTCCTATAAACATCAATCCTGACCCTTACAATCAACAGAACCAGCATTCTTTCAGAATATTGTTTCAAATCAGTGACAATGGTAAATTTTGTGATAACACAGAGTCTACAAATGATGCATCACATAACATGTTGAAGCTCCTCAACTGTCTAGCCAGAATTTTCTGTATAAGTCACTATTTATGCATGGCACATCCAGATACAATATGGAGTTAAAATTTCATTATGGTACACAAATATGAAGGAGGCTAGCAAAGAGATGAAAGAGCAAGTGCATTTACCTTCTTCCATCAAATGTATCAACCTTTTCTCTGCTTCATCACAAGAGAGAGGATAGATTATTTGATCTCTGAGGGTTCCTAAGCATGTGTAAGGTCGTTGAGGCACATAAAAAAGATGAGAGCCGGATTCAGAATCAAGTTTTTGGTAGGGCTTGATGAGTTTCCCATTGACCACAGGCCAAAGGCCTCGAAGGACTCTGAAAATAGAACTCTTTCCACTTCCATTTGGACCTTTAAAGAGAAATAGTCAAAAAGTGGAAACGAGTAAAATTGTGAATACCATCAAATCTGAGCTCTGCACAGAATAAGGTAAACCACGAAAATAAGGAGGATATCTACTAACCAGTAACAAGCAGGCTTTTCCCAGGAACAATATCACATGTCAACTGTCTAGCCAGAATTTTCTGACCAGGTGTAATAATATCCACCTTGGAGAAAGAAATAATATCATCTGAGTGAAGTTCTGTAGGTTTAGATCTTAGAGAACCATCATAATCTCCTGCACAAATATAATCGTATCAGCCTGGATAGACTACCTCATTGAAAGACCTAAGTTAAAGCTAAGATATGGATATTAGCTAGGAAGACATGTAAACCTCTTTTAGCTAAGCCAGAGAGTTGTGATTCTGCTCCCTGCCTAGCAATGTTGTATTGTATTAACTATGAATCATTGACATATATTATCCATTGCTAGTAAAATTACATAACTTTCCATCAGAACTCGAGCACATAACATTATCAATTCAGTTCATTCTCCAGGGTGAAAATTTTGAATAAACCTACACCCTCATAAAGTATATGTACATCACTATTAGCAAGAAAAGTCACAGGATGCCAAAAGGGCACATATTTTAACCCTGATTACTTAAATAGAAATAACTCTGGCACTGATTGGTTTGACAGAGCTTATAAATTTAAACTGAGAACTTGTCGATAGAAACTAAATTTTATAGCTGATCATAATCATTCACATACCCCAATTAGAAAACCACAAACAAAATTTCCACAACTTGACTCTTATTATACCCCATTTGGAGAAATATCGTATGGATTCACCAATTAACTGATAATCACATTGAAACATTCTCACAGATATCAAATTGGAAATTTTCATCTCAAAGTATAGCTGAAAGTGAATCCAGCCAATTATTTTGATCAACCAGAAATTAGTTCACAAAGCCAGCACTTGAAAAGGCATATCCGCCACAACAATATTACTCAAGACTAATGCACATTCTATTAGGAATATATTAGCATAAATATTCAGAGTTAATTTCTACTTCATAAAGAATCATACTTGTATCAGACCAAGAAACAGTTCTCATTGAATTAACAAGGAGATTAAATACATACCATGTTGAGCAGCATCCAGAAGCTCTTCAAGTTCAAAAATTCGGTTGACCCCACCAGAAAGCTCTATAAATTTTCTATGTAGCTCAAGAATATCACCAAAAGCCAAAAAGCTTTGAGATACAACAGATGCTAAGAATCGCAAAGCATGTGCAAGTTCACCTGAAATAGAAAATTAACATAAATGAATTTTTTTTACAACAAAATTTAGTAACACCTATGTAAGTTAAAAGTGTCAGAGAATAGCCTTCACCTTGAGTAGATGTCAAGGCTCGATCACCTCTATGCTCCATGGCATATAACAAGCTCAATCCCCAGGTTACATTATGGGGAAGTTGCTTTGTGATGAAGTCATCTATTATACCAAACAACCATTTCTTCTTAAGAAGCAACATAGAGTGATTGAAAAGTGCCCTAAACTTTGATTCAATCATCTGCAAGTAGAAGGAGCAATAATTCATAACAAAGACCAACAAAGAAAAACAACTGAGGATTGCCACAACCAATAAAATAAGATTAGAATCAGTTATGTATCAATCATGTAACATTTCGGTGTCACATGTTCCAACCAAAAAAAAAAAAGACTTTGATGAAGACTTTGATGATCCTAACCAGACTTTGATGAAGACTTGAAAGCCTATTAAAACATTATAAGCATTGGCATACTGCTAAAATAAGATCACTAGAATCTCTGTTAAAGCTTATTTAACGAAAGCAAAAGGTTTACTTTTAAAATAAATTCCCAGAAACTGAGTGGAAAGATAAATGTTTCCCTGATCTGGTGATAATAGGACAAATACCTCTTTCTCTCTGGAACCGCCACCAAAAAAGGCAACAGATTCTGCATGTGTCCGTAATCTTTCATGCATGTACCTAGTAAACAAAGTATTGAATAAGTCTATGCTTAGAAGTGAGTAGAAATCATTTAGAACACCAGCTTTGTCATTAATGTCAAATTGATACATGAAAGTGGTAAATAATCTGACTGAGAAATGAGTTTTGCCATTAATGTCAAATTCATGCATGAATATACTCTAATTATACTCGGATTTCTCCACGAATGTTAAATTAATTCATGATTTTTAAAAATGCTCCAACTCATATTAAAATTTTGTGATAAAAATTAGTAAGGGCATCTCCAGCAATGTACAAAAAGATAGTGCAAATTATGCATTATTTTCATACTATAATTGAAATTCATCTGAAGCAATATGCATCATTCTGTAATATTCCATAGAAACAGAAAAAATCAAAAGAAAAAATTTATTCAACGCAGGGTTTGCGGTTAAGATAATTTAGTGTGCACTTTTAAAGCGCTGCTGGAGTGAGCAGATCTTAAATTCTAAAGAATTTAAAGCACTGCTAGAGATGCCCTAATGGATACTCATTTAAAAGTAATGTATCTTGGACATTGATAAGTACTGAAATCAGAAATTACCTAAAAGTTCCCTCCAATTGTTGCTCATGACTTGTCAGATCGCCAAAGTCTGGAGTAACACTCCTTAGAAAACCTAAACCTAATAACATATATGCATACAAAATAGCAACTCCTCTTCGACCAGTCAATAGCTTCATCCTCCAAGTGAACCTGAACACCGGAGGCAGTATAGGCCTTTAAATAAGTAATGACTAACACAGGATACAAGCAATTGTTGAATGCTGCTTACCATAAAATATCGACAGTTGGTTTAACCATTCCAGTGACTAGACCAGACAAATCATTAGTTAACTTCTCCAAGTCTTGAGTTAATCTCTGATCCGCATCCACGTTAACTTGTGACATATGAAAAACCTATAAAACATCCATGTGCTGTTATAACTTTATGAAAGTTAACAAGTTTTTTTTCTCTCAAATGTTTTAACAACAAGCCACACTACTATGAATAATGCTGATTGTTGATGTCCATTTGTTTCCTTGCCTACAAGCCCTCAAATTCAAGCTTGAATCTCCAAACTTGTCAGATCAATCACTTAATTCTTGCCATTAGAACTTCTTTCAGTATTGATTATTTCACACAAATTGCAATCATTATATTTCTAACTTTAAAGAGACATTTTTTAAAGTTCATTAGTATGAGATAAGGAAAAATATTTCTGTAATTTTTTCCAAGAATGAGGGTTGCTCAGCCTGATCTTGACCTAGTAGCTAGTATCACTTGGAGCAGTAAATTATGTATAAAGTATGAATACACATTCTGGACAAATTACCAAAGCTTTGTTTGGTTATGTTTTGAGTTTTTCTTTTTGGGAAAAGTATAGGGAGAAAAGTTATATGTAATGTTTTAAAATGTGGTGTATTTGCATTGGAAAAAGTGGATGAGTTTGCTTATGTTTTTGAAGAAAGAGTTGGCAAAGAAAACTTTTTGGAAGTTCCAGAACAAGCAAAACTCAAACATCAGAAACTGGGTGAGCTTCTTGTTAGTGACCCTTTACTAATTTTATACAGAAATTTGTGCATTCAAACACATATTATGCATATCAGTACCTTATAGTATGCATTATTTCTTAAGTAGTTCCGGAGTGGCGAATCCTCCATCCAAGTGCAAGCAAAGCTGTCAGATGCCTATAAACAGGTGAGGAAACAAAATTCAGCATATGGAATAATAAGCACAAAAGCTTTGACATAAAATGTTTCAAATCTCTCAGGTCATCCAGCATGTCTATGAACATTGAACACCATGTACAAACATTTTTATGATGTGAAACAAAATTCTATGTGACAAATCTGATGGGTACAAAGGGATAGTCGTCCCTTAAGTAAAAGAGAGTGCTACAATCTTAAATACGAAATTCCAGCGGCGTACATAAACTACATAAAAGCCCCTAAACCTCCTCAATTGTTTCCTCAAAATCCTAAAAAAAAAAAACTCTCCTGTTTCTTCCCAACCATATCCATTACAAGTTTTCAAGTACAGAAATCATTAATTGCTACATTCATTAATTCATCCCATGTGCTTATTGCTGAAGAGGAATAGGGGTAAACTGAAAGAAGCAAATAAAAAGACTTAACCCACACTATATAAATATAGCTCTTTTGAAAACAATTAGAAGATGAAGAACACCAAAGTCTTACAAAGACACAATAAGGGTTTATGGCAATGGTCCTCAGACATCACTCTCTACAACAACTATTTGAGAATTAACACAAATTCCTGGGGTTGACATGCTTACAAGGTCAGAGATAGCACAATCAAATACATGCATTGCTCACCAAAAGCCTTGTAGCTCAAGTGGTAACCCACCTTTATAAAGGTGCAGATTGTGTGACGACCAGAGTTCGAACCTGGGTCATGCAAGTTTTTTAACCTTTATTGTCCCCTCCCTTCCAATCCCTAAGCTAAATAAAAATTACATGCATTGCTCAATCATGTGACAAATTTGTTCTAATATTGACCCTTTTGAGGAAAAATCTCTTTGAATGTACTGAAAGTAGACATGCAATTTCTCATTTTCGTACTCTTTTTTGCTCTTCCACATGTATAAGTTAAAAATTCTGACAAGGTATGATAGTAGTTATCTGTAATAATTGAAGGTAGAAGCAAGGAAGATCAGAAATTACTGTAAGGCAGAAAAATCTGAAGTTCTCAATTATACTCTCTCCATCCCAAAATTAAGGCACTTTTCTACTCTGCATAGACTTTTAAGGGAGAATTTAATGGTTAAAACTTACGCAAATTTTACTTTATTACCCATTGATGTAGTGGTAGAAATTGAATCATTGAGATGACAATTAGAAAATGATCTCCATTTTAAGAAATGGGATTCCATCTTCCAACTTCAAGAAAGTAAATTGAAGCAATCACTTCGGAATACAGGGATTACATTTACTTCAATGTCGGGGATTGGACTAAGAAAATTATTAAAATTGGTTCACATAATTTAATTTATTTTGCTTTGACAAGAGCAGAGATGTCCAATACAATGCTCTACTGCCACAGAAACAACCTGGCTTGGTCAAATAAGTACACGTATCAAGCAGTAAAAAACTGACAGAGAAGGACAATAACAATTTGATTACTTTAGAATGTGGAACATCATAAATACACTTCCATTTCTAGATTATCTAGAGATGCTATAAATTACCTCAATGATGGTGCAACAAATGAGGATGCCGCACTTTGGAGAACACTAACACCAATCAGCTTAACGAAGGCAGCCTTATCTTGCTCCAGAACGTACTTCACAGTTGTACCTGAGATACAACAGCATCTAAAATGTTATGTGAATGATTCAAATTGACAGCACAAGAACAAAAGGCAATGTTAACAAAATAATAAAAATACCATTTAAAGAAGCAATGCGATCTGATATCCAAGTCCTGGACAACACTAGTATAGCAACTGCAAGGAGTTGCGCACCCTGCTTATCAAGCATTGTAGGTACCTAAAACAAGCTTAGGTCAACAAGAGTAATAGACTAACCTGGCAAAAGTCTACCCTAAGGAGGACTTTTGCAATTTGGACAATATATTTCATTACTAAAACAAGTAATTATTTTAAAGAGATCGGATACCAAGCACCATTAAGGCAGTCAATGAAGTAGAGTCTGCAAATGTGATGAAGTTGTGGGAACACATACTAACCAAATTGGCAGGCAAAATTTACCTTAATGGATAACAATTTTAGCAACAGATTTCAAGAATACTAACTAAGCAAAAACCAAACTAACATGTAAGTTTTAATATATATTTTTATTTTCCCCCTTTTCTTTTCAACTTTATGAGCACTTAAACAATACTACTGCAAAAATATTCAATCTTAAATAATACTAACATGGCATGAAAATTCAATTATTCAGAAGTAATGAGCACTTACTAGTATCTTGAACATGGAAGCTACTCTGAAAGGTAACATTCTTGGAACACTTTGCAACTGTGGGAAAACGGGTGGCAAATAGTCATCTCCATCAGTCAGAGATGCTGCTAGCAACTCTGAGGAATGCAACCTAGAAGTTGAAAATGCTTGATCCTGGCAATGATAATCCCAAGAAAGCTCAATCACAAGGGGATGCATCTAATGATGATTTAAAATTTATTCGAATAACACGAGACCACACCATCTTTGTACTAGCAAATGCACGTTGTACAGTCATAGCATCACTTTGGCGCTCTGTATCTGAACTCCTTTTCTTAACAAACTCAGAATCTGTAAGAGCTGGAGAATCCGCCCTACAAATGAATAGATGACAAGAAACAGCATTGAACTCTCAATGAAGGAATTTGAAACGATGCAGGGCGCAAACTCAAAAGTCCTACCTTTTATAATGGACACTCCATCCTCCTTCGCCATCCAAAGATAAGACCATGTCATGAAATGCCACTAATGCAGGGCGATGGGAAATTGTGATGCATGAGGTTCCCATTGCTCGAACTTTAGCACAGAAACGTTCCTCCATATCAGTTGTCACAGCACTCGTGCATTCATCTAGAATAGCAAATTTAGGTTTATGGTAAAAGAGACGCGCCATTCCTAATCTTTGTTGCTCTCCTAATGACAATTCGTCATCCCAATTCACCTCCTTTTCAGATGGATAGCGGTCCAGAAGATACTCAAGATCCACCTAATACATTGGAAACAAGACTTAATCAAACCAGCCCAATTGTGTGAGTTTGCCAGAACAATTGATAATTATGGAAAACTGCTCAAATATTCTTTGTATGAATCTCACATTTTTCAACAGCTCAGCCATTTCACTTTCTGTAAGGGGTTCAACCTCCTGATATGCTGTGAGAGGATAGATTAACTGGTCGCGCAGAGTTCCTACTGCTGTATATGGTCGTTGTGGCACTGGCACATAAAAGATCTCCTTGTTCAGATCAGAACCAATTCCAGGTTTCACAATGTGACCAGATACTAATGGCCAAAGACCACCCAAAACTCGAAAGAGGGAGTTTTTTCCACTTCCATTTGGACCTTAGAATGCATCAAGTATTGTTAGAATTTCAACCAGGAGACTGTTCCCAGTAATATGATATGTATACATGATCCTCACACTTGAATAAAGATAAAAGATGCTGAACAAGCCAGCCTTGATCTTGATTCAATCTCATATATTGAAGGCCAAAAAAAAAAGATACTAACACAAGGTTGACCCACCCAACCCGACCCTCTAAAATAAATTCAGATTTTTATATTATTTTTTGCAACAAGAACATGGAACAAGAGAAATACATTTTTCAATCATCTCACAGCATATTTCTTCTTGTTTTTTTCCAAATAACTAAGCTGGAAAGATTATACTTCAACTTGAGTTTGAAACTAACTTAACGGATAACTGAGTAGATAAAAATACTTAATCAAAGTATGAGAAATCAGCCAGTGGAATCTACCTGTTATCAAAAGATTAGAACCTGATTCAACCCTTAGAGTCAAATCCTCCACCAACACATTTCTAGTAGGGGTAACAACCTGATAGATCGAATCTCCTTTAAGGAAACAAGGAAAAAAGAGAAAAGTAAAACATAAAATAACAAGCCATCATTTTTGCTACCTTGACACCGGCAAATTCAATGTAATTGGCCTCGCTTACATAGTTCCTGCTCCCATCAGCTTGTTGAGAAGATGCATCCCGTGCAGCTAGCTCTCTAGATATACCCATGAGTTCATGAATACGATCTGCATAACCACTGCACACCAAAAAAAAAAATTTATCTACATAAAAATATGGATGACAACGTAACTAAAACACTAATTTACTCTAAAGCATGTAAACTACGATATAAATTTGCCACATTCATAATAGATGATAAAAGAAATATCAAGCTAATCCACTTAAAACAGATAGCAGCTCTTCACTTGACAAACACACAAACAAAAACAAAAGAAAAAACCACATTAAGTACTGACACTGACTATTCGAGGTAAGTTTTGTGAAATACAAAATTGTTATGTATTAAGTACAACAATCAAAAAAAGCATGTGCTGACATAAAGTAAGTGATGAAGCATGAGCGAATAAAAAAAAAAAAAATACTCAACAAGCAACTACTGTATAAATTTAAAATCCTTGTATAGAAATATGTTACCAGCAAACTCTGACTAAGTTTGGACCACCTGCCTTAATATTTCAAATAAGAAGAAAGTACAACTTTTCAAATAGTTTAACAGGTGCAGCAAGCTTCAAAACTTGGAGTCCTTGTTACAGAAATGTATTAGCAGCCAACTATAATTAAGACTGATACTACCTTCCTAAATATTTGATATAAGTATAAACACTAAAATGTTAGCAATAAAGGGCAATTTAGCATGTCTTCTGATAAATATTCAGTTGTATGTTCTACAAAGAAAACTAATCAAACAAATGTAAGCTAAAAGAAGAATAGAAGAGCCTGGCCTGCATGCAGTGGAACAAACCATTTAAACTTAAGAAGCATGCATAATGTGCTCAACAAGAAATACCTCAGACGATTGAGTCGTCTTGAACTTATAGAAAGAGTTCCCAGGGACTGAAACAATGAAATTATCACACTTGTATGATATCTTAAATTGCTTAGCATCTCTGCACGCCCTAAGGTAGAAGAATCAGGTCTCAGATTTCCAGAGAAAAAGGGCTCAATAATAAGGATAACAGCAATAGTAGCACCAAGATACTTCAGTAGGAAGTCTTGAATCATTCCAAACCACCAATGGTCATGAAGAACAACCCTCATATGACGAACAAGGTTGTCAAACTTCTTCTGAATGTGAAACTCTTCTCTATTTTCTCCACCATAGAGAGCTATGCTTTCTGCATGAGTTCTTAACCGTGAATGCAGCTGTCTATATTCCCCTTCCAGCTGTTGTTCTTTGGACATAAGTTTTCCGAATGCTGGCGAGAAATTTCTAATTGCAGTCCCTGCTCCCAACACGTAAGCCTACAGAGTTTACATACAGAAAGCTGAACACTGCTTCATTGAACAATGACAATGAATTGAAAGAAACAAAGTAACTACAATGTTGATAAAAAATCTAGTATGTAGATGTAAGTCGACAAGTTGCTACCAGTATCCAAAAAATATATTTGGGGCTTGCATATGAACATAGACGCCACGTATAAAGCAGTCCATCTGTAACAGCAATTAGATCCTCTTGCACAAGGTCACTCAACTCCGAACAGAACCTCGGTATATCACTAGCAATACGCTGCTCAGGATTGGTTATCCGACCATCGACATGAGACATCTTGTAATACACCATATTCTGAATTCAAAAATTAAAGAACATATTATCAATAAACTATCTGGAAAAGACTTTCTTCTGTTTTAAAGTTGACATAGACTTGCATATCAAGAATACAGTTGCTCAAAAGATATTTACTCACTCAGAAGAGGTGAAAATTTGCATCTATTTTATGCACACTCTTTCAGTAAAATAACTGCAGGCTAATTATGTGAAATTATGATGTCACCAAATGAGGCAAAATTAATGAAAAGACTTGCAATGCAAACACAATTACATCTACTACAGCAACTATACCGAACTGCTATATTAGTATATCTTTCCTGGGCCAACAAGAGTTCATTAGAACATGCAAAAATGTGACAAAAGGTGCATTGTAATTAAGAAACCGCTACTTTTCACCAAGTTACTTAAGTTCTCTAAGGGTTATGCTTTAAAGCTCACTACAACAAAAAGCATTATTAGGGTCAACAAAATGTTGTCGCAAAAATATGAAAGTTGTCGCAAAAACATTTTTTACGACAACATGTCACCGTTAATTTGTTGTCTCAAAAGCCTTCTCGCAAATAATTTTTTAGCAGGCAACATTGTTGTCGCAAATACATTAGAGACAACATGTTGTCGCAATTAGAATTTTTTTAATTTTATTATTTAATTGTGCTTTTGCGACAACAAGTTGACGCAATTTGTTTTTTTTTAATTATTTCTTAATTTATATTTGTGACAATTTGTTGTTGCAAAAGATTATGTTAATATTTTTTTTTTGTATTTTTGCGACAACTTGTTGTCGCAATTTGGTTTATTCATTTATTTTTAATTATTTTTTTGCGACAACTTATTGTCGCAAAAAAAATCCTTTCTAATTTTTTTAAAATTTTCCAGATTCTATAATTGTAGATTTATTGCCTGATTAATGGAAATATTCATAAATACGCAGTAAAATGTAAGCATAACTAAAATTTTATAATGTCATAAAATTCTTCATAGACAAACAAGTACCCTCAAATATGCAAAAATCAGTCCTAGATAGTCAAATATGCAAAAATCAGTCTTAGATGTTCAGTATATGTATGTAGATAGCATAATGTCATGGTGCAATACCATCATCCTCGGTCTCGTAGTCACACTCGTCATCATCATGGGGGGCAGCACTTGACTCGGATGGAGGAATAAATGGTCGCATTGGGGGCAACTGTACGTCCGGTGCTAAACGAGATATCACCTCCCTCATAAATGAAATTTGCTCTTTCATCATATTCATCTCACCATATATCTCCTGAGGTATCTCCCTTGAACAATAAGAATGTGATGGATCTGGCTGTGATAGCTCATAACATGAGAGTGTTGGCCCTATTCCAGGCTTGTATCCCCTACGCTTGCCCAATTTACGCTCCATAATAGGTCGTTCATCCACTAGATTAGTTGATGATGTAGATGATCCCGATGCAACTTGGTTGTATTGTGCTTGTTGTGTTTCTCTCTCTTCCTCCAATTCATCCTACAAAAGTAAACAAAAAAAAACCAAAAGTTGCAGGGTAGAGTATTTTTAAAACTTGTATACAAAATGCTCGCCAATAGAATTTCACTGAAATACTTACATAAGTCTCCCTAGCAATGTCATTGACCCATTTACCATCTTTGTATTGATGACATTCACCCCAATTTTTAATTATAGACAATGGCATCTTTGTTTCAGGATCTACCTGCCCAACAAGTCAATAACAAGATATTGACATAGATGTGAGCAATAAACTGTTTTTGCTCAGGAATTATTGGGTAGATTGACATGCATAGATTCGAAGCCCTATAGGTCTAGTTTCCAATGGTCCAAGCGGAGAAGCATTTGGAATTTTTTAGAGGGAGTTATGCTTTTTTTATTGGAAGGTGGCAGATTTATCCAAGAACTTCACATATATTCGAACACCTCATACTCCTAATAATTATTCTAACCACGAGCTCAAAATAGCAAGAATTGCCCCCAAACCATACACAAATAAAATAGGAATGAATAACTATAAAACCTTTGCACTTAACTGAAGTTTACGAAACAAATTGTACACTTACCCTCTTCATACGTCGTCGTGTGTATGATTGTCTCCCTTGAGTGCTTGGAAACTTTTGTTTTTCACGATTTTTCTTGTTTCTTCTTGATACTTCCTGTTAAAAATTAAAACCAACATAATTCCAGAAGAAATTACAAGTCTAAATAAAAAAAAATTTCAATTACGTACCAAAAACTCAGATGAAGCGAATCTGTCACAACAACGTGGCCAATGTGAAGGATCTCGCAGATTTTGAGGAGGATGTTTTTTTATTATTTCCAAATCAATATTTTTATCTTGCAATGCCTGGAAGTGTTCATGCAGGGAACTTTTCCATTCACTATAAGCTTTCTTTGCGCCTCTGTTAATTATGCTATAGAGTAAACCATCCTTGTAAGAGAAATCGAGATTGAACCAACTCTGCACTTCATTCAAAATGTATTCAGTTTAATATTTATAAGTCATCAATCAAATAGTTCTAGTGAAACTTCAATTGAAACCTTACCCCAAGAGACCTTGGAATTTGTCTTTTCTGACGAATAGGTACTTGCCTCCATGAATCATAGAACGGTTCACACAAGTACCTTGTATGGATCCCAACAGCACTATCCCACCAAGCAGCATGCTGACCAACTGATTTGAATGTCTCACTCAATTCATCAAATTGCACATTCACTTTTCCACGTGCAACCACCCAAGCTGCAATTTCATACCCTTTTGCTTGTTCTCTTCCTCTTTTCTTTTTAGTGGTAGCATCAGGAGCTGTAAAATACCAAATAGCATTTTATATTAGTTGATAAATAATGAATACATATATCACTCAAATAATCCATCAGCATTCAATTATATGTATGAGATATACTACCAGATTGACAGTGAGATGGAAGTTGTCGAGGATGCTCAGGGGGAGGTTGTGATCCACCAGCAGAGCCTCCTTGAAAAACTACTCGACCCGTTGACATTTACAACTGCCACAGTTTTAACATATTCATCAATATATAATAATATATATAAATTACATAACCAAATATTAAATATTTGTTTGACCTAAAGTAAACTTAATAGTTATTCATCATCGGTGGAAAGTTCTCTCATCTCCTCTTCATGTATGTCATTGTCGTCATCAGTAGACTCGACTTCTTCCTCTTCAATATACTCATCCAAAGTTTCATCTTCCTCATCATTGAGGAAGTCCTCATCCACAATAGTGTTATTTTTCAAAAGTTCTCTCACATCAGACATGACAGTGGATGGCTCATTTAATTGATTTAACATAAGCATATCAGTATTTGGCAGTTCAACAACTAATTCAACATTAGAAGAATCGATATCTTGAACCACCACCACATCATCCGTGTCCGCTCTTGGAAATTCCCAAATATTTCGATGTCCAAAGTGCTCTACAACTTTCCATTGTGGACCATTAAGTAAATCCTCTAAATAGAAAACTTGTTATGCTTGAGATGCGAGAACAAATGGTTCATTTTCATACCAAGAGTCCTTAATGTTGATTGTTAATTTATTTTTGTATCGTTGGACTCTTCTTCTTCCCGGCCTAGTATCAAACCATTTACACTTGAAAATAATAACCGAATTATCACCCACATAACTCAGCTCGTAAATATCCTCAAGTACTCCATAGTAGACTTCATTATCAGATCCTTTAACTGAAATGCCACTGTTCTGAGTTGTTCGATTCATATCTCGACTGTATATCAAAAACTTAACCCCATTAACTATGCATCCAGGGTAACTCTTGATAATAAAATCTGAACCAGATGAAAGTGAAATTAATTGTTCAATCTCCTCTGATGTTCCTAAATCTTGAAGAGAGGAAACCTGGGAAGAAAAAAAGAATTAATGAGTGTATTTCTGATACAATTATGAAATATAAGATATAATAATAATCATACCTTATTTTGAAACCACTCTAAAAACTCTTTTGATTGTCTTTCATCCAATGACTCGTTCAAGGAACATTGCTCGATTTCTTTCATGTGGTCACTATCATGATTGAACATCATACATGATTAAGATAGATTGGGTAGTAACTATAAATATATATTTAGAATTATTAAGTACTTACTCGATGTAATGTTGAATTTCACGACAATTTTGTAATATGCACCACTCAACTTTAGTTCGCATTTTTTGGTCTAACATAATTGGGGTCATCTTTCCAATTGGACGACACCGATTTTGGAACACAGAAATCTTGCTCGGAATTGCATTTTCATCATCCACCCAATTTCTTTCAAGTCTGTTGAATTTTGTCTCAATACCAATAAGATACATTGAGCAAAATGTCAAGGCTTCATTGACAATATATGCTTCGGCAATCGACCCTTCTGGACGAGCACGATTTCTAACATATTTTTTCAATGATCCAAGAAAGCGTTCTATGGGGTACATCCATCTTAAGTGAACAGGCCCTCCTCGAATGGCTTCTTCTGGCAAGTGCATCATCAAATGGACCATAATATCAAAGAAAGCTGGTGGGAAAATTATTTCCAGCTTACATAAAATAACAATAATTTCCTCTTGTGCTTTTTCTAAATCGCTGATCTTCAATGTCCTCGAGCAAATCAATTGGAAGAAATTACTCAATTCGGTAATAGTATCAACTATTTCTTTTTTCATGAATGATCGAATCCCAATAGGCAATAGTCGTTGCATAATTACATGACAGTCGTGTGATTTTAGCCCTATAATCTTGTTTCTACCTCCAATCACATTTTTCTTCAAGTTTGAAGCAAAGCCATCGGGGAAACGAACTTGTTTCAAAAAATCACAGAACTTCTCACTATTTCTTGGGGCTAATGTATATGCTGCATGTGGTTTCATCCACCGATCACCATCTTTGTACAAGTGCAACTCTCTCCGAACATTCATGTTTTCCAAATCAATTCTAGCTTTGACAGTATCTTTACTTTTTCCTTCAATGTCCAAGATTGTGCCCATCAAGCTATCACATATGTTTTTTTCTATGTGCATAACATCCAAGTTGTGACGTAATGTCAAAGACTTCCAATAAGGCAACTCCCAAAAGATACTCTTTTTATTCCAATTAAGCTCTGTTGCATGTCGTTTACGTTTCTTCCCACCAAACTTTTCATGTTTACCCATGATGTTTGAAACAATATTTTGCAGCTGATCGACTATTTGTTCAGTGGTTTTCCGAAGAGGGGGAGGTCTTGTATCGATAAAACCATTAAACTTTTTGTTGTTCCTCAAGTTATGGTTAAGAGGAAGCCATTGTCGATGTCCAACATAACATATTTTACTCGTAATGCGCATGGAAGGAGTTGCATCATTGCATGATGGGCATGCATAATACCCCTGCCCACTCCATCCAGATAAACACTACGAGCGGGGAAATCATTAACTGTCATCCGAGAGCTAGCTCGCATCTGAAAATTGAGTGTTTGAGGCAGCATCATGGTATAAATATCCCTTCATGCCATAATTTTGTTCAGCTATCACTAAAGGTCTCAAGAACACATCGATATCCTTTCCAGAGCTTTTGGGCCTGGAATCAATAAAACTTAATAACTTGTATGGATCTTTTGTACATAAACAGGGTGGTAAAAGTTATAGAAGTCATAACCACGGGCCACATACTATATGATAAGTCCCTGTTACCAAAGGGATTAAAACCATCCTGCAGCCAACCTATCGAACATGTCTTACTCACTTGAAAGACCCGGGTATTTGTTGTATCAAACTCCCTTCATTCTTTAACCATCAACTGGATGACGAATTAAATTGCGGATCCTTTTTGATTGACCCAGTAGGATGCCAATAGCATTTTCTTAGGCAGTATGACGTGAAGCATATAAGCGTCTTAGTCGGTCCTTTAATGGGAAATAACGAAGCACTTTCCATGGCACTTTCTTACCCTTTTTGTTCTTCCAACGACTTGATTTGCAAACTGGACATAAATCCAAAGAAGCATAATTCTTCCAAAATAATGCACAATCATATCTACATGCGTGAATTGATTCATAGCCTAGTCCTAATTTGCTCAGCATCTTCTTGGACTCGTAATGAGAAGATGGTAATTTGTTACCAACAGGAAGTGCATCTTTTAATAATTTCAACACTTCATCCATACACTCGTTTGACCACTTATATAACACTTTGAGATGCATCAATTTCACTAAAAAATTTAGTGATGAATACTTAGTGCAACCTGGATACAATTGCACTTTGAGCTCAAATAGAAGATCTTGAAATTCATTTCCTTGGGAATCATCCATATCAACAATCATCTCACCCGTCATGTCAGAATTATTAACTTCAGCGACATCGGCTAATACTTCAGCCATCTCATCCACCGATTCATCTAAAGTTGGAGAGTCATGGGTTTCACCATGATAAATCCATTTAGTATATGTAACGTCAAATCCAAAGTCGTGGATATGTGCTCGGACAAGCTCTTTAGGTTTCAAATGACCATTTTTACATCTTTTGCAGGGACAACTAATATATCCCATTGAGTTTTTGAAATTCTCTGCGTGTTCCATAAAAACAGACAAACCATTCCAAAACTCATCTGATGATCGATTTCTGATATAAATCCAACTCTTATCCATCTTCACTTCAACTATAATACAAACTTATAAGACCAATGTAGGGATATCTGATATAAATCCAACATTTATCAGCACACTTAATACATATTAAATGCAACTTCATAAAACTTGATAAGTAACTGCACATTAGCTCATCCCAAAACATTAATTAAGCAAATGGAGTTGATTAGTTGATTAAATAAATATTATCTACCATACATTATTAACTATGTGTATCTTAAGTCTTAATGAGTAATAGTTAAGCAAGGCAGTCATAGACAACACATCAAAACAATAAATCTCACCAGCTCAATTTTATTGCTGAGACAATGAGCTGTTACACACCGCTTCATCACCACTGTGCGAAATCGCTGAGCTATCGATGGTTTCAAGAAAAGAAGAACAACTGGTCATTGCCCTAGGAAATCATTAATTTCAGCAAATTTGTCAAATCATTGGGATAATTAAGTATGAATTTTATGAATTCAATAGTATTAATACAACAGAGGACCAATAGAGACATTTTATCAAACATGTTATGTGGAATTTAAAAGAATTAAGTTATTCAGCAACAATCATCATCATAAATGATAATGCAGAGAACAATTTTTGGAAAAAAACAAAATCATAACTCACCTAATTGAATTACAAAATTTGAGATGGAATTTTAGGTAGCAGTGATGACTCAATCACAAAGCTTATTTCGACTGATATAGATGCCTAATCCAACTTCATTCTTCAATGGTTTCTCTAGTAATTATCCATATCTCGGCGACAACTAATATGGAGTAGAAGAAATCGATTGGAATCGATGGCCAAACTCAAATGAGAGAGAGCACGAGAAGAAACTACCTCAATGGAGACAGAGAGAGAGAGAGTCCACAGTAGAGAGAGAGTAGAAATCATGTGCGAAGTTATTTTAGCTCCATTTTGTAAAAGTTCTATTATAATGCATTTACTTTATATTATATTTTTAATATATTTTGGGACGACATGTGTAGTCGCCAATAATTATATAATATTTTTATTTTTTATTAAATTGTTTTTGAGACTACATGTTGTTGCAAATAAGTTGCATTTTTTTTGAGACAATAAGTGGTCACAAAAATAAGAATGTTTACGACTACATGTAGACGCAAATGATTATTTTAACAAATTTTTTTACAAAATTATATTATTAGTTTTTTGGTCAACATGTTGTCGTAAAAACTAAACATATTGCGACAACTTTTGTTGTCGCAAAAAATGTTACCGTAAATACACATTTTTCTTGTAGTGGCGCTCATAATTCAAACATTCTAATATCCTGGAGGCTAACTTGGGTAATAATCCTTCCTATATTTGGAGGTCTCTTTTGTGGAGTCAGGAACTTCTTGATCGAGGCATTTGATGGCGCATTGGAGATGGATCTACTGTCGTATTTTCAAAGACAAATGAATTCCATCCTGGCACTACCCTATTCTCCTAATTTATCAAGTCTGAATGGTGATGTTAGAGTTGCCCATCTTATTGATAATGGATACTGGAACACCGAGCTTATTAGAACACAGTTTCCTAAATTTATTGCAGATGACATATGCACTATTCCAATCTCAGAAAAACTGTGCAAGGGATACACGGTATTTGCAATACGACTCAAAAGGGCTATACTCAGTAAAGGAAGGATGCAAAGCAGAAACTGATGCCTATGATCCCCCAACAAACCAGTCTTCTTTTTCACTCTCAATAAATGGAGGAAATACTTTTGGACCTTGAACATCCCTCCAAAGATTAAAATGTTTTGGTGGAGACTTTCCCACAACATCAGGTAACCTTCTTTCACACCATGTTCCTTTTAATGGGTGTGGTGGAACCATAAACAATAATTTTGTCATGGATCAGAAACACAAGCTATTGGTCTCCTATCATCTAGTTCATAAAAAAAATTTGTACTCCTTCTTCATGCAATAATGAAGCTGTCTACATCAAAGGCATTAAGAGTCCAAAACAGGCAGCTCCTCAAGGATGGTGGAGAATGGACGTTGATATAACATTCAATGTGAGACATGGATGGTTTGCTATTGGTGGCATGGTGGGGTGAAGGATACTCATTTTGAATTATAGTCAAAAAGTAGATCCATTACGACCTGCGCGGAATTTTTCATAATTCAGATTGTCATCCGTTTGTTACATTTGGAAGGAGACTTGATTTCTTGAAATCAGTCCTTGAAGGAGAATTAATGGCTATTGCGGAGGGACTGAAAATGGCAAGACAACAAAATCTCATACCTCTTCATGCTTATTCAGACTCACTAGTCGCAGCGCAAGCAGTCACAAAAACTGAGGATATCTTGGATTATTCTGACACATGGATATAGGACATTAAAATGGTCTTATCCAGTTCCAAAGGTAGTAAGTTTTCTCATTGTCGTCGATTGGCTAATAGGGTTGCTCATTGTATCTCGTTTTTCTTCTTTTGTTACCACTCCATTCTGTTGGAATGTTGGTAATTTTCCCGAAAGGATGAAAAAACTTGTAGCTCTCAATATCATGTTCGATAAATGAAGGTATAAGTTTCTCTTTCAAAGAAAAGAAAGGTATTTTAATTTAAAAAACGCAACAATTTAGAATCACATACATTGTGCAACTATCCTGTCAACATATGTGTAGCATGGACAATTACCTGGAAATATTGTGTATGTGTAAGCTTCGTCAAAATCTTCCGAAATCGTAAACTTAAGGTCCCTGTTATGTACTTGGAGGTGGAATTCAATGTTGAAAGGAGGAAACACAGCACGATGTTTTCAATAATAAGACGGAGAAATGCTGGTACGCGCCGGAGAAAAGCAGAACGGAAAAGGAAACCTTGAACTTTAGCTAATCTGTTGCTTACAGCAGTCCTAGAAACCTGCAAAGTGAGGGCAGTGACATTAAGAAACAGTCAAAACTAATTTAGTGTATACATGCCGTGAATAACTAGGCTGCACCGTCTACATTTCATGGGATGGTAAGGGAATGCTCAATCAAAATAAATGAAAAGGATCACTGGTTTTATCAAACCAATGAGTTTCAAAAATATCAGAAGTAGATTGATCGTTAATTCCATTGATAAAAACGAAACAAAGACGGTTGGCAACTAAAGTTGTTGTTTATGCTGTAGAGAAGATGATGATCAAATATGTCAAATTTTGCCTCTTGAGCAGGAAACCTTACCGCTATAGCCACCAAAGACAAAATATCTATTGCACCCATTCGCCCCATACGAGATAACAGAATAGCGGCCAAAACCTGGAGAGACCTCAAATTTCCTCTCTTTTGCCTACTCTTTTTGACATTCCGATCATTTACAGTTAACTGGTCTGACTCATCTACATCATTGACTCCATTGGAATGAGCAAAAGAATTGTGCCTTCTAGAACTATTTCGTGTATGCAAATAAGCAGCAGCGGCAGTTCCACCAACAGCAACAATACTAGTGGCAAGCAGTAGAGTTTTTCTGCAGGCAAATTTTAGGAAAAAAAAATTAAAAATAGGAATATCTTATTGCAGAATGTAGAAGCACAACAACAATGATAGCCAATGATAAAAGATAGAATAAATATCATAATACAAATTTTAAAAGAGTAAATCTGCAACTGCAATCATGGATCCAGCATTTCACTGCCTGAGCAAGAATAACTGCAAGAAATTTCCATTTCCATTCTGTTTGTATGAGATCTTTTTTTTTTTTTTTTTGATTAGTTTTTTCTCCTTCCCTTATTTTCCTTGCCATTTTATTAATTTAATAGGTATCTGCACTTCCAGAAGTGTAAAAGAAATACGACAAATTCAATATAAACAATATCTAATTATACAGAAAATACAAGGCACTTCACTGAAAGAGACAGTTAAGATGATTGACCTTCTTGAGGACAGAAGTCCCCGACCATGTTCAGTCAATTGTAAAAGCTGAAGAGATGGCATATTCGAAGGCAGCCTCCAGCAGATGATAAATTTTAATGTATGAGGGTCCTGCCTTCTTGAGATGGTGAGAAAGGCTGTCTCATGCAGTCAGTGCCTGGAGAAATCTAGTAAAAGCGTGATATTAGTAAATAAATTGATGTAAACAACATGAAGTTTCTGTATTTTTGGCAGGAATGCAAAGAATGCTAAAGCAATATATATTAGCCGTGAGTCTAAATTTGCCAACCCAATAGGTCATCGTTACCTGTAAGCTATATTAGATTACTGAGCATGCAATATATCCTTGTTAGTTTACATATATACCTCGGGCACTAATAGGACAAACAAGAATTTGAAACAATCTCACATATATTACCCCATGCATTACAATATCGCTACCAGATCATTGGATGCTGATACTTACAATCAACCTAAACAAATCCTCTACATATGGTATAGCTTTCAATTCCAAAATATGAAGGTGTCACAGTGAATTCCTCGATTTGATCATCTTATTATTACGGTTTGGACATTAAGTTAGTATTTCTTCCTTTTGGATTCCAATATATAATTTTTAGATTCTTTTGGAAATAGTATTATCACCCAAAAGCAAGTATAATAGACACATACACAAAATTAAAACAAATCTGAATTAAAAAATCCCAATAATACCTTCCATAACTGTTTCTGCATTCTGAGACAAGTTGATTTTATAAGATAACTGATAGAGCTATAAAATGTTGAAAGTACAAATAACATTTCCTAAAATCCATCGCTAAAATAGTTATTAGGTCAAGCACATAGCAGTTACTTTTTTTATATGCGAAAATGTCTTCAAATCATACTAATTTACAAAATCAATGATGCAGCCACAGCAAACAATTATTATGGTCTGTATGGCCACTTAATATTATTCCAGTTCATTTGCATGATCTTCTTTGAGAATTTAATGTGCACCTTTCATGCTATATACAGAGAGGGGTTCATAGTGTTTTTCAACCAAAGCTTGCGCATAGACTATCCAATCCATCTACTGATTCATCTTGTTCTTTACATTTAGGATGACATCTTTGCATGATTCGTACTAATTTCAAGATTCAAGCAATGTTTTATTCAACCATCAGTCTATCCATAGAAAGAAAAGCACTCAACGAGGAATTATTTAAGAGTAGCTAAAAGTTCTTGTCAATCCAGGAGGAGTGGTTAACAATTCATGTACACTTGCCCTAATGTCCATTTCTTACTCTTCCCAGTTCTCACAGCTTCAAAAATTCAGCTGAATTCCTTATTATGTCATGGAGACAACGTCACATTAGAGGCTATATTTTCCAGAATCCCACAAGTTATGACCAATATTCTATTGAACAGTCGGGAAACATATTACAACAACACCAAGGACAAAAGAGGGAATACATTTACGCAAATTGGTCATAATAATTATGTGGTGCACAACACAGATTCTAGAAACTCCCAGAAGTTCAATTTTTTACTATAAATATTGAAACTGCTTCTCTTTTCATGATTCAGTCATCACAAATTGATTCAGCATATTAATTTAAGATTCATTAAGGACAGAATTGAACTTAAAAAATAGATGAGAAAAACAGCAAACAGAGAAATCGCTCCACATGACTTTGAAGAGCTCCCAATCATGAAAAACACCATAAAATAGCAAATAATTACTTCATAAGAGCAAAATATATTTAAATTAATCAATTAACATCAATACGTTCATCAAGGCGGGTGTATGTGTCTGCATATCAAATAACAAATACACAGTTTCACCAAACTAACAGCATTTAATTCATATCTCAGAAATCACTGGAATTCCATAGCAATCATCACTAACCTAACAAAAATATTTTGTGCTTAATTCGACTGTTCTATATAAACGAAATCCAAAGTCCAAACTTTAGCTGACCTGATTGCTTTTTTACAAGCAAAAATGCTTGAATTCATCTGCTTATCCCGTCGATAGACACATGAGAAATCATTGGATACTCGACTTCCTGAATAATCAATCAGACCACAAACTACTGATTTTTATTTTTATTTTTTTGGCAAAATTAACAGGGAAAAAATTCCCTGAAATCAGTACCCAAGCTCTATACCTACACAATTAGCTTGTTGGAGTGACGAACTGTGCGCGACGAATTAAATTTGCCGGGCCCAACAGAAAGGGTTTTCCGGGGGTTGGGGGGGGGGGGGGGGGGGGGAGAGAGAGAGAGAGAGAGAGGGGAGAGGAGAGAGAGGGATGATTCTGATTTCTGGCTTTATGAGAGAGAACAAAAGGCTAAAAACACTCTTAGGGCTATTTAATACAATTATTAGAAAAGGTAAGTCTAAGTTGACCGCATATAATTTTTGAGTATTTTGTACTCAGCATCTACAATATTCATATATTTGTGTTAGAACATAAAGGATCCTCCATTTTATATTTGAATATTTCAAAATAATTATGGGATGTAAAATGTAAAAGTCAACGTGAAAAATATAGAATACAAGATGAAACAATATTTGATAGATGAGAAAATACAGCGTCGATTCATCAATATGTTTGCAATACAACTCTTTGTGTGGGCTTATATATCACGCATTATGAATTGTTTAGGGTTAATTGTTACTAAATTCACAAAATTTTAAGATAATTTACAATTTTAACATTAACTTTCAAGTTTTGAAAATTTTATCATACATTTATAAATTTATTCAATCTTATTTCAAAATCCACCTCTAATATGGCAATTGTTTATCTCACAGTTCATAGACAAGAATCTAAACTACGAGGGTGCATGTTTGGCTAAGCTTATAAGCTCTTAAAAGAGCTTATTAGATGTTAAGTGCTTATAAGCTCCTCAAAAGTGTTTGGCTAACTTTTAAAAATAAAATCTTATTTTATGAGCTTATAAGATATAAGGAGCTTATTATAAGCTCTTTTTGAAAAATTGGGAAATCCCAACTTATTTCTAAAATAAGAACTTATTATTCAAAACACATTCAAATTTGATTATAGAAATTACACAAATGTCATTACTAACAACTTATAAGCTCTATCATCTTATTTACTCAAACACTTTAACAACTTATATTAAAATTAAATTAAACATCTTATAAGCTCTAATAACATCTTATAAGACATGAGAGCTTATAAGCTCTAAAAATAAGTTTAGTCAAACACCCTCTATGTCGTGATTTATGTCATGATTTGTATAGATAAACTAAAATGAATTAGGATCCTTTGATTAACTCTCCTTCAAAATTGTATCTCTCAGAGCGTATTTTGAATTTGTGATTGAAATTATAGAAGAAATTTGTAAAGTTTGTAATAAAAATTGCATGTAATTATAAAGAAGACAAAAGTTCATGAAGTTTAGGAATTAATCTTTAGGTTTAGAAAACACACTTCATATTAAGAGTAACTCTCTTGTGAATCCATGCACCCGGGTTGAATTCAGGGGTCTGACCCATTTTTCCTTTTTTTTTTCTTTTTCGTTCTTGTTTTTTAAAGTTTAATCATAACTTTTAAGTTATGTTAAAAGTTATGTTAGATATACTTTTATATTATGCTAGAAATACCTTTAAATTATGTTAAATATATCTTTATGTCCAGATTTTATACTTTTCACTTAAAAATAAATAAATAACCCTAACTTCGGCACATTTGTACACATACCTTTACATAGTATTAGTCATACATTTATGCTATGTTAAAGATACTTTATACAATATATAAAAGTATAACTAACATGATTTAAAGGTCTGTTTAAATATAACTAAAGGTATGTGCAACATTGCTAAAAGCTATGAAGGTATAGTTGAAAGCCCTAACTTCGGCACATTTTATATACATACATTTACGTACTATCAGTCATACTTCCATGTTATGTTTGACATATCTTATACAATGTATAAAGGTATAATTAACATAGCTAAAAGAGGTGTTTAAATATAATTAAAGGTATATCTAACATTGCTAAAATGTATGAAGGTATAGTTGAAAATTTTAAAGATATAAAATCAAGATACAAAGTATGTATAACATAACATAAAAACATCTCTAACAAAGTGTAAACGTATATCTAACATAATATAAATGTATGTCACCTAAAGCGAATGTGGGTGGATTTGAGTGTATCCACCCAAGTGAATGGAACGCGTGTGGATGGATCGACCCGGGTGCTTGGATCCCAACTCACAAAAACTATGTGTCATATTAATATTAATGGTATTTTGGAGAAGGAATCAGCTGCGGCTAGAGTAGTGAGCTACTGACACGTCATCAAGCACCTTGATAAGTGTGACGATTAGGCCGTGATACTTGTGAAAAGAGAAGCCCCTTTTGTGCACCTGATGTACATATGTGGGTCCCTCTAATTTTTTTTGTGTTTTCTTATTCTAACATCTGTATTACATTAGTATTTCTCTTGTGCTATACTAATTGTCATATATTTAGTTAGTTTTATAACAACTAAATCAAAATTTTATTTATAACTTTTTTGTAAAAATCTAATAGTTTTAATTAAATATTTTATTTTATTAATTTTCTAATTTTTTTATTCACTTCATATTTACATTTTTTAGTGATAAATATTATACACATACTCTTAAGGCCCGTTTACTTTGGTGGTCGGGATTGTTTGAATTGATTAAAAAAGTGGGATTGTACTGTTCATGTATGATTAAAAAGTGTTAATTTTAGTGTTTGGAATGTAGGTTTAGATGTAGGTTTAAATCTAATTTTATTTAAGATATTACGTGTATACTCTTAAGGTATTACACATTTATCTTTAAGGTGAGTTTAAAACATAAGGTATTACATATGCACCTGTGAAGTATTACATATTTACCTTTGAGGTATTACATATTTTACCTCTGAGGTATTACAGATGCACCTTTGAGGTATTACATATGCACCGTTAAGGTATTACTGCTTATAGTTTAAGGTATTATGTATTTATCCTCAAGTATTACATAAATATGTTTCAGGTATTACATAAATATGTTTCAGGTATTACATTTTTATCTATATGGTATACATATTTATATTTACTTTGAAGGTATTTGAATACTCAAATTTCAGGTATTACATAAGTCTCTTCCAAGTATTACATAACTACCTTTAAGGTATTAAGGGTATGCTTCTGTGGTATTACATGTATGCTACATATTTATTGTTAAAATCTTACATACATAAATAAATTTAAAGTATTACATTTTTACCTTTACGGTATTACATAAATCTCTTTAAGGTATCACATTTTTTACCTCTATGGTATTGTATACTTATATTATGGTATTACATGCATATGTTTGAGGTATTAAACAGTTGTAATTTGCTAATTAACAAAGAAGAAAAAAAACTCCAAAAAGACCAGAAAGCCACAATAAACTCCAAAACATGAGTCATCCAACCAAAAATTAATTAATAACAATACAATGTAAGCTCTAATCTTCAAGAAGTAAACAAGAAGGGACTGATAATCAACAAACTAAACTAAAAACTGAAAGTATACAAGAAGAAGGGAGAAACAATTATAATTTGTTCAAAAGAATAAATTTGGGAGAAGGCCCGCCACCGTGACCTGCAAGGCCGACGTTGTCGCCATCTGCATCACCTGCGACCGCGACATACACTCCGCCAACCCTCTAGCCATAGAAGTCCCCTTCTACAACACCACTAAGTCCATGGTGATTGGAGCACGCTGATTTGGAGAGGAGAACGCAGAGAGAGGAAGAAGAAGAACGAGGAAGAAGAGACGCTATGGAAAAAAAAGAAAAAAGAAGGAAGAAGAATAAGAAAGAAAAGATGCAAGAAGAGGTGTAAAGAAAGAAGATGAAATGAAAAATTAGGGTTTTAATTATATATAGTATATTCGGGTCGGGTTGGGGGCACGAATCTAAGATCCGTGCCTCGGGACACCCAAGTCCTATTCCTATTGATAATATTATTTAAAATAGGGGATCAAAAGTTTTATTTTTCGTGTACATTTATCAAAAAAAAAATATATACACAATATAGTAAGATTTCAAGAAACTAATAAATAAAATGAGGGATTTTATTTTAATTTTGTCTCAAATAATTTAAAATTTTTATTACGAAAACATATTTTTATTAGTTTTCTTATTTGTATTTTACTTCATTGCTATTTTTATTTCGCATTTTTTCTAGTATATTGTTCACTTAAAACACATTTTATAACTTCCCAGTTTTAATTTACTATTACAACTAAAAAAAAAAAAAAAAATACTTAAATGCATCAAAATTTAAACATTTAAGATTTGATTTTTCACTTCTTTATATGCACTACTAGTAATTTACCCGTGCGATGTACAATTTGTAATATAAGATTTATTAGTTTTGAAATTTCGAATAATATAATGCGATAATATTATATTAACGTAAAATTATATATTAATAAGAATCTAGACATATTATTTTTAATGTGTTATATCTTAATAATATTATAATTTTGAAATGCAAACTATAATATATAAATGTATCTTTATGTTAAACAATGAATTATAAAATATATATTTGAAATATGAGATTGTTAAATAAACATCAATTTTATACACCCATTAATATTGTAAATTAAAATCAATTAAATTAAATTTGGTATTGATAAACATTTATTGTGTTATGGATGTTAAACGAAAATTTATACTTAAAAGATATGTTACCTCCTAAAGATATATAATATATATGTTATGCATGTTGCAGTTAATATAAATATAATTACTATAATTAAATATATTGTTTTATTCTTTGATTTAACTTTACTAACAATTAATTAATATATTGTTTTATTATTTGATTTATACTTACTAACTAAGGTGTTAGTGAATATTTCTATTGTGTTTACAATTATAGATTTCTTTGAAGTTTTTGGTCTAATTAATATTGCATACAATTTAATTATTTCAAGTTAAAAAAAAGATATATGTCTTTCAAATAACTAAAATATCTTGATATGTATTTAAATAAGGCAGGTAATTCAATATTCAACTCACTTGTATTGACAAATAGAATTATACCAAAATGTTTTTCATTGTTATTAATTTCTCAAAATTTCTAAAACTAATCATTTTAAAATTATTCTTTAAATTTTCTAATGTATAGTTTAATTAGTCATTTTGTTTTGTATTTGTAACTTTGTTAAATATAATTATACACCAAAATTTAAATATCAAATTTATGTTTTTCCATAGATTGAAACAAAATGTAAAATGGAAAAGTTATTTAATTTAAAAATTATGATTTATATAGAATAGATAATAAAGACAAAATAAACCCACATAATCCTACCTATAGGTCATAGCTCAACCTAGAAGACCCCACAATCCTAAAAAATATAAAAAAAATTCTTTATGATTTTATTAAATTCTTGTAACTACTTTATTTTCATTTATAGTATGTTAAAAAAAGAGGGAAAATTAGTTATTGCTATTTTTATAGAAGGTCTTCTTTATATATATATATATATATATATATATATAACAAAAATTATAAATATAATGAAAAAAATAAATTTGAAATTAAAAAATTGAATTGAAAATTATCATTTACAAAACCCCAACCCTACCCGGCCACCAATCCTAAGACTACATTTATTGACAACCCATGCCATGAGTTATCCTAATAAGACAAAAAAAAAAAGATAAATTAAAATTGTTGCTTCAACCGGTTGTGGATAGAGCTGTCAAAATGGGCTGGGTCCGTTGAGCCGACCCGACCCGCCCCGGCCCGCAAAATTTAAGGGTTGGGTTAGCATATAGGAGCCCGTCACAAGGCGGGCCTAGGCGGGGCGGACCTTAGCGGGGGCGGGCTTTTGGCGGACTAGCCCACTGGCCGGCGGGCTAGCCCGCCTATATATAAAAAAAAAATTGACACATAAATAAAAAATATTTAATATTGAGAAGAATTATTACCATTTAATGCAAATAATGATGTTCATATATTAAAGTTAGTCAATTTATTTATAGAAATGAAAGAATGTTAAAAAAAAAATTTCTGTTTTTTATGATTTTTTTTGGTAATTTACATGTAATTCAATACATGTAAGGTTGAATAAAGAGTAAAAAGTATTAGAAATATTATTATTTTTATTTTTTAAATTAGAATTATTATTATTTTCTAGCTTTTAAGATATTTGTGTTTTATTTGTCATACACTTATATTTTGTGAATTTTTTTATTTTTATGTTGGACTTTGGATTGTTGATTATGGACCTATTACCTATGATTGATGTGATTAATGTTACATTTTAATTTGTGAACATTTTACATTATATAGTAGTCATATAAAATGTACTCATATATAAATAAAATGGACAAATGGTTAAAAAAAAAATCAAAAAAAGGTGAGTTGGCCCGCCCAACCCACAACCCACCGGTGGGTTGGGTTGGGTTGGGATTTGAAGGCCCGCCATATAAAAAGCCCGCCCCGCCCCGCCCCGCCAAATGGTGGGTTAAGGTGGGTTGTGGGTCGGCCCGTCCTACCAGCCTGTTTTGACACCTCTAGTTGTGGAGATGGGTGATTGACCAACCCATCCCACAACCCATCTTCAATGTACTTATTCAATTAGAGTGTGACACTTGTCACACTCTAATTGGTTCTAGTTATTTTTTTGAATAAAATTTAGATTCTTGATAAATGATATTTATTTGATTTTATTTTATTTTTTAAAAATAACCAAAATTTCTATCTTTTTTTTTATCTATAAATAGAGTGTAATATTGACATATTTTGAATCACAATCAAAAAATATTTATTTTCTCTCAATCTAAAATTCTATCTTTTTTTACATTTTGAGGTTCACTCTTTTCTTATATTATTTTCATAATCTCTTTCTTATTATGGATTCAAACAATCCTAATTATTACCCAAACTCCCAAATTTTTTCAATTTTTGATGATTTTATTAAGGCAAAATATTTTATGCAACTGGTGCATTGATCTAGGATCCATGCACCCGGGTCGACCCGCCCCACGCGCCTCTGACGCGCATTTTTACGCGCCACAACGCGCTCTCACGCGCCCCCACACGCCTGGTGGTGCGCTCAAACCTACCAAGATTCGCTCAGGCAGTTATACCCTCATGTTATGTTAGGGTTACCCTCATGTTATATTAGGGTTACTCTCATGTTATGTTAGAGTTACCCGTGTTACCCTGGTGGGCGCTCAAACCCACCAAGATTCGCTCGGGCAGTCATACCCTCATGTTATGTTAGGGTTACCCTCATGTTATGTTAGAGTTACCCTCATGTTATGTTAGTGTTACCCGTGTTACCCTCACGAGGGTAACACTAACATAACATGAAGGTAACTCTAACATAACATGAGGGTAACTCTAACATAACATGAGGGTATGATTAAGATTTTAGTTTAGTGGTTTTAAACTAAGGGTATGAAATCTGGATATGGGGTCACATTAACATAACGCGAAGGTAACCCTAACATAACGCGAAAGTAACCCTAACATAACGTGAGAGTAACGACCAAAACACGCGAAATAAGTAAAGAGGCACGGGCTGGGCGGGCCAGCCCAGCCCGCGCGCGGCCCAGTTGCACGAATCACAGATCCGTGCAACTGGTGCACAGGAGACTAACTCTTTTATTAATCTTGGAGATTACCAAAACTCTCAATTTTCTCCAAATCTCTCAATCAAGTTCCTATTTCCGAACAAGTTCAAACATCACAAAATATCTCCCGGAATTTGTTCCAAAATGTTCAACAAACAAACCCCACCCAAAAGAGCAGTTGGTGTGTGAAAGAAGATGTTGCTCTCATGTCATTTTGGTGTTTCATTAGTGAAGATAGAGTGCATGGTAAAAATAAAAAAGGTCCTTCAATATGGGGACGAGTTCATAAAATGTATCTTGAAGCTCGAGCAGAAAATCCTGAAGATATGAAGGAAAGAAATGTTGATATGTTGAAAGGTTGCTTCAAACGACTCAATGAAAATGGAAACAAGTGGATTGCGGCTTGCAAGGAAGCACATAGTCGAAAAAGAAGTGGAATGAGCCAGAAAGATGTCGAGAAAGAAGCTCATACAATTTACGAAGCAAGTGGTAATAAATTTCATGATTTAATTGTATTTAATGAAGTAATGTGTAAACATCCAAAGTGGGAAGTGAAATTAGATCATGATTCAACACGTTTTCGTGCTGAAAATGAGGATGGTAGCGAAGAAAGTGGTGGAAGTTCAAAAAGAGCCAAAACAAGTGAAGATTGTGAGTATTCTATTCCGTCAAATCCAGAAACTCCAAGTAGTGGATGTTCAACCATTGCTCGTCCTCAAGGTAGAGATAAGGCAAAAAAAAAAAAAGGGAAAGGTAAGGCCTCACAATCTTCTGCTACTAATGAAGTTGCTGCTGAAATTCATGCATTGAGGCTCACTAGAGACAACGAAGTTGAAGTAATGAAGTAATAGGGCACAACTTGGCAATAGAGAAGCTCATAATGCTCTTAAACATGACTTCATTGAGCATATATGACAAAAATTTGGTAATGATAATTGATTATATAATTTGTATCTTTTATGTTTGCAATTTAATATTTCATGCATCTTTTTTCATTTTTCGTATTCCCATTATTGTAATTTTTATATAATTAATGTAATTTTAATTTAATTATTGTGTTAGCATATTATTTTTTGTGTATTATCGAAACAAATTTTCTTACTATAATTGTGGAATTAAAATACAATTATTATATTTTCGAATATAATTAAAAAATTCTCAAAATAGTATATAATTTCATATTAATTATTATAGTGTATATATAGATGAGAGAAAAATTAATATTTTATTAAAAAGTTAGGTTGGGTTGGGTTGTTGATAAAGTATAAAAAAATTGGAATTGGGTTGGGTTGTAGATTGTATATGTGGATGAGAGAGAAATGAATATTTTATTAAGAGGTTGGGTTATGGTGGGTTGTGAATAAATATAGTCTAAGACTACCCTCATCCATCACAGGTCGTCGACCTAAAGCAGAATAAGACAAAAAAATTGAAAAATAAATAAAATAAAATTCTGGGTTGCAACCGAGGGGGGAAGGGGCTTGAATTTTAACCAATGCATCAACTTAGGTTAACCAATTAAAAGATGACACATGTCATCTTTTGATTGGTTCAACCATATTTTATATGGATAAAATGTATATTGTAAATATTGTAGATAATATGTATTTAAAAGATAGATATATATATATATAAAAATTCATATTTTTTAATTTTCTATAAATAGATACCAATATTGACATATTTTGGAACACATCTTAAATTCTCCATTTTCTCTTCTATTTTTTTATCATTCATCTCTCAATTTCTATCATGGATCCATATCATCCTAATTATTTTCCAAACTCCCAAGATCTTCCAAATTCTCAAAATTATCAAGCTTTCAATCAATTCTTAATTCTCAATCTTTTTCTCTCTCGGAAGATTATTCAAACTATTATCAAAACTCTCAATTTTCTCCAAATCCAAATCAAGATTCTACATCTGAGCATGTCCAACCACCACAAAATACCTCCCGAAATTTATTTCAAAATGTTCAACAACAAAACACAAACCAAAAAGGGGTAAAAAGTGTAGGTTGAACTGTAAAAGAAGAAGTAGTTTTAATGTCTTCTTGGTGTTTTGTTAGTGAAGATAGCACACGTGGCAAAAATCAAAAGTCCGTCTCTATGTGGGCACGAATACATAAAATGTACACAAATCATCGAGATGAAAATTCGGAGGAGATAAACGAAAGAATTGTGGACTCTCTAAAAGGTCGTTGGAAACGACTTAATGAGAGTGCAAATAAATGGATTGCTGCTTATACTGAAGCATATTCTTGGAGAAGAAGCGGAATGAGCCAGACGGATATTGAAGGAGAAGCTCATGCAATTTTCGGAAAAGAACCAGGGGGTGGTAACAAGTTTCAGGACTTTTTTGTATTCAATGAGGTTATGAGTAAAAATGAAAAATGGGCTCTAAAACTAGACCATGGTTCACATGTAGAAAATATAGAGGGTGATGAAGAAAGTGGTGGCAGCTCAAAGAGAGCAAGAACCAGTGAAAGTGGGGATTATTCCACCCCATCCAATCCAGATACTCCAGGCAGTGGTGGCTCAATTAATCCCCGTCCCATAGGTCGAGATATGGCGAAAAAAATTCACATGCATATGTCTTACCACTTGTCACAATTCTTAGCTTTAATCACATGCATCCATCACATCAAGTTAATGCTAAGATTGTGACACTTACCAAAATTATTTTGATCCCACTGAATTTTTAGTTGATGATCATACAAATGCAGATCAACGTTTTCAATACTCTACTGAACAAATCGCGAACTTGTCCACTTATATGATTAATAGGGAAAATCTTCGCAACAGAGAAACTCACAACGCTCTAAAAAATGACTTGATTGAGCATATATGACAAAAATTTGGAACTAGCTAGAAATCAATGTAATTTGCATGTTCTTTATTTGAATTTTTTTTCTTTCATGCATCTACTTGTATTTTGATATATTTCTTTTCAATTTCGTATATCAACTCTTGTAATTGTAATTTCGTTATTGTATATTATTCTAAATTTGTTTTAAATTATTTTCCTTAATATATTTATAGATTTAGAATATTAAATTATTTATTGTATTTTTTGTACTATTTAAATATAATGAATATTAATTAAAAATTATGTAATTAATAAAAAATAAAATAATTATTATTATTTTTGGTTGGGTTGGGTTGGGTTGTGGATGTGGATATAAAAAAAAATAAAGCTAGGTTGAATTGTAAGTTGAATAGGTGGATGAGAGAGAAATTAATATTTTATTTTAGGTTGAGTTGTGTTGGGTTGCTGATGAGGGTAGTGTAGTCTAACCGCATCCACTCCCATGTCCAAACACAACCTTTTATTGTAGGACTTTGGACACGGGAAAATGGTAAGCTTTTAATTCTTTTCCAAAGGTTCTATTGTTATATATGTTAATATGTATAGATATTCATGTTATATTAGTTATATTTTATGTACAAATATCATAGATGTTATGTGATACTTTAACTTTAAAAAAAACAGTTGACCTTAATATATTATATTAGTTATATATTTATGTTATATTAACTATATCTTTATGTAAAAATATTATACATTTACGTAAATAAATTGGCAGAAATTATACATATATATATATATTTATGTGATATTACAAGCTCATACTTTTATATCATCATAATTATACATTTATTTAATTATAAAAGTACAACCAACATAACTAAAATGTATTACCAACATAACTAAAAAGTATGAAAGATATTTGTGTATATCTAAAATATTTCAATCGCAGTTGGTACTTTGTGATGCATGAGTAAATACATTTCAAGTGTTAGTAATTTTATGAAATAAGACGTTGATCTTGAAAAAACAATATGGTACTTTTCAAGATGATTTTAATTTAATTTACTATACCTATATAATTTACCAATTTTAAATATTTCACATTTTCATCATAGATTATCTAAATACTTTAGTTATAGTATTTGTCAGACCTTGAAAACAACTTATGTAAATATATATTCGATAATTTATTCATGATAGGTGCAAAATAATGTTTTCAAAAGTGTTGCTGATTTTCTTACACAAATTCGAAAAATCAAAACATCAAATTCTATATTAAATATTATAAGGAATCAGTTTATGGAATGATCGAAGATGGTCAAATATTTCCAAATATTACCATGACATTGTTTTTTTTTTTTTTTTTCTTAATCTTGTTATGCATGAATTTTTCCTAAAATGAGAAATAAAATGGAAAGTTGCAATATTGATGGGAAATTACTATTTTTAGCAAAACAATTAGAATTCATTTTGTTATTATATATATATAGTAAAGATTATATATTATAATCATGATTCTCTAAAATATTCATATTGTTATAAAATTCTCTTTAACCATGTTAATATGGGGATATACTTAATTATTAATACTGCCAGATATTTGAATTAAGAATTTTCTGCGACAACTTTTGTTGTCATAAAAGTCTAATTTTTGCGATAACAAATTGTTGTAATTAAAAATTGTTAACATAAATTAACAATACATTATCATAAGAAGCAACAAAAAAGGATTTTCATGCGACAACATTGTTGTCGCTAATGCAACTAGTGGGGAAAATTTCATTTTACGTCCACTTAAAGGGCTACTGTCCCTTTTACGTCCATTTATTTTTTTAATTTTCAATTTTAGTCCATTAAAGTAAAAAATATCACTATTTGGTCCATTGGGGTTGCCAGCAATTGCATCTCAATAGCCCCCAATTCTGGTTGATCTCTGACCGAATTGAGCTGATGTGGCTTATCGGATCCTACATGGCAAGTGAGAATGCCACGTGAGATTGGTCGAGAGAATGTCACGTGGGATCTGGTAAGCCACATCAGCTCAATAGTGACGTTTATTGCTTTAATTGGACTAAAATTTAAAATTCAAAAATAAATGGACAGTAACCCTTTAAGTGGATGAAAAATGAAATTTACCCACAATTAGCGACAACAATGTTGTGAAAAAAAATATTAACGATAGGGTTTTTGCACTAGTAATTAAGTGACAAAATATTGCCACAGAATGTGTTATCTAGTTGCGACAAGTATCAAAACTTTTATGATAACATTTTACTATTACAAATACTATGTTCATGTTCCTGTGAACAATCATTATGAGTTTATTCTTAAGGCCTATGGTTTTCATCATGTCCGATTCTCTAATACTTGATGAATAATACAATATACATTTTAATTATTTTTAAATTCATTAATACGTACGATATCACATGTCCCCATTCTTAAATAACGCAAAAGCAACAGATTTTAATTCTTTTAACCAAAACACAAAAACTCTATAACTTTTGATTATAAAAAAAATTATAATTATAGGTTTTCCAAATTCAAGTGAAAAATATCAAATAAAATCAAATGTTAAATAAAAGGAGTAAGTTTTATATAAGACCATCTCACAGATCATTTCATGTGATGCTGTCAACTATCAAACTGTTTCATAAGAAAGTTGATTCATCTTTAAGTGAAAATCATGGATTCAAGCGTTGTGTTTTCTCAAATACAATTGTACAAAATATGATAATAAATTTACCTAATTGCAGAAAACAATGATTTTCATTTTTCAGTACTTTTGCCTTTAAGACAACTTTACATTTACCTGTGATTTTCTTCTTCATTTTTTCTTCTCAATTTCTTTTAAAAAAGGTTTAGTTGTACTTTACAATCCCTACTCTCATCAAATAGTATTCTAAGCTTATGTTTTATTCTAAGCTTATGTTTTATATTATATTCACCAATGTCTTAAAACATATACAATGACGTTAATTAATTAATTATATATATATATATATAGGTTTAAAACAATAAATTCAAATACAAATGTATGTGAAAGGAAGTGAGATAAATACTAGTATCAGAAAAAGGGGACCAATTGGTGCAACAAGAGAGTATCTGGAAGATGACTGATTTTACGTGAGATCACGTCACATGTGATGGAACTACACATGATCGTGTGTTGGAATACGGTCGATAGTGCACGATAACAATAAAAAAGGTATATTTTTAACTCTTAAATTTATACTTATAACTGAATAACACATATTAATCGATCATATTTTGGGACACGACCGTACATGATACACACTGTTATGTTATCCTACAAAGTCAAACCACATCCCAAAATAAAAATATATACTCGTATATAGTTAGAAAACACATACGATGATGCACAAAATTATTACAATTGAGACGGTTTGACTTTTGTGGATGTGAGACAAACCTACTAAACATTAACCTATCAACATCAAATCTATTAAACTAATATTTTAATAAACCGACTTCCACTATTTTTTTTATCGTAAAAACTCATGTGAGACGGTTTCACGAATTATTTTTGTGAGACGGATCCTTATTATCCATGAATTGAATCCATAACCACAAACTTTCATATGAATTGCTAAGTGTGAGTTATGAATTGACCCGTCTCACGAAAAAAGATCTGTGGGACGGTCTCACACAAGACTTACTCTTTTTTGATTACGTATACTGACTCTTTTACTACATGAAATTGTCTTTTAAAATACACTTTAATATATTACATCAGTTTTTATAGAAAAAAAATCAAAGAATTAAAATGATGATTTGATGGGTTTGGAGATGTATCAAGCCCTATTTGTCAAAATGAATTAAATTTCTATTATTTTATAAGAAAATGGACCATACTAATCCTCTAAATTCAATACACGTATTGGATTTGGATTGGATGTAACATATACTCAATTTTCATATATGCATATCTATATTATACCGGTATATATATAACGTCTATTTTTACCATAATTAATGTGTTTTCTTTTCTATGTAGGGTAGTGCATAATACCAAATATCGAAATAATGAAGATTATCACAAATTTTGGTTGGTTATGTTGTCTTCAAAATTAACATCAATAAAATAAAATGTAATATTTTTCAATTCGATATACCGATATTTTTTGGTATGTAATTTCCATTAATTATTGATATATTGAAATTTCGACATTTAATTTTTTATTTCAGTATAATGGTATTTTCAAAATACTAAAATATCGAGTATGGTAACAGTATGACATTTTGAGTATCGAAATTTCAATATGGTATATACAATATTAGATTTTTGGTATACTATACTATACTGATCATTTGTCATTGTTGCACTATTTCACACGAGCAAGGATCAATTTTAACAATTCACCGAAATTGTGGGGAAAAAAGAAAAAAGTCTTATTATCTAATTTAATGGTATTTTAAGACATTTTGCCTATAACATACCATGTGTATTGTCTTATAAATTAATTATAAGTAATCATGTGAGACTAAAATTATTTTATCCTCTGATCTTAGATTTTCCAATTATTAATTAGGTACATAAATATTGATTTATTGATATATTCTTATGATGTAAAATTTGAGAAATTATAGAATGGTTGTTATGAAATATCTTTAATTAATTAATTTCATTTATCAACTCTAAAATCTATATAGCCTAGAATTGATGTATAACTACCATAGTTCCTCCAATTAGTGGATAGTGTCCTTTCTCATTAATACAGAGTTATTTGTGTTCATTCATTTTCTCAAATCTCATTTTCTATTTTTTGTTTCTGTTTTTAGCTATAATCTCAAATTTTTACTTTCAACTAGATGCAAAAGTTCCGATAAAACTATCTTACGAATCATATTATATGAGATAGAACCTCATTCGATTCATTGTACATTATAATTAAGCCAAAACACGGCATCTATATGAAAATCTTTTAAGTTGAATTACATATCACAGCTCAAGATTTATGAGAAAGTCCCCTAAGAAAATAATTTCTCCAACTATCATCCCAAAAAACTGTCTTCATTTTAAACTCACATTTTTTAATTTCTTATATCTCTATTTCACCTCATAATTCAATTAATCTTAATTTCTTGATTATTGTGGACCATAAAATCTTTTTATTATATTTCTTTGTTCAATTTTAGTGTTTCCTTGATTTAAAAAAGTTTAAGAAATATTTGAATGAATGAAGTTATATTTGTAAGTACTAAACATTTAATGTAGTACTATAACTAACTTACATTAATTAAAAAATATTTTTCATAAAGACTATTTGAAACAAAACTATATATTTATATTTGCAAGTAAAAATTTCTAAAAATACAAATTTTAGAACAATAAATCTCCATGGATCAAATCGATCCAAATCAACTAAGGTAATATTGTAATATTAATAAAAAATTAACAAGTGTTTTGTCAAATATATCGTTCTCTTATAATATACTGTTCAAGTGTAGTGCTCCAAGTAATTAATATCCCTCACTCACACACCAAGTGATGCTTTTTATTTTCATTTATTTATAAGTATAATTGTATTTTACATATTAACATGCAGATTTAATTTTCCTATTTCAATTTTTAAACAAAGAAGAAGATTATAGTAAGGCCATCAAAATACACAATTTAAAATTTTATTTATTATAAGAACACTAAAAAAAAAAAAAAGACTTCTTTATACTCTATATCACTATTTATTACTTCCTCTATTTATATAATATACATTTGATTTAGTTAATAATTTATAATGCCACAAATAATTTAAATTTTCAACCTTTTAATAAATTATAACAATAAACTATATTCTAATGCATCCTATCAAGAAAACATATACTCCCTACGTCCCGGTCTAATTTGCCTACTTTGACCGGGCACGGAGCCTAAGAAAATGCAGTTGACTTTGATTGGATGTGTTAACTTTATGTTTTTTGCATTTTAATTAGGCAATGGATTAGGGTAAGAAGGGAAATGTAGGGGTAAAGAGATAATTTTTCTTTTGTCATTTATGGTTGACAAATTGAAATGAGACAAACAAAAATGACAAGTAGGTAAATTAGGCCGGGACGGAGGGGTATGGTTTTATGTTATGGGACTCTGAAATGAAGTATTTGGTTTAGTTGTTAAGGAAACTTTGTTGATGTCTACTAAATTAAAATTTAGTTTTTTTTTTCCTGATATAATAAATTTCATCTATAAAATGAACTCAATAGAAGAAATAAAAGAATTTCATATATTTGTGATGTTGAACAAATTAAATTTTCAAAATTTTATTTAAGAAATGAATAAATTATAAAATTGGCTTTAGCTGAATGTTTGTTTGAGAGAACACGAAGTTATTCATCATGAAAAGAAAAAGGAGATCAAATGCCAACAAATATTTCAATATTGTATGAAAAAGTTATGTATTTAACTTTGGCAACGTAACAAATTAAATTTATTTATTTTGATAACCAAAGTTTGCTTTCTTAGAATATATAATTATAATTATAATAATTAATTAATGTATTCTTGGTAAACTTGTCCTTAAACTTCATAAGTAATGTATTTTTTCCATTTGTCTAGTTAGTCCTGCAACTCTATCCATTGTGGATATGTATCCACACTGACGTGTCAGATATTGAACATATCATTTAATTTCATTTTTCAAATAACGAGAGTATGAGATCATTACACATCAACAATGAACATATTAATAAGTGACATTTTAGCATTGTTATTTCTTTGTCTAGCTAAATGATATGAATTCTTTAATAATATCATAATGATATTAAATGCAATTGGTCGAATCATTAATGTCATTAAACACAACTAGTTTCGACTTTCAGAGTTCTAGTAAAGACACTAATGATACGTATTTATCATGAGTGACACTTGTGCCCGGGGCATGGTGCCCCCAATTTAACCTATTATATGGTGTTATATATATACTCTACAGGTATCATATGTATACTCTTTAGGTATCATATATATACTCTTACATAAATACTCATATGCAACCGTCTCACATGCGACGGCACTCACGCACGGTCGACCGTGTCCCAGGACACGATAGTGCGCGAGTGTAGTGTATAAGTATGTCTTTTTCAATAATAAGTATGTGGTTTTTCACTATAAGTATGCGATTTTTTTTTCTCGCCCACGACCGTGCCCTGGGATAGACCGTGCCTCGTGTGAGCAATCTGTGGCGCACGGTCAGGTCTCAGGGCACGGTCGAGATAAGTATGTGATTTTTGTCTATAAGTATGTCTTTTAGTGCTATAAGTATGTGTTTCGGCGCGCGGTCGACCGTGTCCCAGCACATGACCGTACGCCAGTGCCGTCGCACATGAGACGATCTCATAGGATTCCAGCTCATACTCTTATATACATATGATACATGTAGAGTATATATATAACACCAAGAAATGTAACACTTAAATATATATATATATATATATATAACACCTGATAAATATATGTATAACACCTAGATCCGTGCCCCTATATGCCCAGGGTATATAAGTTTTGTCCATTTATCATAGACCTTCCAAAAACTTTGTTAAATGATTAAATTTAACCATAGATGTGTATAGAAAAAAAGATAACACATTTCCTAATTCAATCAATGATTAATTTAACTTTCGACTTACGCAAGTTTTTTTGATTTTATTGTTACCATTCTTCCAATTCTTTGAAACGTATTAAAAAAGGAAAAAAAAAAAAAAACAATCATACTAAAGATATACAACCAGCATAAAACAAAATTAATAAGATGGAAACTAATTATTTGGAAAGGCATGGAAGAAATAACGTGTAACATACATGATGTCTCTTTCATTTTGTGAAAAGTTTTAATGCTTCATACTTCTATCTTGTAATTTTATCCAAAGTTTCAGGAGTTAGTCATGTGCAACTAGTGCACATACAATTCGGGTCGGATTCGTGTCGACCCGGATCCGTGCACTTTTTTTTAAATTATTTTTTGAATTTTATTTTTTCGCTTCACATTGTTACCTTATAATGTTGTATGGGTGTGACCTTTATGTTATATAAGTGTGATCTTTATGTATAAATGTAATGACCTTTATATACTCTAACTTAGAAAAAAATGAAGAATTTTACACTCTGAAGGTCATAATATTTGTACATAAAAGTCATAAGAATTGTTCATAAAAGTCACAACAATACAGCATAAAGGTCTCAATCTGAAGCGAAAAAACCTGAAAATCTTCATTTTTTTCTAAGTTACTGAACATAAAGGTCATAACATTTATATATAAAGGTCACACTTATATAACATAAAGGTCACATTCTTACAAACATAAAGGTAATAGACTGAAGCGAAAAACAAAACCAGGTGAACCAGGTGCGCGGATCCGGATTGGGTCGCCCCAGTTGCACCAATTCAGATTCGTGCACCTGGTGCTCAGAAGCATTTGTAAAGTTTCAGAGAGATCCAGATTGGATAAAGAAAAACAAGTCAAATATAAGAAAGTAACTTATCATTTAAAATCATTATTGTATATATTACTCTCTCTCTCTTTTTTTTTTTTTTCCAAATTCTAAAAAATTAGAGAAGGAAATGTAAAAGATATTGGTGTTTCTATGTTGTAGATGATTGAGTGACCCCCACCTAAATAAAATTGTCTTAGTCAATTTAGATATGAGCACTCATCCACCTAAATGTAACTGTCTTAAGATATCTGATTAAATTACATTGTACTAAATTTTATAGTGGAAATTATTGTGTTATTAATTAATTAGGAGTACCTTTTTTTTCATAATCAACTTTAGTCTAATTAATTTGAAGATAAGTTTTCAATTCTTTTAAGCTGTTAGGGCACCTGTATCAACAACGTTCTTGAAGAGCATTTTTTAATATTTTAATAATATATTTTATTGATTTATTTTTGTAGAGATATTAGTATTAATCTTTATTCACATCTTGAGAAAGATATTTACCATCATCTACATATTTTATACATTTTCATATTATTTTAAGATTATTCTTATAAAAACAAAAAGTAACAGTTGTGGATGCCCTTGTTACCATATAAATGGGGATGTGTTATATATATATATATATATATGTATATATATATATATATATATTTATATATTCTACTAAATTCAAAACCATTGCTAGTATCCAATATGATTTGAGACCGCTTTTTTTTTTTTTTGAAATCATATCATGACTAATATAATTGGAAATGTTAATGTGTTCTAATTTCTAAAAGGTTAATTCGATTGATACTGAAAATTAAAATATTTTAATTCATCCTTAAAATTTAATGATATTTTATATAAGGGTAATTTTATACACAATCATAAGATTTTTCTATACAATCACTATCAAAACTAAAATGTAAGTGATCGGGCCAGTGCCGAACGCACTGAAGTACATTGTTTTGGCCAAAACAGTTCTCTCGTGATTTGTGAATTTGAATCCACCCCCTAAAAAATTGTCAGTTTTATCATCAAATCTCATTAGTTATTTTATACTGCTCAATTCTCATGTTAGTTTTATCATGAAATCTCATTAGTAATTTCGTATAGCACAATTTTCTCTCTCCCGCTTACCTCATTTTCCTTCCTTCTTTATATGATCAGCAACTCTTGTGTGAGACCGTCTTACGAATCTTTTTTCGTGAGACGGGTCAACCCATAACCCCCACTTAGCAATTCATATGAAAGTTTGTGGATATGGATTCAATTCATGAGCAATAAGGATCCATCTCACGGAAACTATCCGTGAGACCATCTCACGTGAGTTTTTATGTCTTTACATTACCATAAGGTATACTTTATGAACATCAATGTATCAGACATTCTTGACTATTAATTCAACTACTCACGATAATTGTTCATCCGAATTGTGGTATCAAATCAATTTTAAGTCCATACGGAAGTATATATTTGTATAATAATAGTTTTTCGAAAGTATAGATTCGTATAGAAGTAGTATAACACCAAAAGTATAATAATTTATCGATCTTATGCTAAGTATTTTAACAATTTCAATTATTATAGCTCGTTTAAATTTTGAATAAGACAAAAACTTTTATCTACCGGGTGCATGGATCTGGGTCAACCTGGCCCACGTGCTCCCACGCACGTTTCCCGCACTCCCACTCGCTCTCACGCGCTTGGTGGGTGCGCTCAAACTCACCAAAATTCGTTTCAGGTGCTCTAACTTTATGTTATGTTACTCATATCTTGAGTTTTTAGTCATACTTAAGCCTGTTTTTTTTATAGCCGTTTTATACCCTTCATACCTCTTGAGTTTTTAGTCATACCTTATAATTATGTTAGTTGTACATTTGTATCTTACATAAATGTATAACTTGAATGTATGATCATTATAACATAAATGTTTGACTAGTATAATATAAATGTTAGTGATTTTTTTAAAATTAAAGTATTGAACTCAGAGTATGACATCTGAAAATATAATTATAACTAATATAACATAAATGTATGACTAACATAATTTAGATGTATGACTAACATAACATAAAGGTAAAACATAAATGAGCTGGACTCCTGTGAGATCGTCTCATGTGCGATGGCACTCGCGCACGGTCGTGCGCTGGGACACGGTCGTGTCCCAGGACACGGTCGACCGTGCGCGGGAACACATACTTATAGCACAAAAAGACATACTTATAGATAAAAATCACATATTTATCTGGATCATGTCCCAGGACACGACCGTGTGCCACAGATTGCTCTTAGTTTTCACGCGAGGCACGGTCTGTCCCAGGGCACGGTCGTGGGCGAGAAAAAAAAATCACATACTTATAGTGAAAAATCACATACTTATTATTGAAAAAGACATACTTATACACTGCAGTCGCGCACGGTCGTGTCCTGGGGCACGGTCGACCGTGCGCGAGTGCGTCGCATGTGAGACGGTTGCATATGAGTATTTGTGAACATAAATTCATGTGTGAAAAAAGAAAAAGGAATATGGGTTGGACCCTACCAGACCCGAATCCGACCTCAGTGCATGGATCTCAGTGCACATGAGATATTCTCTTCAAATAATTGAAATATTCCGAAATAGCATTGGCATGGGATAAAGATATCCAAATAATTATTAGAATACCAGATTATATCACTATGATTATGAAAGTGTACGTTTTATGATATGCTTATACTACAATTAATTTTCTACCCAAAATTAAGGGAAGGTCAAGTTGATAATGTAGATCCGCCCAAGCTTTCGAATCTACCTATCACCATCTACACTTTTTTTTCAAGAAATTTTAAAATCCAAATAATTGAAAATTCATATTTATAAAAAAAAAATTAAAAATTAATTGGAACGTAAAATTGTTTACCTTATATAAAATTCAAATCCACTTCGGATAAACTTTGTATAGAAAAAAAAAAAAAAGGAAAAGAAAGAGAAAGAATTAAAGACTGTATAAAATATCTTGATGAAGTTTAAGGGTAAAAAAAGAATTTTATTTTAATTATCACTGTATTAAATTTTATTTTGCTGTGAAAAATTCACCATTTATATAATGATATTGACTTCAAGAGAGGCCCAATTTCAGGTTCTAACAATTTGTTATACCAGATTTTTTTTGCTAAAAGAAACACGATCAATTTGGGCTAATTGATTTAAGTTATTTTCCAGGCCTAAAAAACATAATTTAATTTGGGCCACAGTTTTAATTAGAACCTGTATGATAATAGGAAAATGCAAAAGATATTCATGCCGGATAATTCTTAATATATATATATATATTCATTGTTAATGCGTAATGTTTTTATCCTATAATTATATAAAAATAAAATTAACTGAATTTTTTGATATATGACATGATATCAATGGACACATATTAATATAGAGTCCGCTACTTCAAATACCCAATTTAAGATAAAAAAATATTTAATTTACCCACCAATATAACATAATATCATCAAATACCCACTTTTATAAAAGAATATTCCCAAATACCCATTTTTTAAAAAATTGCACTGCAAATCATTTTTACATTTAATGCACTAATAACTGTCAACCTACCCCACCCACCTCCAAACCTACACGTGTAAATGAAATTAAAAAAAAAGCGTAAATTAAATTAAAAAAACGGGCCCTCTCTCTTTCACCCCTCTCTTCCTCTTTCTTCTCCATAAAAAAATGGATTAGGACTTGAATTTAGTTTTCATTTTGTGAATTTAGGAATTTTAGAATTTCACAGAAACTTTCGTGAAAGCCTGAAAAATATAGGGTTTCATGAAAGGTTTGTACGTTGCACGAGACCTTGACACCTTTCGTGAAACCTTATAAATATAGGGTTTCACGAAACCCTATATTTTCAGGGCTTCACGAAAGGTTGATAGGTTTCGTGCAACCCTAGAATAGGGCTTAGTTTTTAATTTATGTCAATTATTTAAAAAATTATGTAAAGAATTCAAAAAATTTAAAAAATTAGGAATTGGTTAATTATTGATTGGTTAATATTTAGACTTAGTTTTTAAACATCTCTAAATAGTAACCTATACAATTAATCAAGTAAAAAAGCAAAATAAAATGTGAAAATAAAAAACAAAAGTAAATAAAACGAAGAAAAGTAAAAAATAAAAAACTGACATAAGTTGTCAATCATTTGGACCAATCATTTGCAGCAAAATGAAAAGTGGATATTTGTATACATTTTTTTATATATATGGGTATATGGAGACAATTTATTATATTGGTGGGTAAAATAATCCCTTCTTATATTTATATGAGTATTTCAAACCATTTTCTCTATTAATATATCCACGTTAGATAGAGTAGTAGGACTATACGATAATAGTTCAAATGTATTTATTCACTCAAAAGGAAAATGCTAAAAACTCCTAATGACCAACTTTTAATATGTTCATCAATAACATATAATAGTTACATTCTCCAAATACATAAAAAAATAAAATTTGATAAATATATTTGATATCTAACTCATTAACAATTAATTTATATTAATTTGTACACGTTACATACATTAAAACAAGATAAAGGAGGATTCTAGTTGTCGGTGATAGCCAAAGACATTATTACAATCTCCACCGACGTAGGAATTCCTCAAACAAACAGTTGGATATCGTCTTAATTCCCCTACCTCTATAGCCAAACACCCCTTAATTATTCAGCCACGTGTCAATTTATTTATCATTTAATATTGTTTATACCGACAATTTAATAGATACTCTCTCCGTCCCAATCGAATTTGCCTACTTGTCATTTTCGTTTGTCCCAATCCAATTTTCCAGCCCATAAATGACAGATAAATTATAAAACAAAAGGTAGAAAAAACTTTTTTTAATAAAAAAGTAAGCAAAAAGTAAGAGTCAACTGCGTTTTTTTAAGCTCCGTGTCTGATCAAAGTAGACAATTTCGACCGGGACGGAAGGAGTATAATTTTGTATACTCGTCTCCTACAAAGTAAGGGCCCGTTTACTTTGGTGGGTGAGATTGTTTTGATTGATAAAAAATGTGGGATTGCACTGTTCATCAAGGATAAAAAAATGTTAATTTAATTGTTTGATATGTAGGTTATATTGTGGGTTTAGTTTAAATTTTTGTTTGGTATGAATGTTTGTAGGTTTGGTAAAGTTGGTTTGTTTATAAAATGTTGTTTGGTATATTGGTTAGCATGGATTAAAAGTGTGAAATGACAGTTTTGCCCTCAATGTATATTAAATAAAAATGGGCAATTTAAATTAATTTAAAAATGGAAAATAATTTTTCATCCCCAAATTTCATTTCCCCTGCAACCTTTTTCTTCTCAATCTCTGCTTACTCTCTACTTCTTCGAAGCTTCAATGGAAACGGATTTTTACGACATACTTCCTTCCCCACATTAATTCCCATTGCTGAGACAGTAGAGCTCCCAATTTCACTTCGATTTCGTCATCTTCGGCACCAATTCCCTCTGTACGTTTCTCGACGTCGCCTATTACAACCACACCAAGCTGCAGGCCATAAAGGCCAAGGAATCGCAGAAGAAGACGTCGGAATCCGACGGTGAGGAATCCGGGAAACTCTTGGAGGAAAGAGACCGAGATGGGATCTAAAAAAAGGGTGATTTACGAGCCTGATTTCTATCATCTTCTTCATTCTTGTTTTCTTCTTCTTTATACACACAGAGCAGCAAAAATAAGTTCAATTTGATGATTCCAATAATTTCAATTTGATGATTTCAATTTGATGATTCCAAACATTGCTGGGTGCTCACTGCATCGTCGAAGAAGTCTGAGGGGGAAAAGGGTAGGATTTGGGGGAAATGGTGTATATATCTAGTGGTAAAAATGTTATTTTTTGGAAGTAGAAGAGCATAAGTGTACTTCCATTATGAATAGTAAGGACAGTAGTGTAATTTCATATTTGTTCATGTTGGGTTTAATATACACCAAATAAGGGAGTCCAATCCCACACTTACTTTATAAACCCGGACCGTTAACCCGTATATCAAACATGGGTTTAGGCTAGATTTTAATCCCTAACTAACCTAAACCCATGAAGTAAACAACCCCTAAAAGGATTAGGATATGTTTTCGAAATCTAAAAATACTAATAATGGAAGTGAAAATTTTATTTCATCTTAGTAATCCAAATATAACAAATAAATTAAAAAAGAAATTTTATCTGAAAATAGTTGTTTTAAAAGGAATAATATCAAACAGGACAAATGATCGAAGTTACTGAATATAGAACAAGAAGATTTCCTTAAATTCAACAAATTCATTTGTTCTTCGTGCTTCGTAGTTCGTACCAACCCCTAGAAGTTTGTGCCACTATTGTTGATAAGTTGTGATATCACCTTAATGAATATAATATCAAAATTCATTATATCAATATTTCAATTAGAATGAGGGTGTATTATTATTTCTAATCAGAAAAATTTTCCATCATAAATTCAGGTGAAGCATGTACAATGGTATTTTTTATAAACATTTTGCATGGTAAAATAAAACTATAATAGGGATTAATTCATCTCACCAGAGTATAGACTAAAAAAAAGGAGTAATTAATTCCTTATTAATATTAAATCTTAATAAATAAAAATTCTTGTAAAAACTAAAAAGGATTTAAAAGAAGCAACACTTTTTTATTGCTTCATTACAAAAACTACATATAAAAATAAAAAAGAAGAAAAAGAGATAAAAAAAAAAGAATTTAACTATTTTTACCCTCTTCAGCTCCTTCCACCAAATAAGCCTTCTTCCTTCTATCAAGCCTACCTAGCAGACAAATCACAAGGAAACACGTGGCATAGAGCGCGTGGGCCTTCCAACTGGTCTTGGGAGGCTGGTGCAACACAGCCATATGGAACACTGTAATGTAATAGTGAAGCCCAACAGAGAAGCCCACAAAAGTCTGGCCCAGGCCCAATAGCTTCGTCGGCAGCCCAGTCTCAGTGGAGAAAACAAGAACCAGGTACATCAACAGCAGCAGAAGGTACAACACATAAGCCAGCGTTTGCAGCACTTGGACACACACATAGGTGGACTGCGAGGTGGAGTAGAAAAATTTTAGGGGCTCGAGCCCAGTGAGGAGAGAGGAGAAGCAGAGGATGGTGAAGTAGATAGAGAGATAAATCTGGATGAAAATCAGAAGTTTTTGGAGAGAGAAATAGGCTTTGATTTTGTTGAAGATGAGAGAGACGAGAATGAGGGGGATGATGATGAATGCGAAGGAGAGGAAGGAAGCAATGGTGGAAGCATATTTGTTGCCGACGTAGGGTTTGAATCCTCTCGTGACTTCTTTTGTCAATTCTTTGTTGTACTTTGTGAGGTACATCCTTGAGGTTTTTGAGATTGTTTCCAAATCTGGAACAATGGATTCTTGAAATTTTGATGGGAGGGCTCTGAATTCCGCCACCAAATCGTCATCATCGTCGTCCTCATTGTCGATCAAGATTGGTTTTTTGAGGGGTTTCTTGTCGGATTTGAGCTCAGGAACACTTTTTTCCATCTGGGCTTTTGATTCTTTGTTTGTAGTGGATTTGCTTGTTTTGTTCTTGGGTAGATCTGATGATTTCTTGATCAAAAGTGTAGCGTTTTTGGGTGGATTTGAGGTGGAGTTGAGCTTCTTCATTTGGGACTTCAAAGTTGGTGAAGTGGAGTTGAAAGAGGTGGCTTTGATGAGCTTGGTCTTGTTTTTGGATGAATCTAAGGTGGTTTTGATGAGTTTGGTTTGATTCTTGAATGAATTTGAAATTGAAATTGAATTTGGAGTAGGCTTGATGAGTTTAGTTTGGTTTTTGGAGGAGATTTTCGGAGTGGGGTTTGGTTTTTTCTTGATCATTTGAGAATCTTCATCGTCGTCCAATTCAAGCAACACTCTTCTTGGATGAGCATAGGAAGTGATGAAGAGAAGAGAGATTAGAGAGAGAAAGAGTACCTTTTTGAGGCAAGAGTGTTGAAGTGGAGCCATTCTTGGTACTCAAAAACTATGTCTCTTTGACTGAAGATCAAAAACTATATTCTTCTGGGATTTCTTTATCTTTGTTGGAAGCTAAGATCATGAAATGGATCTGGATTTCAGAAGGGTTTTGGTAGAGAGAGAGAGAGAGAGAGAGAGAGAGTGGCATTTTTGAGCGAGAGAGTGAAGACTTAAATGGAAGATGAGAAGAGTCACATGGCGCCACTACTCAAAGAACAGTGTCTTACGCGGTTTTACACACACCATCTCCTTTTTCATCACCATTATTGTAGTAACATACACACACATATTTAAATATATACTACTATAAGCAATAAAGTCCCTAATAATTAATTATCACATCCTTTATTCTGAAATAGTAATAATTTAAGTAGAATTTTTATTGTGTTAATGCTATGTTTAATGACATTAAAAGCTAAATGACATAAAACGTCAAACGATTATTGAAAAGTGTGAAGGAAGAGCTTGCTAATAAAAATGATTTCACAAAAATATGGGAATGTTGTATGGATCATATAAATTTGTGTGTGAAAGAAGGTTTTTCTTTTAACAATTTAAACTTTGTTTTGTGGATTATTAATTATGAGTTGATTTGCTTCCCATAATAAATTTTGTAAAATAGTTTTATATAAATCATATTGAAAGATTTACTTGCAGTTTTGTATGTGTTTTTTTATTCTTTGAATATTTTTTAATACATGCTCTTTAAGGAACAATTATTACTCCATGTATTTCACTAAGATTGACGATTACCATTTTGCATTAATAAAACTAATGTAGAATAAATTATAAGGGTATGAGTAGATTAGATTAGTTGTGTTGGGAATCAATATTACCTTTGAAATAGTTCAATTGAGAATTTTTTATGTAGAGTGAAACTATATATTTGTTAAGGATTGCATAAATTAGTTGGATTATGATGTAATGTGTAACATCCAAATTCTAATAAAATCTCTTTCATGGATATGACCGAATATTTATTTATTTATCATGCCTTCATAATAAATTATAGTGAAATTAGTTATATGGTAATTAACATGATTTAAATTAATTAGTTGAGATAAATAGATCGATCAAATAAGTTGTTGAGAAATACTAGGAAACCACATCTACTAAGGAGGTGAAGAGAAATTAAGAATTTATATAAATATTGGGTAAAACCTAGAAAGAAAAAAAAAAATGAAACAAGAAAGGGAGAGAACGAGAGAAAACAGAAGAAAAACTTCATACTGCCGCCAACGAAATAGAAAAGGGCAGCAAATCTACTGGCAAGGTATGCATCCATAATTATTAGTGTTTTATATCAGTAAGATTTATTTGAAGGCAATTTGTTTCTTTTTCAGAAAGAAAAAAATAAACAAAGCGGAATTAGTAGTTTGGGAAGGAAGTGTTGAAACTCTTTTAGGAATAGTCAAAGATCGTTTTATGAACTATGTAAACTTTTGAGATTTAAGTTAATATCAATTCTGAGCTCAAATATTTTGGTGTTCGGAAAATTAATATTTAATTAATTGGTGAGCAAAATCTTTATGTTAGTTATATTATAATTACTTTCAGAATCTCTTTTATTCATTTTAATTCTATGAAATTATTGTGTGGTTAGTTGCCTGAATTAAGTAACTTAATATAAACCATTACTGTTGTGTTCCAGTTTCATAATACTTAGAGTTTCGAATAAATAATTAGGTTATGATGCAGATATAATGTTTAGTTAGTTGATGAGTTACGGAATATATGGATTTAGTTGTACTAATATATTCTGATTAAAATGAGCCACGATATTAAATTTATTGAATGGATGATGAATTATTGTTAAATTAGATGTGAGTATTAATGATTAAACACTTTGTTTTGCCTCGTTGTTATTTGGTGGAGAATTTCTTTATTTATTGGACTGAATTTATAAAGTTTCAGAAAATCGGATGCTAATAACAGTAGTCGTGATGTCTTAGGGATTATAATTATAATATACATAATTTAAGTTATTAGAAATTTCACTTAATCCACTTTTATGAATCGTTATGTTAAGTGTACCGAATATGATTGCTCATGAAATATTTTACTAATTTATCTTAACACTAAGAGAGATTATAAGTTTATTAATCATCAGTAATTGATTGCAATTGAACTGTTAATTGTTGGAGTTGCAAACCTGCTTCGTCAAGGCTCGATATGAGATTAACTAAACTTAATATTTTGAAATTATTAACTAATGTAACATTATTACGTATATATGTTATATATAAATATACAGTAGGGTGACATATGACGATTATGGTGCTTAATATAACCTTTAGACATTGAATTCATGATGTACTGATCAAATGTTGAAAATGTTTTCTAAGTTAAATTAATCGTCTGAGTTTACTTAGATTGGCGGCCTAATCTGTAATTATGTTTTAGATTTGGCTGAGAAAGCTTAGAACGTGTTTAAGTGTTTTGAGATATTATAAGCTCTGGAAGTTTCAAGTAAGTACATCTCTCACCTGCAGTATGAGTAGTTCTATTTTTATTGATTACTATTGATGCTAAAGTTATGTGGAACGTATATTGATTTGCTAAGTGATAAACGTATATTTTCTATGAGTATGCCTGAGTGATAGGCTTTGTGATGAGTATGTGTTTTCTGTGAGTATGCTTGAATGATTGGCAAATTGATGAGCTTCCATGAGTTTTGATTAAGTACGAGATGCGAGTTAATCATATATTTTTGAGAAAGTATATAAATATGTATACATATAGTTTTATTTTATATGTTTTAAGACTGGTACCGGGCACCGAGATCGCCCACGAGATGAGTTTAAGGGCACCGAGATCGCCCACGAGATGAGTTTAAGGGCACCGAGACCGCCCTATGAGTTTTGAGTTGCTCCGTTTGGATTTGGTGGCTAGCTACCCCGGATTCTTCGGAGTTGTGCGCATTGGTACCATGTCTGGGCCCACAATATATTATTTTCGAGTATAAGAGTTTTTTTATTTTATTGATTGAACTTTCCATTGTTTTTCCAAAAGATGCGATGAACGAAAAATGTTTTGTGAGATTAGGTGATGTACTTGCTAAGCGTTTCGCTTATAGTATTACCTCATACTGCAGATCAAGGCAAGGGTAATTATGTGATGCAAGGAGGTAGCAGCGCTGAAGTGTGATGGGTGGTGACGGCGGAACCTCGGAATTGGTTTAAGATTTTTCATGAGTTTAATTCGTTATGATTAGATGCTAATTTTTGATTCCCAAATGTTTTAAACAAACTAAAATGTCTCACATGTTTCTTAAGAAAATTTGTTTCCGCTGTTCAAAGAAAAGAATTTTATAATATTTAAAAAAAAATTTATATCGTAAAAGTTACACATGTTTTAGTAGAGGTAATAACCCCACTAGAAGGGGGTGTTACATAATGTGTCATGTTAATAGTAGAAAATTTTGATTGTTAAATATTATTTTGTGGTGAAATGTCTAGGAAACTGTACTAAACCAGACAAAATTAAATTAGTGTGAAGTTTAAACCAAACATAATATGTTTATAACTTATTTCTATTTTATCATGTAAACACATGAAATTAACTTAAATTATTTTATTATTAACGAAATGTATTTAAGTAGATTAGTTTAACAATCTATATATATATAAAAGTAGGATATTTTGCCAAAAATAACTGCAATAAATTATCTACCTATTAAATAATTACTATTTTAAGAAACCTATTAATTGCTTTCATATTGTATTTATTGTAAGAAATTCAATATAAATAAATACAAATAAACTTATTTATTGTATTTTAAGAAACTCAATACAAATAAAAATAAATAAACATATTTATTGTATTTTAAGAAATTCAATACTAATAAATAAATATTTAATTTAAGAAATCAGTTATAATACTCAATTTAGTATTTATTGTATAGAAATTTCAAATAAAATAAATAAATAGATAAATAAGATGAAATAAGGAATTATATATTTATTATCTCTTATCTTATTTTTAAATACTTATTTTAAAGAGTAAATTACAAAAAACAACTCCACCTATCGACTTTTTTCAAATTGCAACCTAATCTTTTTTTTTTTTTTAAGATTGCCACCCAGTCTTTCTGGGGTTTTGTTGATTGCAAATTTTCCGGCGAAATGGAGATTAATTTGTTCACTTTGCAACCTAAACTTTTTATTTTTTGTAATCTAATTGCAACCTGAACTTTGTGTTTTTATCAGATTGCAACCAAGAATGAAAATTTCGATTCCGGTGAAAATATAGGTAACTTAAATTCACGGAAATATCGTGAAAATATCGATATCGATGGAAATATAGGTTCATATATTTATTTTTAATTTTCCTATATTTACCAATATATTCCGATATTTTCTCGATATTTATTGATATTCCATTGATATTTTTATCAATGTTACATATATTTCACCAATTTTGACCAATATTTCCTTGATATTTATTTTATAAATATCGATCACACTTATATAACATAAATGTCACACTCATATATATAACATAAAGGTATCAGTGTGAAGCGAAAAAAAATCATGATTTGCGATTGAACAAAAAAATTATGGTTTGGGTTGCAAAGTGAAAAAAATTAATTCATTTGCCTGAAAAATGACCGGAAATTTTGCAATCGGTGAAACCACAGAAAGACTGGGTGACAATCTTAAAAAAAAAAAAAAAAACAGATTAGGTTGCAATTTTAAAAAAGTCGATAGCCGGGGTTGTTTTTTGTAATTTACCCTATTTTAAATCAATTTATATATAATATAAAATCAATCATTATTTAATGATATTAAATTTAATATTCATATAAAATTTATCAAACCGAACTATGGAAATGTATGTGTGTGGGCTTCAATGATTTTTCATTTTTAAACGTTTTTTATGATATATAGTATTAATTTATTGTAAATTGATATTAAAATGTAGAAATAAAAAAAATATTATAGGTGTACCTAATAGATTACACATATAAAACATATCAAATAGAAAAAATTAGATTAAAATTATTATTGCAAGTTAACCAACTTATTTATTTGAAATATACAAATATTTTATTTTATCTTTCTTATTTTATATTTATTTGTTGTCAAATTTTATTTATATTTATATTCTGATTAATTGAGGTGGCATAAGGGATTTGACAGAGATAATTTTTCTGGTTTTTCACAAATTAAAATTTCATCATTCTTAGTCCCTGATATATTGACTTATTAATCTTATAATTATTATTCATAAATTTTTTTATTCAAAATGTGTAGATTAAGTCCAATTTTGAATTGTTTCATTTAAATAGATAGTAAGAGAGATTTTCATGTATTTGATAAGCAGATATAATTCTTTATTTGATTTAAAATAAATGAGTTATATGTGGCGTTGAACCAAAAAAATTTATTAAAATACGTGTGTATTTATAGTTATAAATACCAATAAAATATAAATTTATTTATCTCAATACTTAAATCATAACGTTTCTAATACATATAACTTATTTTTAGATATTAAATTTATTTTTTTAAATTTCACTACCCATGTAATGTTCTGACACAATTGTTTTTATTTGTTTAATCCATAGATTAATATATTACTTTATATATTTTAAATTTCTAATATTTTCGAATATAATTATTTATAATGACATAAATTTAAAGTTAAAATACCTAGCTTTATACTAATACAAATTAAAAGAATATTAATATTTTTTTGTTAAAATAATAATCATTACATTTTAAATGTTATTATATTTTTTAATAATTATATATATAACACACTGTGCAACGCACGGGTACATTACTAGTAGATGTATAACGCTCGATTTGAACAATAATTCAGATTGAGTGCACATTTTCTTCAATTAATAAATAAGAAAAATATGTTAAATATTCATATTATTCAATTAAGTGAAAAATGATTTATACTCTGAATAAATTGATTTCCACAAATGAGTCCAAATGAGTGAACTTGGATTGAATTAATAAAATAAAAAAGAGCCAAAAAATGTGAATAGTCAATAGTGGAAAGAGAAGGTGTGTCAACGTAACCATCCAGCTTAACTAGGTTGCGTATTTCCACCGACGACGACTTTTGTGACTACTCTTTTTTAAAAACACTATTTACATATATATATATGTATATATCACTTGACAATGTTAAATAAAAAAAGAAAAGAAGATTAGTCTGCAATCTGAAATTCTAAATTTTTTCAAAATGCACTATAAATCAGTTTTTCTGGCTGTTATTCTAATCGAGTAGAAATCACGTGACTCGGATGGGGTTCAATTATTTCACTTTGAGAGCTAAACATTTCTTTATAGCAATCTCAAGTTATAAAAGTTTTCAAAATGTATTTTACTGTAAAATGGAGATCACGAGTCATATGCTCTTCTTAAGAAATAAATTGCCATTTCATTATTATATATCTTTTAAATTCAGAAAAACGAAAGAGTGAAATTTGAGCTATAAAATTAGTTTTAAGTCATAGTAGAAAAAACTCCACGGGCAAATCAAAATCCAAAAAGGGGTGTTCTTCGTGTCAAAATTACCGAGTAAGTTAAATTACGAAGAACAAAAATATTGTAATTAACGCACTATAATGAGAATGAAGAAATGACTCTTTAATTCACAATGTTTGTAGAATAATGAAATCTGGTCCATCATGAATTTATGAAGATAAAATATTTTGTGCAACTGGTGCATGGATTTGGGTCGATCCGCCTCACACGCCTCTGATGCATGTTTTCACGCGCCCCAATGCGCTCTCACGCGCCTGGTGGATGCGCTCAAACCCACCAAGATTCGCTCAAGGCAGTCATACCTTCATGTTATGTTAGTGTTTCCCTTCATGTTATGTTAGTGTTACCCTCGTAACACTAACAACATTAACATAACATGAAAGTAACCCTAACATAACATGAGAGTCACTCTAACATAACATGAATGTATGATTACCATTGTTTTTTACCTTCATGTTATGTTAATGTTACTTTCATGTTATGTTAGTGTTACCTTCATGTTATTTTAGTTCAGTGGTTTTAAACTAAGAGCATGAAATTTGGAGATGGAGTCACATTAACATAACGCGAAGGTAATTCCCTAACATAACACGAAGGTAACATTAACATAACGTGAAGGTAACAACCAAAACACGCGAAAAAAGTAAAGAGGCGCGGGCAGCGCAGCCCACGCGCGACCTAGTTGCACGGATCTGAGATCCGTGCAACTGGTGTCCAGGAGAGTAACTCATTTATGAATAAGGATGAAAACATTTTAATTCTTAAACCCTTGTTTTGCAGGTATAAATTTCTCAAATCCAATCCATAGGTGCAAGCCTGAAGTTTGATTTTTTATTTATTGAGAATTAGCAAAAATATTTATATTTGATTTAGGTCAGGGCTCATAGTTCTTTCTCTCCCTCCTTTTTCCTTTCAATTATTGAATGTATAAATTAATACAATAAATTTACTCTTAAAAAGAGTACAAGCGAGTGATGTGATCTCCACCTTACCGAAAAAAATATAAAAAAATTGATTATGATATATTTTGATAAATTCAAGAACTTAAGGTTGTGAATGGAAAAACAATAGAAAGTAGAGATTATATTGCAAAGTGAAAAACTTAAATTACTTGATCTCCATTTTGTTGGAAAAATAATTCAAAATTGGCAAAAACTTGTGTACCCCGGGGTACGGATCTTAGATCCGTACCCCCAGATCCGACCCGGCGCGTGGGCAGCCTCCACGCGCGCCCACGCGCCGCCACGCGCCCATAGCAAGTCTGGTGTGCGCCCCACACACACCTGATTACCTAGTTGATGATTCAGTGATGGGTATTACACCTATACTCTATTGGTATTACACATATACCCTATAGGTATTACAGAAATATCTTTTATGGTATTACACTGATACCTTAATGGTATTACAGAAATGTCTTTATGGTATTACACTGATACCTTAATGGTATTACAGAAATGTCTTTTATGGTATTACACTGATACCTTAATGGTATTACAGAAATGTCTTTATGGTATTACATTAATACCTTAATGGTATTACAGAAATGTCTTTTATGGTATTACACTGATACCTTAATGGTATTACAGAAATGTCTTTATGGTATTACATTAATACCTTAATGGTATTACATTAATTCCACAATTTTTGTTCATCTCTCAACTTCAAATTTGAGTCATGCATACACCATAGAAACTGGAATGAGCTCTTCAATTCCTAGGCTATTTCTATTTCATATGAACTCAAGATAAGAATATTAATCAGGGTATTTAAAGTTCTCGCCATGTGAACCCAACTCAACAGCTTCATCTCCATTTGAGCAAGATGCCATCATTCTTCTGAATTCTGCTTTGAATCCAAACGCAATGCGCGCCCAATTCAAGTTACAGCAAGGAAACCAGCAATTCTACTTCCCATTTTTCAATCCTCCATCTCTGAGCAACAAAACCCCAAATTTGTGTCGAAGCCATACTCTGATTTTGCCAATGGCGTTGCAATCTGGGTCTACGAAGAGACCCACCTGCCCATCATGCTCCAAACCCGCCCGCATTTGCCTCTGCAATCGACTCCGGTATCCAATTCTCCATAACTCTGTTGCCGTCACCGTTCTCCAGCATAGTCTTGAGAAAAACCATCCTCTTAATTCCACCCGAATCGCGACCATTGGGCTGGAAAACGTCAATGTTTATACGGTCTCTGATGTTAATTTTCTTGCCAGATTCTTCATACGGTTGCTCGACTCCGGTAGTGGGATTAATCGAGTAGAAGAAGAAGAAGATGGAAGAGGATCGAAGAAGAAGAAGAAGAAGAAGAAGAAGAGGATCGAAGAAGAAGAAGAGGAGGAGGAGGAGGAGGAAGAAGAAGAAGATCAGAGGAGGAGAATGAGAAGAAGAAGATGGGAAAAAAAAGAAAAAAAAATATATATATAATTCGGGTCGGGTTGGGGGTACGGATCCTGGATCCGTACCCCGGGGGCACACAAGTCCTACTCTTCAAAATTTGATTTATGGGGCACTTGGAAATATTTCAAAACTCGAAATTGTAATCGTATAGAAAAAAGGAGTGCAAAGTGAGAAAAGTATTTTATTTTACACTTAACACTTAACCTTAATAATATACAATTATTTTTACATTTATATATGTTTTTTCTTTTAATTAGCATGAAGTTCAGATCATCTTGCCCAAATTATTATATAATAGATTTCAAAAAATAAATTATAAATTCTGAAATGCCAAATAAATTTAGTTTCGTGTTCCAAATTAATATTCAAATTCTTTCATACATCCCGTTATTGTGGCTCTATTTACTCTACTTTCCAAAACATTTAAATCATATATAGTTTATTAGAATTCATGAAATTGGAAAAATAAATAAAGTAAATTGAAAAATGTTTATTTGTTTAGTGGGTCCCGTTACAGATTCAAACCCTATGAATTGGTTGACTTTTCTTAATAGGTCAAAGTATTAATTAACTAATTATATTTATATAAGAAAAATACATATTTTTTATATCTTTTATATATACACACACTACACTATGAATTAATTTTGGTAAAAATTTGCATGAGACGGTCTCAAGGATAGTTTCTGTGAGACGGATTCTTTTACCACTAACTTATTCATTTCCACAAATTTATACATGAATTGTGAAACATGGATTGTGGATTGACCTGTCTCACAGAAAAAGATCTGTGAATCGATCTCACATGAGACATACTCTTTAATTTTGGATTGCTGATCTATCATTTTATAGAATACCTAATCGTCTTCCAAAGCTTACTTATAGTGTTGGTCTTGAGGAAGAATCCACAAAACTTCACAACTTAATTAATTTAATTAGAATAAAAATTGGGGATAAATGATCTTTTAAATATAAAAAAAAATCCTTAAATTAATAAAAATATGGTGAATATTGTTTATGTATAGTTTATATAGGAAAACCTAATCTCGATCCAGACCGAAATAGAATCCAAGAAATAAATGAGGGGTATGGAAGATACACATAAATAATTAATTAGTAGAAATAGACAGATGTAATAAATAAGAGACTAATAATAGTTGAAAATTTTGAGCATGTGAGAATTGTCTTGTTTTTTCATCAACACATAATCTGTCATTTTCTTTCTAATCTTGCTTTCCCATTTGGTGGGCAATAAAAATCATCACATGTAAGAAGGACCCACTTCCCACAAATCTAAATCCATCGACATATATGCAATTAAATATTCCCATCTTAATATTTTTCTAAAATAGATCTCCTTTGAAGTATTTTGTCAAGACCAAGATTCAATAAATTTTGACAAAACATTATCTAATCTAATTAGTCACTCGTCTCGTTCTACTCATTCCTAATTCATCTTCCTTTCTTGAAAACATAAATGATCCTTTTGAGATAAGACATTGAAATAAATTCAAATTAGGAAAGTTGTGTTATCATTACAACTACAACAAAAAATCTCTAAAGTTACATTGAGAATATGATGTCATTGTTGGGATTCAATTGAATTTGATCAGATTCCAGAAATAATACTACCTCCGTCCCAAAATAAATGACGTTTTAGCAACTAAAATTTGTCCCAAAATAATTGTCGTTTTCGTATTCCAAAGCATATTTACATGCAATATACCAAATATATCCCTATTTACTCACCTCAAATTAAATGTGTTAAAGAGATAAAAGTACCTCATTAATTAAACTTAAATAGGGGTAGATTGGACTTTTTATCACATTTCTTAATATATGTGTAAAAGGCTAAAACGTCATTTATTTTGGGACGGAGGTAGTATTCTAAATCTACTAATTTATTATTATTGTTTAAAGTGAGTTAGGTTTAATCATTGGAAAAGGTGAGCTCTGAAAATATGCATGCTAGTACATATTTAATGTGTTTCGTAGCGATACCATAATTATATGATTACATATAATAATCATAAACGAAAAACATCATATGAAACTTTGTGTGTTTAATGAATAATGAAGGAGAAACTATTGAAACTTTACATATTTTAACCAATAAAAAGTATTATATAAGAAAAAGAAAATTCAACAAAAAAGATTTCCAATTTCAATCCCACGTTCCCACCCCAAATTTAAATTTTTTCCACCGCTGGCATATATAGAGTGGTAATATATTTGTTTAATTGAAGCATGAATTTAGACAAAATGCAAAATATAATAAAAACTAACATGAGTTGCAGCATCTTAACATGATAAAGTGTCTTTGTCAAAGTAGAATCAAAATAAATGGTTGTATATTTCGAATATAAAGTGTGCAAAAAAGTAGTTAATCTTTAAAACCATGTAGCTCCCACCCTGGAAAGGAACCAGCCTTCTACACTCACCTCAAATTCATATACACCCATGCCTAAATTTCTAGTGAATTTCTATGGAATACCTTGAAGCACAATATTAACATTCGGCTCCACAAATTTTCGAACTTGATAAGTAGATTCGAGCATATGTTAATTTTATTATATATTGTCGTGATAGTTTATTAAATTTTCATGCATATTTTTACGAATATATGTTGTCTTATACATATTAATTAGACATCTAGTCTAGTCTGGCTCAAGTTATCCGTTTAGTCAAGCTACAAAACAAGGAAAAAAAATAAAAAAAGCTCGGTTGGGTTCAAGCCTCGATCTCTTATAACTGAGCTCGAGCTTGATAGTATTTGGCTTGACTGGACTCGTTTACACCCCTGATTCAAAATTCTTGTTGGTAGTGCGGGGGCCACATAATTCCTTTAAGAAAGCACTAGGGTGTTTAACTCCACATTTGAGATTCAATACCATATCATGAACTCATTCTCATTTTCTCCGATTAGTACAATATGCAGTTTGTAAGCTGGTACGTATCAAATGAATGATTTAAGGATTTGCAAGATGAACTAACCTCTCAATAACATGATCATTGCTCGAAAATCATGAATAATCCCCGTTGGTTGACAAAATTTGTAGCTCAATGCAAATTAGCTTTGCAGTTTAAGAATTTCGCATTCTTTAGTAGTCTCCGCTCATCATTTTCATCAAAATCGATACCTTCTTCTCTTTCATAATCCATATCAATCACACTTCTTGCACCACCATTTTCTTGATCATATTCGTGTACTAAAACAGAGCTCTCTGTTTCTATATGTTGCAATTCTGACTCGATTAAAGCATCCAGTCTTGCTCGATCCCTGTGATCTCTCGGATACGTTCAGAAGAGAAACGAGTAGAAGAAAGTGCAGATCAACATAGGTATGCTTATTGCAGTGTAAAGTGCTTTCCTTCACTCCAATGTGGCTCCGAGTATGGACCCAAAGCTTGAGGTGAAATAGAGCCACCCGAAAGCTGCCACGATTAGTATCGTTGGTCGAATCGGCAACGAGAGACTGGATTGCCGGTGTCACTATGGCTAGTCCAATCCCATTTAGTCCTCTTGATATGGCCACCTAACAAAGGATATGATGTAATTCATACTTGTATAGATATCTACTACACATTCAAATATATATCACACTTTTGGTGCTCTAATTGTACGCAAATTGTGTACACCTAGCTGGCTTTTAATATGTTCACCGCTGACGTGTAATGATCTTATCTTCTTGTTATATGAAAAAGTAAAATCAATTGATATGTTAGATACCTTACACGTCACTGGTGGACAAATATTAATGTGACCACGATGGGTAAGGTATACAAATAGATATCCAAGTACACATTATGATATGATCACACACTTAATGTATCTAGCTATGTATGTGATTGTATGTAAATTGGGTTGATGTAATCCAATTGATTCAACTCTACCAATTATTGGCGAACAACTTAATATTTGAAATGCTGGTAGACAAAATAAGAAAGTGCACTATAGATGCTAAAATTAGGGATTAAATCTAATAGTATAAACAGAGAGAAAAAGGCATTGCCACACCACTTGAGAAATCTTGTGCTTGTTCACACAGGATCCTTGTTTTCTCCTCCAAAAAGCGGACAGCTTATCAGGATTCTAGTCCTGACTAAACACTCCAAGACAGTTCTTAAAAGGTTTGTTTTCTTCTTTCAACTGTGTAAAGAACAATTTATAGATTTTGATGAAGACAAAACATATAATAGATTAGGGTCTAGGATCCTATATATTTAGATTATATTGTAAAAATCTCTAACTATAGGAACAGGAGGCTTGATGATCAAGACTGAAGTGTGAGGACCTTGCTGCATAAGAAAAACCTTAAAATGATTTAAGTATAAGTCTCTGCAGCAGACTGCTTGAAAAGGATACTGGACGCTCACTGCACAAGGATGCTGAACCAGGAAGCATCAGCAAACTGCTCAGAAGCAGTTACCTTGAAGCACGTGTACAAGGTTTACGTTAGACACAACCGCAAAATCATCCAATCAAAAGATGTCACATAATAAAGCAAAAGGTAAGTCTGAAGATATGTCAGACTGGGTAAGGCGATTGCAGCAACAGAGACGTACAGTCTCAACAACTACGTATGGACTAATCTGAAGAAGAGGTCATTTGAAATTCTGAGTTTAGTCTCTCTCTATATATATATGATGACAATTCTGAATTTCTAAATTGTTTTTTCTCCTTTCAATTTAATACCATTTTATTTTATGACATCATCCACATAATCAAACATGAAATATATTTTTTTGCACATGGGACAAAAATCTATGAATTCATGTTTCAAGTATAATAGATATACCACCGGTTTCAACTTTCAAGTGCCTATTCAATGTGTATGTGTAATTTGTATGACTTTAGATAATAATTTATCTATAATAATTTATCTCATATATTTAGTATCACATTTCAAAATTATGTATCATTTCATATTCAAACTCTTTTAATATATACATCATTTTGTACACTTACTGTATATTAAATGAAATGTAACTTGAAATAGAGAATCTCGTGTCGTTGAACTCAATTTCCATACTCTTAAGTTGCATTTTTCCACTGCGATCCATCCTTTCAAGATTTGTATCTTTCTATGATGGAACTTGCAAAATCAGCACCTTATAATTCAAGGAATTAAACCTTACAAAATATGTCTTGGTTTACATAGATTATAATGCAATTATGATTTCAATGATCCCTAGCCTCTTTAACAAATTTTGGATCACACTATTTTCCATGTACATCATAAGGAAGCAACAAGGTAAACTTGATTGACAAAATAGATTTAGATTATTGATGTTACATGTGAAATCAATTGAAGATCCCACAAAAAACCTTCACATTGTTTGAATCAATAAAAAATAATCATTAGTGAAGCAATGTGTACCCATTTTGTGTTGAGGTTAAGATCCTAAAACTAAATATTCAAGATGTTGCATAAGGGCATCAATCGCGATTGAATCAAAAGTTCTCCATCACAGTACCTAAGCAACAGACAAGAAGACATAAAAAATCTCAGAAATGTAGAAAAGAACGAGTTGAGTACGAAACTAAGTTGAAAAGATAGCAGGGAATACATATTGAACAACATCAACATAAAGATTGCGTACATGTAGCAAAGTGTGTGAGAGATAAATAATATAATTATAAGCTGGTATGGAATTTGACAAGTTAAAACGAACCAAAATCTAGATTTCCCTTACTGCATTCCGTATGGCACTAAGATGGTAATGTCACTGGCACGGATGTTGTTAAAATTGAAGTAAAATAATGAGTAACGGGGAGGGGGGGGGGGGGGGGGGGGATGGGATCACGAAATACAATAGTACAAGAGTTCATCTAATTGTATCTTCTGGTCCAATCTCAAGATGTAAAGTCCAGCACTGCAAAACTTAAGACTTTAAGTCTAAGAATTTTCAATTCAATTGTGAAAAAAAAAAAGGGACATTTTTCTTGTTTGTAAAATCTTACATACAATTTGATTTTAGATCCAATTTTATGTACTATCAGACAACCCTGGTTAGAAAAGATATTTTAAGAACTTTGACTGACATTAATATGATATTTGTCAAGACCAGGACATGTTTGGCAAATGAAATGAAGAAGACATACCTCTGGGTAGTACAAATCAAGAGTTGGTTTACTATGTAAGATTCACAAAATCAAATAACAGGACATGGATTGAGAACTTATCAATTTCTTGTGACATTTTTCCTACGTAAACATATAACAAGCTAAAGAATACTATGTTTGGACTATGTATCAGCCAAAGCAACCTCAAGGTTACGCAATGTGTGAATACTAAGAAGCTGAAACCCAAGCAAGCATACATGGCTGGTGCATAGAATAGTAATAATATGAAATGGTTTATTTTCTGAAAAACTAATATATTAATAAATCCAAACAAATAAAATACATATTGCTACATGTAATGAGGAAATTGCCCCAAAATGTACCTTTTGATATGGCAGTAGAACCAAACTTGACAAGGAAATGAATCTATACTTGTGGAACCAGCGGTCTGTGAGGCTTTGGTGCTGAACAAAATAAAAGACAACACAAAGACCGAAAGAGTAAATTATATTGGAGAAAACACGTATTTATTTATTTTATTTCTCTTTTGTTAAACAAGAAACAAAATTTTCTATTATTATATAAGGTAAGGGGACAAAATTTCGAAACTCAAGGAACAAGTTCCAATCTCTAGTAATATCACTCACTCCAGATTTCTCTTTAGTCTTACAAATTCACAGCGCTGATATATTTTTTAATCTATCCCACACATCGTCCCTTGATTCCCTGATATCTTTCAAAAGAAAAAATATTTAGTTCCAACCACACTGACTCACAATGCATGACTCACAATGCATGACAGATCCACCACGGAAGCTGCCCTCTTTTACAAAAAAACAATCTTCAAGATCTAGATGGAAGATATGTTGTACATGAGCTTGTATCCAAGAGAGGCCCAAGCCTTATACATGGATTTAAAATACAAAAAAATTGGCATCTAAGACTTTTTTTTTTTTTTCTTTTTAATATCTCCATGTAGAACTACATAGGAATTTTGCACAATGCACCGCTAAGACAGATGAGGTAGAGTATTTACTTCTGGTTCATAATTTCAAATAAATTACTAATGTTGGATTAACATCAAATTTGAAATTAGCTCTTAGGAACAAGGACTCAAAAAACTGAAATGTCATTGAACTTCAAATTTGAGTCTTTCTTGCCCCTCTCATTATGTATTATGCCCTTGGGAATCCAGTCACTTGGAGAAAATTAGAGTCAATACATCTCTGGTTGTCAGGGGAGGTGAGGAAGTTGTTGCATATCATTTACTATTTGCTAATAAGAACATTTACTCTATATGCCTATTTCGTTTTTAATGGTGCCCTGGAAAATTTTACTTAGCTCTCAATAAGAACATGGGTATTATTTATTATAGAGACCAACATCCAGCGGCTAGATCAGGATGTAAAGTGTGCTAAATGCAAACTTTTTTACATCCTTGATCACTTATTGACCTAAGAATATGGACCTCAAGCTTATTTTACCCAGTGTTGAATATTGAAGCTAAAGACTCTTTATATGGCAGCTGCTAGAAATAGCAGTTCACATTTCTTATAGTCATCATCTAGGAGAATGATCTAATCTCATCCAGCAAAAGCTTAAAATACATTCAAACCACGTGCATCTGAAATGATTCAGGATGAACAATAAATTAGCCTTTGACTTGTACATTGAATTCTGGCTCCCACATTGCAAACTCTCCCATTCTAAAAGTTGTCTCTACAACTCCAGCACAAATAAATTTGTAGTCAATAATGATGCTTACCATTTGGATTTCCTTGCTCATAGAAACTCTTAAAAAGGTTGATGGCTTCTGTTGTCATTACTCCTCCAGTGCACCTAAATTCCTTATTTTTTAAAATTCCATCACTGCAGAAGATACATAATAATACCAAGAAAAGAAAAGTTTGAATTACTTCTACCATTCGGACAAATAAAGAACATAATGCCCAAAATTACCATAAAAAGACAGTTGGCTCAATTAACCATATTCTAGGTATAACTCTAATCTACATCTTTATCCTATGAGTCTATGACAATATCAAGTTATTGCTACAACAACAAATCTTGGAGTCAACTTATATTTTCCTTAGTAAAATTCAAAATTAGAACAGAAGTGAATATTCCATTAGAAATTGCACAAAGCTAATTGGATTTCTTTATTGCAAATGGAGTTCCATCTCCTATTACAATTTTAAATATATTAATTTCACATTACATGTCAATTACTGATGTCACTTAATACATGCTACATGCAGTAGTCATATAGGAATCAGAGATTGACCACTATCGAAAATAGAGCACCTTGTGTGCATAGGACAACAAATGAGGACCACAAAAGCTGTAAACACCAATTACATAGCATGATTATTATTTCCTCAAACCTTCTAAGAAATATCAATGTAATTCTTGAAGAGGAGAAGCTGGATTTATCGAAAGAGAGAGCAAATCAGAACCCGATCTGTTATGATGACGTAAAAAATGTGTCTGCACGCAATGCACAAAAAAAAAAAGGATGAGGATTTTTATGTTTTAGGATTCAATTTAATCATTTGTGTTTTCTGGAAGGTACTTAAAGGGACAACATCATGTTTACTAGAGTTATACAATTGGAGAAACAGAAAAAGTCAGAAAAAGGTCCAAAATGGAGAAATTTCGCAAACAAGATTAACTATCAGAAACAGTAACTAACCAAAATGTACATCTCTGTTTTGGAGTTACTGGATTCTAACCCAAATTTTGAAAAAAAGAATTGCCATACCACTTGAGAAATCTTGTGCTTGTCTAAGTACAGCAAGAACAACTATTGTATTTAACAAACCGTAAACTCGTTCTATCACAGTGTGACTAGTTCAACTAAATCAATTGGAACTCAGAAAAGCAAACTCCAGGCTGAAAGATTATTTAGAGGGCAAATTACAAATTTCTATTTGTCAAGAGTATATATACCTTGGAAGCTCCCCAGAGCTATTCATATGCAGGGACAATATCGATCCACAGCCTCCAAACTTATCATTTGCACAGCCATAATAAACTTCTTTAATTCCTGATAGTGAAGAATGAAATGACAACACAAGGTTCAAAAACCAATTAAAACTTGAGCACAATGACCAAATGAATTTGCTTAACCATGTCCATACCAATAATTGATAAGGAGGCTGCACACATGATGCATGGCTCACATGTAACATAAAGTGTGCACTTTGAAAATTTTAATGCGACTTCTTCCCTTGTAAATCCATTTTTCTGCCATTGTTCAAGCAGCAGATCAATTGCTTCCATCTCAGCATGACGAGTAGCCTGCATACCAGCTAAACATTTTAGATATATAGAAGAATGAGTGATATGATGGAATTGAAATGAGTAAAACGCAAGCAAAACAAACACAATTGACTGCATTCAAATCCCAAAATTAAGAGCCTCCCTCCATAAAATGTTATTGTACTACATTCTCGTAGTAGGGCTCTTCTTCCATATATGTCAGTTATATAAGGCACTTTAAATCAACAACATATATTTAGTAGATTTCCTCACAAGAGTGGTGAATTTAGGCTCAGAAATATCAAGTAAATCATGTCACTCACAATTTAGAATACCGGGTATCTACTAACTAGAGATTCAAAATGATTTAGGTAGTTTCTTCAGATTGTCACTAAAACATTAATTATCTTGTCAATGATATGGGATAAAAGTTTGGGATCATAAAAGAATACTTTCACAGTTATGATTATGTGTGAGGCATATACGGTAGGGAGCCCAAACTTAAAATTATGGTCAAAGATAAAGGGTTGACTCCCACTTATATACGCTTTCACACTTTCATGTGGAACCAATGTGGATATCGTAACAATCTGTCCCCCATTCAAACCTGACGTCTATGGATGGCGCACTCGGATGGCAACCCATAACAAGGCCCACTTCCTAGGTGGTAACCCCCTTTGGGCACACACTCGGGGTGTCCATAGCACTCCCAAATCCAGCAAGCCGGACCAAATTGTTAGCCATATAAGCTAGGGAGCCCAACTTAACCCAAAACAATAGTCAAGGGTAAAGGGTTGACCCTCAGTTATATACCCTTCCACACACTTTCACGTAAAACCAATGTTGGATATTGTAACATTATGAATATAAGAAATTAAATATTTGTTATTCAGGAGATGACAAATCCAAGTAATGAGCATGTGAAATATTTTAATTTCAAAGAGTGTAATTAATAAACAGAAACTTAAAAATTAAGAGGGTAATTATAACAAGCATGAGAATTATTGAAAAAATTGCAATACAAAATAAATAGTAGATATAGGAGCATACATTTCTAGTCTCTGTTGTTCGGTTTCTCCCTGAGGAAATGACCTTCTGATCCTCAACAATTACACAGCTTCAGACATAAAAATGAAAGTCAAGGAGAGCAACATAAGCAAATGGATTTCCATAACTATATTCAGACTTAGAACATTAGTCTCATCAATTAATTTCATGCATGCCTGATCAGCTGGATGACAATCAAAACTCCTACTGCACACATTTAGGAGAATTGGATTAAACAACTCTTCTTCCATATCAACCTTTATTTAGCAAATAGCCTCAACAAACATTTTTGGTTGGAATAGATATTTCTCCTATTATCTTTCCAACTCAAATATACATTGATGAAAAACTGAAGAAAGATTACCCCACTGGTACTTCAAGGCTGTTCAAAGCAAGCTTCGCCTGGAAGAAGAAAGGTGACATAATAATGTATCATAAAATGACTACGTACAAATAAGACTTTCACATCTTTAGAGGGTTTTGATAGAAAAAGTGTACAACTATAAAAGTGAATCCAATAAATATGACATATTGTAAGAACCAGAGAGCCATGCTTTTGCAATCAACTACAGTAATACCCCACCACATTCATAAGAAGAAACTTAACCTACTACACTATATATGCTTAATCTCAAAGACTATAGAATCTGATTTCTTTAAACAGCCGATCCATTAGAACATTAATGATGATTAAATTTGCAATAAAGTTGTGCATCTACTGTACACAGATGGATACAGTTTGTCTATCAACTATAAACAACTAGAAGACTCTACATTAGATTTCAAAAAGCCAAACACTAGAGTAAAACTAAGATGAGAGTGGGCAATCTCACACCTGTTCCAGAGCGAGCTTCATAAATGCAATGCATTCTGGTTCTAGCGCATCCTCCTCAGGAAATGATCCCATCTATGTATATGGAATTAAAATGGGGGAGAAAGACAAAAAGGTTACATAAAAACCTGAAAAGTCTAAAGTTTTACTTTCTTAGATGCATTTTCACAAACACATTAGCCTCTTCATATGAATTTTCCTTCTATTTAAGTTGAATAAGATGATCAAACTCAAAAGAAACGAAAGATATACGGTAAGAAATTTAACCTTAATAAGACAAATTAGCTCCTCTTGAATTTGATGGGCTGAAATCCAGTTCAGACAGAATGAGGTCAAGTAGGGATGTAAACGAGCCGAACCGAGCCGAACAGTATTGGGCTCGAGTTCGGCTCGTTTGATAATATTCGAGCCTTAGGAATGGAGTTCGAGTTCAGCTCGTTTGAAAAATATTAGGCTTGGTATTCGTTCGAGTTCGGCTCGGATGAGGCTCGTTAATAGGACAAACGAGCCCAGTTCGAGTTTGGCTCGATAAAAGCTCGAAAGGGTTCGGTTACAAGCTCGAATTCGAGCTTGATTGTTCGAGCTCGAGTTTAGCTCGAAGGCTCGTTAACACTAATTTTGGCCTCCATTTCAAGATTTACTAGAAAATAAACATAGTAACACATGCAAATTTCACAATTCAAGAATGACATACAAAAATAATTATAATAGTCAAATTTCATGACTTTTTGGCAGGAATGCAAAGTATGCTAAAGCAATATATATTAGCAGTGAGTCTAAATTTGTCAACCCAATAGGTCATCGTTACCTGTAAGCTATATTAGATTACTAAGCATGCAATATATCCTTGTTAGTTTACATATATACCTTGGGGACTAATAGGACGAACAAGAATTTGAAACAATCTCACATATATTACCCCATGCATTATAATATCGCTACCAGATCATTGGATGCTGATACTTACAATCAACCTAAACAAATCCTCTACATATGGTATAGCTTTCAATTCCAAAATATGAAGGTGTCACAGTGCATTCCTCGATTTGATCATCTTATTATTACGGTTTGGACATTAAGTTAGTATTTCTTCCTTTCAGATTCTTTTGGAAATAGTTTTATCACCCAAAAGCAAATATAATAGAGACATACACAAAATTAAAACAAATCTGAATAAAAAAAATCCCAATAATACCTTCCATAACTGTTTCTGCATTCTGAGACAAGTTGATTTCATAAGATAACTGATAGAGCTATAAAATGCTGAAAGTACAAATAACATTTCCTAAAATCCATCGCTAAAATAATTATTAGGTCAAGCACATAGCAGTTACTCTTTTTATATGCGAAAATGTCTTCAAATCATACTAATTTACAAAATCAATGATGCAGCCACAGCATACAATTATTATGGTCTGTATGGCCACTTAATATTATTCCAGTCATTTGCATGATCTTCTTCAAGAATTTAATGTGAACCTTTCATGCTATATACAGAGAGGGGTTCATAGTGTTTTTCAACCAAAGCTTGTGCATAGACTACCCAATCCATCTACTGATTCATCATGTTCTTTACATTTAGGATGACATCTTTGCATGATTCGCACTAATTTCAAGATTCGCAAACAATGTTTTATTCAAACATCAGTCTATCCATAGAAAGAAAAGCACTCAATGAGGAATTATTTAAGAGTAGCTAAAAGTTCTTGTCAATCCAGGAGGAGTGGTTAACAATTCATGTACACTTGCCCTAATGTCCATTTCTTACTCTTCCCAGTTCTCACAGCTTCAAAAATTCAGTTGAATTCCTTATTATGCATGGAGACAACGTCACATTAGAGGCTATATTTTCCAGAATCCCACCAGTTATGACCAATATTCTATTGAACAGTCAGGAAACATATTACAACAACACCAAGGACAAAAAAAGGGACATACATTTACGCAAATTGGTCATAACAATTATGTGGTGCACAACACAGATTCTAGAAACTCCCAGAAGTTCAATTTTTTACTATAAATATTGAAACTGCTTCTCTTTTCCTGATTCAGTCATCACAAGTTGATTCAGCATATTAATTTAAGATTCATTAAGGACAGAATTGAACTTAAAAAATAGATGAGAAAAACAGCAAACAGAGAAATCGCTCCACATGACTTTGAAGAGCTCCCAATCATGAAAAACACCATAAAATAGCAAATAATTACTTCATAAGAGCAAAATATATTTAAATTAATCAATTAACATCAATACGTTCATCAAGGCGGGTGTATGTGTCTGCATATCAATTAACAAATACACAGTTTCACCAAACTAACAGCATTTAATTCAAATCTCAGAAATCAGTGGAATTCCATAGCAATCATCACTAACCTAACAAAAATATTTTGTGCTTAATTCGACTGTTCTATATAAACGAAATACAAAGTCCAAACTTTAGCTGACCTGATTGTTGGAGTGACGAACTGTGCGCGACGAATTAAACTTGTCGGGCCCAACAGAAAGGGTTTTCCGGGGGTTGGGGGGAGAGAGAGAGAGAGAGGGAGAGGAGAGAGAGGGATGATTCTGATTTCTGCTTTATGAGAGAGAACAAAAGGCTAAAATCATTATGTTAAGGATACTTTTATGTCCAAATTTTATATATTTATGTTACGTTAGACATAATTTTAGGTAGGGATGTAAACGAGCCGAACCGAGCCGAACAGTACTGGGCTTGAGTTCGGCTCGTTCGAGTTCGGTTCGGGCTCGAGTTCGGCTCGAGTTCGGTTCGAGCCTTAGGAATGAAGCTCGAGCTCGGTTCGTTTGAAAAATATTGGGCTCGGTATTCGTTCAAGTTCGGCTCGGATAAGGCTCGTTAATAGGACAAACGAGCCCAGTTCGAGTTCGGCTCGATAAAAGCTCGAAAGAGTTCGGTTACAAGCTCAAATTCGAGCTTGATTGTTCGAGCTCGAGTTCGAGTTCGGGCTTGAGTTCGTTAACAAGCTCGAATTCAAGCTCGATTGTTCGAGCTCGAGCTCGAGTTCGGCTCGAGTTCGGGCTCGAGTTCGTTAACACTAATTTTGGCCTCCATTTCAAGATTTAACTAGAAAATAAACATAATAACACATACAAATTTCATAATTCAACAATGACATACAAAAATAATTAAAATAGTCAAATTTCAAGTTAACATAATATTCTAAATATTAAATTTCTCGATCTTTGGTCCTTGATGACAAATACAAATGTTCAACTGTCACCTACAATGTTCAAGACAATAAATTATGAAAATTAGAGATGTTAACAAAATTCACCTAAAAAAAAACCAATACACTATATATTATCTTTGATGATAAAAATGGCAGTAGAAAGCTCAAAAATCTGTCCTCTCCAAAATCCCAAATCTTGGACAGCTTACCTCATTACATATATGCCTACTACTATGCAATTTATTACCAAAAAATAGAATTTATCACATTAACAATGGCAGATCAATTTCTATCTTGCAGTGAACTTCAATTTCTAGTATTAGAATTGTCCTAACTAGAGTAGTATTACTTAATAGATTTTTACTATGTCGTACAATTCATACTATAAAAAAAAATTTGTTTCAAATGACATATAACTGAAAACAAAAGTATTTAAGATGATATAAGTTGGTATATATGAGAAAAAAAACTACAGCTTGCTATTTTAAGTACTCAAAAACCCATAAAAATTTCCTACTCAAACTAAAAAGCAAACAACAAAAGCTTCCAATTCAGATATACATAAAGCAACTTCCATAGAAAATTCAGTAGCCAGTTCGCATAAATCCTTATTAACCAACAGAAACACCGAAAATACCATCCAAACCATCCAAGTGAAAGTTAAGGAAACTGTTACCAGCACTTGAATTGGGTTACTAGCTTTTAGACACAATAATATCAGAAGCAATCTACCTATCAAAACAACTATAAGTTCTTAAATACCGACAATAATCACTATGCTGTCATTCACGTCTGCTGTTCCCGTTTCTGTAATTTGTTGAAAAATCAGATATTTTTAACAGAGCCTGAATTAAAGATCTAGTACCTGCAGTCATGCCTAGTAAACTCTGCTATGCAAAAATATGGAAAGGCCAATGACAGGGATAAAAAAACCCTTGGAACTAAGCACTGACATTATGCTGCTGCAACAAGGAAACAAGGGGCAATTTGTTGCTTCATTAATTAGAATTTGCTCAATCAATCCATCCATCAAGTTTTGTCAAGATATATGCAGATGCGCATTTTTAGCTTAAGAGAAATTGGATGACAACCTCGATGCTCAAGCTATTACACTTGTGTAGTGTGACTGTGCCTGAAGTACGAACACACAACTAAGCAGAGAGAGGAAACACTAACCAGAGAGGCGACGGCTGAGAGAGAGGCGACGGCGGACGGCGGCTGAGAGAGAGGCGACGGTGGAGGGCGGCGGCGGTGGCTCAGAGAGAGGGGGATGGGGGCGGGTGAGGTGAATGAGAGATGAGGGAGATAAGGGTTTCAAATTTTCAATTTGATTGAATTTGGGGATTTTTAAGTTTTTGATACTTAGAAAATATTATTACTTTTTACATATTTAGACAATTTTTAGGCATTACTTTACCATATATGTAATATGTAATTATATTTTATGCAATACTAATATGTATTTAGACATTACTAATATAAGAATGTAAAATGTATAATTATAACTCTAAAATTAGTATTGATGATGAATATAATCATGTAAAATATCTAATTATAAATATGTTTTATGATTAAACTATAAATTTTAGATAATATGTTAAATGTTTTTTAAGAGTAAAATTTATCTTTGTTAATAAGTTTATATGTTAATATAAAAATATAAAATATATAATTATAACTCTATATTTTTAATTGATGATAAATATAAAAATGTAAAGTAACTAAATTATAGATATGTTTTATGGTTAAACTATAAAATTTAGATAATATGCTATGTTTTTTAAGAAATATATAATTTATCTTTGTTAATAAGTTGATATGTTAATATAAGAATGTAAAATGTATAATTATAACTCTAAAATTCTTATTGATGATAAATATAAAAATGTAAAATATCTAATTATAAATATGTTTTATGATTAAACTATAAATTTTAGATAATATGTTGAATGTTTTTTAAGAAATATATAATTTATCTTTGTTAATAAGTTGATATGTTAATATAAGAATGTAAAATGTATAATTATAATTCTAAAATTCTTATTGATGATAAATATAAAAATGTAAAATATCTAATTACAGATATGTTTTGTGATTAAATTATAAATTTTAGATAATATGTTATATTTTTCAAGAAGTATATAATTTATCTCATTCGCAAAATCATTACAACACTCGTGATATGTTAATATAAGAATGTAAAATGTATAATTGTAACACTAAAATTCTTACTGATGATAAATACAAAAACATAAAATATCTAATTATTGATATGTTTTATGTTTAAAGTTAACAATATATAACCAATTATCTACTTAATTTGTTCAAAAACTATATAACACATTCGAGAGTTACGTTTAGATATATATATATATGTGTGTGTGTGTGTGTGTGCGGGCACCCGTGTGTACACGTATATATCTGTGTGGATTTTAAATCCCATAATATTATATTGAAGAATCTAAACTCTAATTAATATCTCTATTTTTTATTATTTTAAAATCTTAAATTTAAAATTTTAAAAATGCTAATTGTGCAGATATTGATAATTAATACATATTTTATTTTAAAAATTGCTAATTGTGCATTATATCTTTTATATAAATATAATATATACTCACTAAATTGTATCATTAATAATTTAATATCAAAATTTTAAAGATATTCAAATGACAATACAATTAATATATTAGAAATAAGTAAATTGTATTGAATTTTATTAGTTAGTATGTTTATAAAATGAATATGTTTAATTTAATCATGTAATATTTGTGTTAAGAATTTTTTAATTTATATATATATATATATATATTTAAACGAACACTAAACGAATATGTTAACGAACTCTTCACGAACCTAACGAACATGTTCGCGAACCTGCTTAACGAACCTGTTCGCGAACAGGCTCGTTAGGCAGGCTCGCGAACATGTTCGCGAACGGGTTCGTCAGACAGGCTCGCGAACATGTTCGCGAATCTGTTCGCGAGCCTGCTTAACGAACCTGTTCGCGAGCTTTCGAATCAAACATGCCCAGGCTCGAGTTCGGCTCGTTAAGTATTCGAGCTCGAAATTCGGGCTCGAGTTCGGCTCGTTAAGCTTCACAAACAAACTCGAACAAATATTTATCGAGCCGAGCCGCGAATAGTTCGCGAACGGCTTGGTTCATTTACATCCCTATATGTCATCCATTCAGTTGTGGAGGATGAGGGTAATGTGAAAAGAATCAAATGCTTTTACGTTATATACCTTTACGTTATATTAAGGATACTTTTAGGTTATGTTAAGAATACATTTATGTTATGTTAGAGATACCTTTGTATACAAAATGTGTAACACAATTATGTTATGGATAAGGTATCTCTAACATAACATAAATGTATCCTTAACATGACCTAAAAGTATGTCTAACGTAACGTAAATGTATGAAATCTAGGCATAAATGTATCCTTAACATAACATAAAGGTATCCCTAAACATTACCTAAATGTATCCTTAACATAACCTAAATGTATGTCTAACGTAACGTAAATGTATGAAATTTGGGCATAAATGTATCCTTAACATAACCTAAAGGTATCCTTAAACATTACATAAATGTATCCTTAACATAAGTAAAAGTCATGACCAAAATTTCAAAAAGATAGCGCGAAAACAAAAAAAATAGAAGCAGGTCGGGTAACCTGGATCCGACTCGGTTTCATGGATCTAATATTCATGCACCTGATGCACATGAGACTTGCTCAAAATATTAATATAATGTGGAGTAAACTACTTTTTTTTGCCCCATAAAGTAGGTCCCTGGTAATTTAGGACTTTATTTATTCGGGTTGGCCAATTTGGACAATAATTTTCCAAAAAGTGCAATTTGTGCCCAATTTCGGCCCAAATTGCTCAATTGGGCTGAAATTGCACGTGAGATCACTAATTCGGGCTTTTCAGGCCAATTTAGCTCATATGGAAACCATTTATATTTAAATGTTGTTTAATTGTACACACGAATGCCATCTAGATGTTAAATGGGTGATGTGGAATTAAAAACATAAAAAAAATTAAAATGTATTAAGAGAAAAAACAAAATTAAAGTGAAATTAAAAAAATCATCATCTTTCTCTTCATCCATACCCCTGCCGCCGTCGGAATCCCACCACCACCACTGTCGCGGCTGGAATTCCACCACCACCAACTCCTCTAATCTCCATCACTTGGCCACCACCACCACCGCAAATATTCCTCATCTCTAAATCACAGCCACCACCAACACCACCACATCTCAATGCACCATCACCACTACTACAGTTTTCCACCACCGAGACCGTCGCTGCGCATGCCTCTTTATCGCGCCTTCATCGCCGCCGTCCATGCCTCTTTCTCACACGGCAGCGCACACCCACCACAAACACAGACTGCAGACCTCTTTCTCTTCTTCACCTTCATCCCTGTAGATTACTCTGTTGTCGCCGATCTCGAAGGAACCACCAGATTTTCTACACTAACAAGAAGCACGGTTGGAGCGATCTGGAAGAGGGCATGTGCAGGTCCAGGCGGTTCTGACGGCGGAGGAAGGGAGAAGAGGGCAATGACGATGACGGAGAGCTGTGATTCAGAGAAGTCGATGGAATCTCATTGTCAAATTGGTGCTGGCCGGTGGATGGTAGCGGAGGGTGGCAAGGATTGGGGGAGGGGGTGAATTTGATTTTGATTTGGGGAGGGTCCGTGGAAGAGGCCATATTTTGATTTTAATTTCATTTTTATTCTTAAAAAATGTTTTTTATTTAGTTTTTTATTTTTTATTTTTCCTTTATTTTTATTCCACGTCAGCAAATTGGCCCGGTAAGCCCGAAATGATGGTCTCACGTGTACCGCACGTGCGATTTCAGTCCAAATAAGCAATTCGGGTCGAAATTGGGCATAAATTGAACTTTTTGAAAAATTGTTATCCAAATTCGCCATCCCGAATAAATAAAGTCCTACATTGCCAGGGGCCCTATTTTATGGGGCAAAAAAAAAAGTTTACTCTATAATGTGTAAAAAATGGAGATCATGATTTCACTCTTACTTTCGTCAACATCACATGAGGCATCTTTCTTCTTCTTCTTTTTTTTTTTTTTTTTGTGTGAAAATCATTACTTTTGTTTAATTTTTTTTCAAATAATTGATTCTTAATACGTAAAATCGTGATGACACAATAATATTCGAGATAATACGAAAACATAAAAACCGAAAGAAGCAAATTGTTTGTGATCAAGGAGAGGAAGTAGACTCCTAATATATACATGAATAAGTCTCATGTGCATCAGATGCATGGATCTTAGATCCATGCAACCGGGTCGGATCCGGGTTACCCGACCCTTTTTTTTTTTTCGTGCTACCTTTTTAAAATTTTGGTCATGATTTTTACTTATGTTATGCATACTTTTATGTAATGTTTAAGGATATCTTTAGGTTATGTTAAAGATACTTTTATGCCCAGATTTCATACATTTACGTTACGTTAGACATACCTTTAGGTTATGTTTAAGATACATTTAGGTAATGTTTAGGGATACCTTTACGTTATGTTAATGATACATTTATGCCCAGATTTCATACATTTACGTTACGTTAGACATATCTTTAGGTTATGTTAAGAATATTTTATCCATAACATAGTTGTGTTACACATTTTGTACACAAATGTATCTCTAACATAACATAAAGATATCCTCAACATAACCTAAAGGTATCCTCAATATAACGTAAAGGTATGTGACCTGGAGCGAATTCTAAGGATATCAAATCAGAATTTCAAAGGAACCTGAAATCACGATTTCAAAGGTATCTTTAACATCACCTAAATGTATCCTTAACATAACCTAAAAATATGTTTAACATAACCAAAATATATTTTTAACATAACTAAATGTATCCTTAACATAACATAAAGGTATGCTTAACATAACGTGGTATGTAACCTGGAATCAGGATTTCAAAGGTATCATCAACATAACTAAAAGACATCCTTAACATAATTAAAAGATATCCTTAATGAGCGAATTTGGGTGGATTACACCCAAACGCGTGGGATTGCGTGAGGGCGCGTGGGATGCGTGTGGAAACGCATACACACGCGAGTCGGGTTAGGTGCATGGATTTAGGATCCATGCACCTTATGCATAAAAATTTTTGTGTATTTAAAAATTCTTTTCAATCATCCCACCTTTTTTTTTTTCCTTCTAAAGTTCTTAAATTAAACAATTTGCCGAGTCAGGGATCCATGCACATTATGCACAAAAGTTTTTGTGTATTTAAAAATTCTTTTCAATCATCCCACCTTTTTTTTTCCTTCAAAAGTTCTTAAATTAAACAATTTGCCTATATATATATAATTCCTATATCAAAAGACTAGATTATGTTATTTTTGATAAATTTATTCAAAATTCATTAATTATTTAGTAATATTTATTATAAACCTTATATTCAAAGTCATTAATTTAAGAACTATTTTAATTGAATTTTGTTATAATAGCTATTATAATAGTTATAACTTTAATATAGTAGTTATAATAACTATTATAAAGAATTTCATTAATTAGAATATCTACCTTTTCTTTTTCCGAAAGTCATTTATTAGTTATAATAGCTATTTTATTATTAACCTTATATTTTATTCATAAAAGGAACTTACTATGAGAAATATTGTAAGCTTGTTATGTGGCACAAAAGTGATCATTCCCTATATAAAACTAAAAATTATGAAAAATCTTACCTAGTCTTATTTAATTAATCTCACATAAGCGTGCGACGGTTACACTTATTATAGAAAAAGATATAGTTGAAATATATATAAAAAACAAACTTATAAAACACGTACATATACTTGAAAAACACATACTTATACCTAATTTCACATGAGAGAGTCTTATTGGAGACCAACTCATTAATTTTTACTTCCTGTATTCAAAATCCCTAATCCCAAAATCCCAACTTGCTCACCCTATTTCCAAAACAACTTTTTATCATATTTTAAAAACAAAGGATACCAATTGCCAAAAATCTCTACCAGCTTGTTAGCTAAGTTTCATTTTCTTTAAATGTCTCAAGATCTATCATACTTAATTACAACCTTCATTGGTCAACTTTTTATTTATTTAGACTAGGTAGAGCCCGTGCGTTGCACGGGTTAGATGGCTCTCGGTTAATTTTGTATGATTAGAAAACTTTCATGTTATTCGTCCTTTAATTAAAATCGTGTTCTCTGTTTAAATTCTAAATGCTCCTAAACTAATAATTTCATATCATGAATGAATTTATCCAACTTATTAAAGAATTTAGAAAACAAAGTACATATTATACCTTAAAGCAGGAGGTCAAGCAGGCTCCAGAGACATCAATATAAGCTAACAAATGAGCAATTTGATCACTGCTTACCTAGCCCAAGGATCATTCTCATCCCACAAGTCATTTGTTTCTAAAGCCATCTCAGCCAGTACTATCCCGGCCTCAGTAAGTTCCACTGAGTTGTCCTTAAGCTCCACATTGTAATGCTGTCAATCAGACAAAATGTCAAATGGAATTCTATTTACACATGCATATTATTTTTTTTTTATTTAAATGGGAAACAATCTTTGAAGGAAAAAGAAAAATATTGCAACTCACCAGTCCACGTATCAGCAGGTCAGCTACTCTAGCAGCAACTGGGTATCTTGCGGCATCTTGACTTGCCTGGAATAAATAAATGCACGTTGAAAACAGATGCTAAGAAACTTATTTGCATAAACATATTTCAGATCTGACAGAAATGATACAGCAAATAACCTCCTGTAACCCCCCCTAAATAACATATGGTATAAGAAGATGAAGAGGTGGAAGGACTTTTCATATTCCTTAACTCTTTAAATTCTACTTGACACATAGGATGCCATTTGGATGACACATGTCGAGTTAAGAAAGCTTCAAAATGCTGATTTGTCGAGCACTGGGGAGTTGCAACTCTTCTTTTATATATATAGATAGATTAGTATGGGGCTGTGCAATAAACAAGATTTAAAATAAAATTAAATGAAACTAAATTTAGTCGAATTAGAAGATTTTAAAGTTTATTTATATAATAAAATGTATAATTATTATCTTTGCAATATACATTGCTTAATTTAGCAATATAACACAATTTAATTAATATATTTATTAGTTATCTAAATATATATTGCATAAGTGAAAGAAGATGAATGAGGTTTTATTTATTATATTGATAAAATATGTATAGTTATGTCTATTATATTTTATACAACCTAGGCATTTATTAGTTATGTCTATTATTATATTATTTAACCCTACCCTCATTATTTTAGTTAGATTTTATAGTTGAAATTTAGAATATCCCTCTATGTTATTTTCAATTAAATGATAAAAACAGGAAAAAGTCAAAATCTCCCAAAAAAAAAAAAACTTTATATTTTATTTTAAAACACATATTAAAAAAAAAAAACTCAATTACATTGATTACTTAATAAGTTTCAAGAGATGAAAAGTTTGATCAATTTTAATCAGTCGATCTTATTTTAGTTTTTCCTTTTTATTTTATTTATATTTCTCTCTAAATTTTGTAAACTAACAAATTTCAAATATATAAATGACTTCTATATTCAAAGTCAAACATGTGTTATTATAACAATTTAAGTCAAACAAATTAATATTCGAAGGAAAAATCACTCAGCTTATCATTAATCAAAGATTTGTACATAGCTGCTATAAAGCCTCACTAATTGTTCAAGATGATGAACATCACCACACTCCGTGTATACACTCGAATGTAGAATACATCATTAATTCAAAATAAATAAACACCTATGTTTTTTTGGGGTATATACACATAATACAGGAGCAATCAAACAAACCCAATGGTTGATGTTACAAATGAAGGGGAAAAGATCAAAAGAATCTGTTTCAACTATATTTGTCATCTGTGCATTTTAGTATACTCCGAAAATCGTGTGATATTGCAATATAGAAGCTGAAAACATTGCAAGATGAACTAACCACTTGATCAATGATGTCCAACGACTATTTCACCATATCCGATAATGTAAGCTCTCTCGAAAGGAGTCGTTGCTCGTCAGTTTCATCAAAATCTATTCCTTCTTGTTCATCTTCATAATCTATCTCAATCACACTTCTCTCCTTTCCATGTGTGTACTCTTCTACCAAACCAGAGTTCTCTGTTTCTATGTGTTGCAATTCTAACTCGATTAAAGCATCCATTCTTGCTCGATCCCTGTCCCTTGGATACGTACAGTAGAGAAACGAGTAGAAGGTGCAACAAATTGCCATAGGTATGCCTATTGCAGTGTAGAGTGCTTTGCCAAGCGATGCAGCATTTTCTCTGTCCGTTTCGATCCCTTTTGAGTCCACCGGGCCCTTTGAAAGGGGCTTGTACCCGTATACGTGCTGGGCTAATAGTCCAACTACTGGTGGTGCAAATGAAGATAGTATTGATTCAAAAGACCTATCCAATGCATAGATGCTCGTTCGAGCTCTCTCTGGCACTATTTCTGCAAAAATTGGACTACAAACATATTGAGAAAGATCAGATACACCTCATATTCAAGAAAAGAGAAAAGGGGCTTTAAGAAACCTATTTTTTGCAAATATTGGACTACAAAGATTTTGAAAAGACCAGATAACACTTCTTATTCAAGAAAAGAAACAAGGGGCTTCAAGATACCCATTTGTGCAAACATTGGACTACAAACATGTTGAAAAAGATCAGAAAACACTTCTTATTCAAGAAAAAGAAAAAAAAAAAAAAAAGGATATTCAAGATCCCTATTTCTGGCAAAATTGGACTACAAACATGTTGAAAAAGATCAAATAACACTTTGTTTTCAAGTAAAGGAAAAAGGGCCTTCAAGATACCTATTTATGCAAATACTGCACTACAAACATGTTGAAAAAGATCAGATAACACTTCTTATGCAAGAAAAGAAAAAAGGGGCTTCAAGAAACCTACTTGTTAGTAGCTGGAGCATTCCAAGAGATGAACAATCCCATTACAAAGAACACGAAACCATGAATGGCTGCAGTGGAAGGATCATACGGCAAAACGAGCATCAAAATCGCGGCTAAAGGGATGGCTGAGCCAGAGCTTATTTGAGACAGCATGATTCGCCCCGTGTTTGGTAATCGTTTAGCAAGAACATCGCCCATTTTGCCCCCAAACAATCCACCTAATGATCCAGCAACGTTGAACAGAGTCAAGATAGTAGCCGTTGCCTTGTGAGAGAACCCCATAAGCTCCAACCACATTGGCGCAAAAGAAAGAGACGACCATGGGAACGACCCAGAGACGCCCTGAGCTACCAAGATTTGAAATGAAGGTATTTTAACAACTGCTTTTGCTTCTTTTATTAGTTCCTTAACTTCTTCCTTGAAGGGTTTATGTTTCGTCTTGCTATCTCTACCATCGAATCTAGGGTCATTGGCAAAGAGGGCGACCAAGATACCAATCACAACACTTAGGATTCCAACTAAGTGGAAAGCGATTCTCCAACCAGGGATCCCCATGAGCGACGTGGAGGCTATTAGGACAGAGATGAGTCCTCCAATGATTGAACCTAAGTTTCCGGTCAATTGTAGCCATCCGAAAGCAGTGCCACGATTGGTGTCATCGGTTGAATCGGCAACCAGAGACATGATTGCTGGTGTGACTATAGCAAGGCCAATCCCATTTAGGCCTCTTGAGACTGCCACCTATGGAACAAGACCAAACCACTAAAGGTGTTGGTGCTAAATTTGGATTTCTATAAATTCATTCCATAAAATGAGATGAATAAAATCACAACAGAAAAATGGTGCTAATTTGTAAAAGTGTCCTTTTTTCCCTTAACAATTCTCCAAGCTCACGAGTTCAGAGATATATAGGTCTCAATTCAAGACCTTGCTATTTCTAAGTAAAACTTCTTCACCACAAATTTGGTACAACATTTATGGCTGTAAGCCTGTAATTACCTAAATATATATGCATTAGATTTGTTGATAAATTCCTAAAAACTTATGAAAATTACCCGAATAAGTACTAATTAACTGAAAGAGTTCCAAAAAATTAAATTTGGAAGTCTGAAAAAGGAAAAGATGATGACCTCGGTGAAAGTGGAGGAAATGGCGACGAGGAAAGTGGCGGCAGCCCAGAGGAAAGCGCCGATGGCGATGACGTGGCAACGGTTATGGCGGACGGCGAGATAGGTGGCGAGTGGGTAGCACGAAGACTGCACAATGGATCTGAAGAGGGTGAGTGAGCCGAGGCGCGTTGGGTCGGCGTGGAGCGCGGCTCCAACTTCTTTGTAAACTCCCGGTAGCAGAGATTCATCGGCGCGTTCCATAATTCCGGCTAGATTTACAAGAACAAGCGTCACCGCCTCTGATTTCATCTCCGTTAGCTTCTTCGTTGATTAATTGAACGGAAAATCGTTGCGGCGGATCTGCTGCTGGTGGCGGCGAAGTTGACTCTGAGAGAGTGAGAAGCTGATGTGGAGAGAAAATATATTCACGTGGAATTAATTTCTCTCACTACTTTCTCTCTCTAGCTGTTTTGTGCTTGCATGTTAAGCAATGGAAGATTCACAAGTGTCCCCTAAATGAAGAAACATTGTCTTAAAATGGGAAAGATATTTGCACGAGAACAATATTGTTTTTCCTACTTTGTTGGGAGTTTATTCGGATTTTGCCATTTATTGTGTGACACATTGGTTGTACTGTTTTATAAATCTTTATATAAAATAGTGTTGATGTCACTCTTATAAAGCTGTAATATCCCTAAATTTTAAGAAATAAAATTTAATAAATAATTAAAATATAATATTAATAAGAGAGCATTATAAATTAATTTGAATCTTATGATATAATATATTTTATATATTGATATAAGTTCATTAAGTTGTTGAGGCCATTACAAAATAGAATACACATATAAGTTTCCTAAACCTAATCAAACTCAAATTCTACGTTCTTTTTAGGAATATAAATCCTAAATTCACAAGCTCTTCCAAAACCCTTTGATATTCATCTGATTTTCCAGCAACCAAATTCCATGAAAATCATCTTGTTTCATATCCTTAACAAATAGACAATTTGATCTTCAAAATAATTAAAGGTATTCATGTTTTTTCTATTCAAAATTCAATTCATATTTATACATCTCCGAATTCCATGAAATTTTAGTATGTTGTCCCTATATGTTTTCTTAATATTCTGTTAAATTTTCAAGTCAATCGGAGTTTTATAGGATTTTTGTTAGTGTTAGATTTTCCAACATTAATTAAATTTTCCTTTTTCATTTTTATCCTAAAATCAAATTAGATTTTATTAGATTTATTTATTTAAAAGATTTGAAAAAGATTTGATTTCTCTCTCCTATTGTTTTGATTTATTAAAACTCACGTGGTTTATATTTTTGAATCTCTTTTTAACTAACAAACTTTTCTAAGTTTTAGGAAGTTGTTATTTGCTCCTTTTATTGATAGGATTCAAGAAATATATAAGTGAGATTGAAGAAGTCAATACGTGAACTTAAGAGAGAGAAAACGTGAGTTTGAGAACGTGGCTCTGAACTTCAGAGAACGTGAATCAAAGATTGATCAAGTCAAGAGTTCAAGATGATGAAGAAGTCAAGGAGAATCAGTCCAAGGAAGTGGAAGAGAAAGAAGAACATGTCCATCCCACATGAGTTTATGGAGATCATGGAGCACTCCAAGATCATGGGAAGTGGAGTCTACACAATGTACTACGAGCTCTATAAATAGGAGAAGCCAGCTGAAGATAGAGATGCACAGAAATCGAGAGTCTAAGCAGTCATATATTCAGTAGTACACTGGTGTCATAGTTTGTGTTGTTCACACTGAAACGCAACACCGTTTTTCTTGTTGTGTCATAGAGTTTGCATACTCGTGACTTTTGGTATAGGTGTTGGTATAGGTGTTTTCAGAGTGTTCAACTGAGAGTCTTTGTATACGTCCCTAGCATTCAGATTCATCCTATAGGACGTATTGTATTCGTTGTACGAAAGAATCTCTTTTAGAGATCTTTCTTTCTCCTTGTACACATACGAAGATTAATAAATGAGTTTTCGCCCTGAAGACATTCCACGAGTATTTATACTCGTGATATATCGTTTGTGTTCTGCAACTTTTAATTTCGATCCATTTTGTGTTGTCGACACCGCTGACAACATCGTGTACTTTGATTATTCTGTTTTTGTTTTTGTTTTTGCAAATCCACGTAGGACTTTCAATTTTATATGATTTTTATATTCCTTCTAGCCCTAAATCTACATGTTAAACACTTCTAATTTAGAAATATTCAAAATAATATTTACCAACCTCCGAAATTTATAAAACTTTAATATGTTATTCTTTACAGTATATTTGAGATTCTGTAAAAATTTCACTTTAAACCGAGTTTTACACGATTTAATATGATTTTTATATTCCTTCTTCATAGAATTTGAAATGTTTACCGTGACTGATTCCAAAATTAAAATAATTATTTATATGGTTCAGAATTTTATGAAAATTTCAAGATTGGGTAATATGTGTGTTTTCATATATAATAAAATTTTCAATTCAATCCAAAGTGTATTTCATTTAAAAGTTTATTATATATCCCTCTTTTAAAGACCAACGATTTACATTGATTGTGCTTTAAGGATTTAATTCATATAGCTAATGGTCTTCAAATGATCTGATTTTTGAAAATATTGTATATTTACAAGTCATCTATATTCTGAAAAAGTTTCAAAATAAAAATATTTATATTTCTCAAGATATTTAATTTTCTTCTACAGCTATGCAGATTTGACTATTTATGCAATTTGAGTTTTAAAAGGAGAAACCTCTAGTTATACAACTTGGAATTTTATGAAATTTATATGTCCTACTTATTTCACTCCTTATTATTTACATTTAAAATTAAGGATCATTTGGTCTTATATTTGTTGAGAAATAAATATTCAAGTAATATTATGCTAGTAAATTTAATATGTCTAGTTAGAGGTTTTTCTAAAATGTCCCCTTTTAAACTTGATGTTTTGAATTCTTCAAGTCCAATGTATTTTCTTCAATGAGTTATAGAATGAACTTTTACATTCAAATCATGTCAAATAATTTTCTCTCCAAAAATCTTATGTTCGATCTTAAAATTAATCTCTTTTATTTCGATCATTTAATTATTTTAATAATTAAAGGTAAGGAAGTTAATAGGATTGATCCATTTACTAAATTTATATATTAGATGATGAGGACTTTTAGACACATAGTGTTATGGAAATAGAAGATGAAGAGATGGAAATTCTAATATACGGTCTTGCATCCATGCATCAATGCATTCAAGGTTTTTCAACTAATAAGGTGGAGATTTTCTTTCATGTGTTTGTCTCTATTAAATGTTTTATGTGAGGTGATTGATGAATTGATGCAATGTGTCTGATGAAAGTTATTTATGAAAATGTTTGCTATGATTTATGATCTATGCATGAGAACTAGTCAGGGGTCGTCAAAGGTCCATGGGTCTTCATAGACCTTCGGGTTTGCCCACTATGCTCAGAATTAGACAGGGGCCGTCAAAGGTCCAAGGGTCATAAGTAGGCCTTCGGATTTGCCCGACGTGCTATTGATTGACCAATCCTAAGAAAAAGAGAATGTTTTTAATTGCTATGTTGTGTTATTTGTCTTGCTTTGCATGTTGTCTTTAATTTAGACAAAGCATGTCCCCACTGAGCTAGTGTAGCTCACCTCATATTATTACATTCATTTATAGATGTGGAGTTACGGTGGTACGGTGGATGCTAGTGGGAATTGATTTAATTATTAATGACAAGTGGAATATAAATTATGGTGATTGTGAACAAGTAGTTTATTGAATTCTTTTTAAATGTTTTTGAATCGCTAACCTTTTCGTTTTGGTATTTAAATTGTGTAGTTCAATTTTTGAGGCATGTTTACTTTATTTTTTCATGGTTACTTTATTTGGAAAAAGAATATTCATTTGAGTTGCTTCCGCTGAATGTTTTATTAAATTTATGATTAAACGCTTTGCTAAATGATTTTAAAAATAATCTATATAATTTTATTTTTATTAGAAAAAGAAAAGGTATTTATGTTTTATGGGCTAAAATCGTGTTATCATTTACTTTCAAAAAACAATTGGGGTGTGACAAAAGCTTGGGCAATTAAATGTTAATTCTAACATTTAATGTTTGTTTTTATTTTTTATATTTAAATAAATTGTCCTATAAATATAAATGCCTTTTACATATATATACATATAATTACTACATATATAAGTAAAAATATTAAAATATCAAAAAATGTTATTGATAATCTTCTCAAACTATAAAAAATAATTCATAACACAATAAATTAACCAATTTTCTAAATGTTACAATTTATCATTTTATATATGTATAAAATCTTTATAATAAAACTACCCTAAAACCAAGAGTAATTATAAAACTACATTATATATAAAATCTTTATACATAAAACTACATAATATTTAAATAGTAAATAATATATTAACTAAAACTACATTATATTGCATATATTATATATAAAAGAAGGACCAAAAGTGTCACATGACGCTCATACAGAGCTTGAACAATTAATTCTCACATCAAATGTTTTTTTTTTCTTTTCCTACTTAAATAAAATTATTTTATAAATGTAGATATCTTTTAGATTTATATAAAGATTAATATATATATATATAATTAAAAAATTAAAATATCGAAAAAGTTATTGATAATTTTTTCAATACAAACTATAAAAAAACCCTTTTCCTATAAAAAAAATTGTGCTACAATAAATTAACCAATTTTTTCAAATGTGACAATCTATCATTTTATACATGTAAGATTTTTTTCTTCACTAGAAAAAAGTAATATTTAAGTATTATTTAATATTGTTAATATGTAGACAATATATATAATTTATTTACACACATTTATATATATAGAAAAGAAGGACAAAAAATGCCACATGATACTCATACAAAGCTCGAACAATTAATTCTCACATTAAATATTTTTCTATTTAAATAAAGTATCTTATAAATATAGATATCTTTTAAATATATATAAAGATTAATATATGTATATATATTTTTATATATATTTAAAAAATTTAAAATATCGAAAAAGATTATTGATAATTTTTTCAATACAAACTAAAAAAAACTTATGTTATAATGAACCAATTTTTTCAAATGTGACAATCTATCAATTTATACATGTAAGATTTTTTCTTCATTAGAAATATATAATATTGAAATAATACATTTAAAAATTATTTAATATTTTAAATATGTTATTCACACACATCTATATATAAAAGAAGAACCAAAAGTGCCACATGACATCAATATGAAGCTCAAACAATTATTTCTCACATGAACTTTTTTCCTTTTCTATATAAATAAATTATCTTATAAATATAGATATTTTTTTAGATATATATAAAGATTAATTATATATATATAATTAAAAATTTTAAATCAAATAAGATTATTGACAATTTTTTCAATACAAACTATTATATAAAAAAACTTATGCCATAATGAACATTTTTATTGAAATGTGACAATCTATCATTTTATACATGTAAGATTTTTTCTTCACTAGAAATATGTAATTGTGAAGTAATATATTTAAAGATTATTTCACATTTTTAATATGTATACAATATAATTTATTTACACACATTATGAAATATTTATTTTAACAGTTAAATAATATATTAATTAAAATTACATTATATTTCATATTAACCTAGATGGATACAAAATCATGAATTTTTTCTATATAAATTTTTTCACTTCATTTTTTAAATTCAATCTATTTGAACCCATGTATTACACGGATCTTATACTGGTAGAGATATATAGTAATCTATATCTATATATTTATATATATAAAAAGAAGACCTTCTATAAAAATAGCAATAACTAATTTTCCCTCCTATTTTCACATACTATAAATGGAAATAAAGTAGTTACAAGAATTTAAAAAAATAAAAAAGAATTCTTTTATATTTTTTAGGATTGTGGGGCCCTTTAGGTTGGGTCATGACCTATAGATAGGATTTTGTAGATTTATTTTGTCATTATTACCTATTCTATATAAATCATAATTTTTAAATTTAATAACTTTTCCATTTTAAATTTTGTTTCAATCTATGAAAAATATAAATTTGATATTTAAATTGTGGTGTATAATTATATTTAACAAAGTTACAAATACAAAAACAAATGACCAATTAAACTATACATTAGCGAATTTAAAGAATAATTTTAAAATTATTAGTTTTAGAACTTTTGAGAAATTAATAACAATGAAACATTTTGGTATAATTATTTGATCTATTTGTCAATACAAGTGAGTTGAATATTCAATTACCTTCCTTATTTAAATACATATCAAGATATTTTAGTTATTTGAAAGACATATATTGTAACACCCCGACCCAGTTTTGACGGATTGAGGCACTACCATGACTTTACATGCTCAAAATAAAATATTTGTATAAGGAAAAATTAAAATGATTAAAAATTCTTTTCGTAAAGAAACTCAGCGGAAGACTTAATTATGAAAACACGAGCCCTTTTTTTTTCTTTTTAAAAAAAATGAAGGATGAAGATGTAAACATCCGACTCGTGTCTTACCCACATTTGTAAGTCAAAACCTTAAAGTATTTTAAAACATATGAAAATCTTACATAAACAGTTAAACCAACATGGAAGGTTTCAGAGAGTGTTAAGCACCATCGAAACATACATATTAACATTAATCAAAACATATACTTCTCGGGAGGAGTCCATACAGCTGGCTACACATCCGTTTCGTTGTAAGCTGAACCTGAAAAGATTTAAAGGTAACATCATGAGATTCCTCCGGAGAGGAAGCCCAGTGGGATAACAATATTCTCTCATACATAGAAGCAATTAAATTATTAAGCACGTACTACATGTCCAACAGGCACGCTCACCCGTTTTGGACCCTCATAACATTAGACCAGGCACTCTCGCCCTTATGGTCACATAACATTAAGGAATGTGGGCACGCTAACCCACAAGACCTTGCTTTCATAGACCAGGCACTTGGCCCTTATGGTCGTCGCCCGGCGTGAAGCCCTCCCGGTTATAGCTACGGTGCTTCCCTCCGTAGATTTTCATACATATCTTACTAATTTAATTATCAACACGTAGTAGAGAGTAGAAGTTACCCACATGAAGATTTCACTCGAAGCGGGGATAGTCACTGAAGTATCCGGTTGTCTCGTACTGCACTCGGCACATTCATTAACATTTAGTCTTTGATCACGTCTTGATCATATCATACAAATATATGCTAATCCATTTTCATGAATTACTTAGTTAACATATTACTCGATGCTCATTAACATGTCATAGCTAAGCATCATACCATGAAGTCATGTCATGGACAACTATATAACCTAACATACTTATCATTCATGCCACATATGTATATCATGACAAGACATAACAAAATAATTTTATAGACTTCATAACATTCTTTAGAACATGCTTCAATTAATCATTTGAAAGAAAACTATTTAGACCTTATGAACTCATAAAACTCTATTACATTACTTTGAAACCTAATGGTTCATCACCTTACACATAAGCTCACATTTTATTTCTCAAAATCAGTTTCAAAAGATGGTTGAATCTCACTTTTAATCATAGATAAAAAAATAGATTCAAAAGCTAGTAACTTGTAGATAGAAATACACTCGCTAACATATAACGATTTTCATATTTATAACAAAACATCTAAAATTCATGAAAATAATCATCATACACATAATACCTCTTAGTTAGTCATGCTATAACAATAGATATAAGTTCCAAACACACAAGCTTTAATAATTAACCTACTGTACCCAAACATTTGTTTGGAAGGTACTCTATATCAGTCTAATTTATAAAATTCACCATAAATCACATAGTTATTAAAATCCTTTGAAATTAATAATTTAAACTTACAACATCATGTATTAAAACATACTAAAACAGTTCGGAATAATTATAATTCATCAAATTTCTAAGATTATCCTTCTAAAGTCAAAAACCGTAGAATTTCATATTGAAACTAGACTATGTTTGAAAATTCATTATAATTTATACACTTCATTAAACATTACCAAATTTTAAACATAGACTCATGACTTCATGTAAAATGACATACCAAAACAGCTTTGAAAAATCATGATTAAGATAATTTACAAAATTGTTTTTCTAAGGCCCAAGATTGCAGAATTTGAATTTGAAATTGGACTAACTTTGAAAATTCATTATAATTCATATACTTATCTAAAAATTACAAAATTTTTATCATAGACTCAAAATCTTATGTAGTATAACATACTGGAACAGTTTTGAAAAATATTCATTGACCGATTTTATAAAAATATTTTTCTATGGTCCGAAACTGCACATTCCGGGTCTGAAATTGGACAATCTTTGAAAATTCATTATAATTCATAAACTACTCCAAACATTACCAAAATTTAACCATACACTCAAGACTTCATGTAAGATAACATACTTAAACAGTTTTGAGAAACTCTTAGCAAATGATTTTATAAAATTCGTAAAAGGGGACTGCAATTTACAAGTTTTCCACGAGTTGATTAGATCCACTTATTTCTTTGATTATTCGACCTTTAAGACTCCATTAACCTTAAGAAATCACCATCACTCAGTTTAATATACCCTCAATGAGTTTAGGCAAGATAATCAAACATGCAAAGGCCAAACCAAAATGCAATTGCACATTCAACACTCAAATATCACATATTTTGAAGATCAACACTTAGAACAAGACATTTAACAATTTTCTTCACAATCTTCCTTAAATCTTACATGCAATGACTTTTTGGTGAGAGAATTAAACATGCAAAGCTTAATGCAACATGTATTTGTTTAATCAATACTAATGATGACATAATTTTGTAGATCAAACACATAGACCCAACAAGTTTCATTACATTAGAAGAGAATCTCCCTTAGACCACACATGCAATGAACTTAGATGAGGGGAAACAAACATGCAATACTTTTTCGACATGCATTTCAACATTTAGAACCTAATCATGCTCCTAAGGAAATGATTTGTGAGATTTAGCAAACTACCTCTTGATTTGCAAACAAATTATGTGTTCTTGAGATGTTGCTTGAGAAAGATTGTACTTTGAGCTTAATTTCTCCTCTTGTCTTGCAAGGATCTTGCCTTTTTCACTTAACTCTTGAAAATGGCAGCTTGTTTGAAGGTGGGAGTGAAGGTACTTTTGTGAAGAAGGGAAGAAAGAGTAGAGAGGAGGAGCAAAAGGCTAGAGAGAGAGAGAGAGAGAGAGAGAGAGAGAGATCAAAATGAGAGGGGTGAGATGTCTATCCCCCTTCACATATTTATATATATAGTGTATAATTATGGTATAATGCATGTATTATACATGTAGATCTTGTAAAAAATAATATAAATTAATATGTACAAACATATAGATCACCTCTTGTAGTATTTATCCACTAAAGGTGTGATGATTAAAAGCATTGAGACTTGTGGTGGATTTGATGGAGGCATGAGGCTTGAGTGTATTGTCATCTAATATGACACAAAAGTGTTTGTAATAAAGATCATAGTAGTTTCAATATTAATGTAATTGTTACCTATAATGTTTAATTCATGTAAACTTAATTATCATATATGTGTGGGAAAAAGTATAATGTCACACATAAATAAGATGACATGTAAGATTATGGACATTACTTGAAATCAATTTAGACATCTTTAAATTAAAGTCTTCATAATATTTGATCATCTAATTATGCGTGAAAGTATGTACAATATTATACGTCATAGAGTCACATAATTAATTTCACATAAAACTATATAATATAAATTCCACATAATTATAATTGAACACATTAGTCATGCTTCTTTTAATAATTATTAAAATTCAACTTATCTATATTTTTTTTTTTATACGATCCTTTTACCCGTGTGTGTTGAGTGCATCACGATCAACTCGGTCTCTTCGGGTAGTTATCCTGCAAGACTTTTCATACTTAAAGAAACATTAGCTCATTTCTTTTGGTAAAACATAAAGCTTGATATATAGAGATTATTTATAATAAATCATTTAAAAAAAAGATTCATGAATAAAAATATGCTATGCAAATTTTCTGAAAACGGGGTGTTACATATATCTTTTCTTTAACTTGAAATAATTAAGTTGTATGCATTAATTCGACCAAAAATTTCAAAGAAATCTATAATTGTGAACACAAAAGAAATATTTACTAACACCTTAGTTAGTAAGTATAAATCAAATAATAAAACAATATATTAATTAATTGTTAGTAAAGATAAATCAAAGAATAAAACAATATATTTAATTACAGTAATTATATTATATATTAACTACAACATGCATAACATATATATCTTTAGGAGCTAACATATCTTTTAAGTATAAATTTTCGTTTAACATCCATAACACAATAAATGGTTATTAATACCAAATTTAATTTAATTAATTTTAATTTATAGTATTAATGGTTGTATAAAATTGATGTTTATTTAACAACCTCATATTTCAAATATATATTTTATAATTCATTGTTTAACATAAACATACATTTATATATTATAGTTCGCATTTCAAAACTATAATATTATTTAAGATATAACAAATTAAAGATAATATGTCTAAATTCTTATTAATATATAATTTTAGGTTAATATAATATTATCACATTATATTATTAGAAAGTTAAAAACTAATAGATCATATATGACAAACCGTGCATCGCACGGGTAAATTACTAGTAAGTTATTAACACAGACAAAAACTTATATACCCATGGGGCACATAGGGGCACATATCTAGGTGTTATATATGTGCTCTTCAGGTGTTATATATGTGCTCTTCAGGTGTTATATATATACTCTATAGGTGTTATGTTTTTTGGTGTTATACATATACTCTACATGTATCATATTTATATAAAAGTATACATATGATACATGAAGAGTATACGCATGATACCTGTAGAGTATGTATTTAATATCAATATGATGATTAATTTGGGGGCACCGTGGCCCGGGCACACAAGTGTCACTCATTAACACAAGTATTTATATTGTATACAATTGGAAGTGTTTATGGGGTTTTCTTGTAATGGTCGAACTAGTGTAAATTATATTTGACAAAAAATAATGGTTAATTCTATGGCGAATATGGCGAACCAGGTGTGACAAGATTTTGGACTTTAAAATCTAGAGCTGGACTCATGTGAGACCGTCTCATGTGCGATGACACTTGCGTAGGGTCGTGTCTTAGGACACGGTCATGTTTTGGGACACGATCAACAGTGCTCGAAAACTCATATTTATAGCTCTAAAAGACATATTTATGGACAAAAATCACATACTTATCTCGACCGTGTCCTGAGACCCCTACCGTGCACCACATATTGCTCTTAGATTTTGAGTGAGGCACGACCGTGACCCAGGGCACGGTCGTGGGCGAGGAAAAAAAAATCACATACTTATAGTGAAAAATCATATACTTATTGTTGAAAAAGACATACTTATACACTACAGTCGCGCACGGTCGTGTCCTGGGACACGTAGACCGTACTGAGTGCCGTCGCATGTGCGACGGTCGCATATGAGTATTTGTGTAATATATATATATATATATATATATATATATATATATAAAGAGGACATTCTATAAAAAAAGCAAGTGGAGATTTTCCGAACTATGAACCTCTTCTATTTTTGGAAATGTTTGTCTACTTACTATCTGACCTTTTTTTCGGGTTTTTTCTCAATAGAAAATAAGACAATCTGGTAAATATATGTTTTTAGATTTTCAAAACATATTTTCTAGAACATTATATGTTGTCTAGATTTGTTCAAAATTTTGAAAAGTTCCTTTTTGATAACACAAGCCAATCATCATGCTTCTTATAAAACAATATCAATTCTTAATTTTATTAGTCTTTTTTAGTTGTTATAGAATACTAATAATAACCTAGGGGCGAGGTAGATACTACCTCCGTCCCAAAATAAATGACGTTTTAGCCTTTTACACATATATTAAGAAATGTGATAAAAAGTCAAATCTACCCCTATTTAAGTTTAATTAATGAGAAGTTTTTATCTCTTTAACACATTTCATTTGAGATGAATAAATAGGGGCATATTTGGTATATTGTATGTAAATATGCTTTGGAATACGAAAATGACAATTATTTTGGGACAAATTTTAGTTGCTAAAACGTCATTTATTTTGGGACGGAGGTAGTATTATATCAAAATTAGAGTGAAGAAGGCGAATAGACTAATTGAGAAACGAGGCATTGAAAAACGTGAAGATTATTGTGATTTACTGAAGCTATTTTTACAGATTGTTTTTAAGAGAGCCCAGCCCAAGCTACACAATTTTTTTTAAGATATTGAATTTTCTAACATTGAATATAACAAAAGTACTTTTTTACCACAAAATATAAGAAAGTTACATTTTCTACACTATTTTGACTCGGTCATGGAGAAATGATTGGGTAATGATAGCCTCATGATATATTCTATTTATTTATACTATTATTTAACAATTGATTTATCCAACAAATCATATCAATTGATAAAAGTAATTAAATTGATAAATGAGGCTCAATTAATATAAAAAATGAGGATCTTTTAATTGAATGATTTTAGGTATATTAAATTGAAACTGTTTGAAATTAAACTATCAATTGTAAATAATTAAACAAATTTGCGAATAAAAACCAATTTCACTATTAAAAAACCAAAAATTTCAAATTAATCGAACCACTATGTCTAATTCATAGTGGTTCGATTAATTAAATTTAAAATCCACCAAAATTATAAGTGTTCGATTAACCACCAAAATTAATTATACTACATTTAAATTAAACATAGTGTAATAGTGTAAGTGGTTCGATTAACCACCAAAATTAATTATACTACAATTAATTTTATTATCCACCAAAATTATAAGTGGTTCGATTAACCACCAAAATTATTAATTGGAGTTTCAAAGCAATGATCGAACCAATTAATAAACATTTCAATTATAATTTACTACCATGATCGAACCACTTTAATTTACTACCATGATTGAACCATTAATTTACTACCATGATCGAACCACTTTAATAATTATTGCTTTGAAATGAATTTGTATAATAGTGGAGTTATTAATTGAATTTGTGTTATTAATTAATTGAATAGTGGAGTTATTAATTTAATTATAATTTACTATCATGATCGAACCACTATTATTAGTGGTTCGATCAAACACTAATAATTAATGTATATATTGGTTACTTTATATAAACACTAATAAAACTATGTCAAATTCATAGTGGTTCGATCAACAGTGTAAAAAACCAATTTTTTTCAAATTGATCGAACCACTATGTCAAATTCATAGTGGTTCGATCAACAGTGTAAAAAACCAAATTTTTCCAAATTGATCGAACCATTATGTCAAATTCGTAGTGGTTCGATCAACAGTGTAAAAAACCAATTTTTTTCAAATTGATCGAACCACTATGTCAAATTCATAGTGGTTCGATCAACAGTGTAAAAAACCAATTTTTTTTCAAATTGATTGAACCACTATGTCAAATTCATAGTGGTTCATAGTGGTTCGATCAACAGTGTAAAAAACCAATTTTTTCCAAATTGATCGAACCACTATGTCAAATTCATAGTGGTTCGATCAACAGTGTAAAAAAACTATTTTTTTCCAAATTGATCGAACTACTATGTCTAATTCATAGTGGTTCGATTAATTAAATTTAAAAACCAAATTGAACCACTTTGAAAGCACTAATCGAAACATAGTGGTTCGATCACAACCAAATTGAAACCACTTTCAAATTACTCATTGCTTTATTAATTAAATAGTGGTTCGATCACAACCAAATTGAAACAACTTTCAAATTACTCATTGCTTTATTAATTAAATAGTGGTTCGATCACATTGCTTTATTAATTACATTAATGGTTCGATCATTTCAAACATATTAGTATAAATAAATTTAATTACTTTTATTAATTAATGGTTTTTATATTAATCGAGCCTCATTTATCAATTTAATTACTTTTATCAATTTATAACAATTGTTGGATAAAACAATTGTTAAATAATAGTATAAATAAATAGAATATATCATCAGGCTATCATTATTCAATCATTTCTCCATGACCGAGTCAAAATAGTGTAGAAAAGGTAACTTTCTTATATTTTGTGGTAAAAAAGTACTTTTGTTATATTCAATGTTAGAAAAGTCAATTCCTTAAATTTTTTCGTTCAGTTTGACACATTTCCTCTTGTTGTTAATGTAATGTGGCAGTAACATGTGTATGTAAAGTGTCCTTTCATATTCCTCCTATAAGACATGTATATATAGAGAATGAAAGTGTACATTTTCCTTTCCACCATGCAAACTTGAATCCAAAAGGTATATGTGCACCTTTTTTCCCAGTAAAAGCATCACCAAATCAATATCATAATTCACAAGTATTATTAAAGTATTTACATTACATGCATTTTAATGCAACATTTGTTTCCTGTTTTTTGGCTGAACTTTCCACAATGTATTGCATCAACTTTCAAGAAATGGCTCCAACGTTCTCGATGACTAGTGAAATCGGTCCATCTAGAATTCAAAGTGCTCTTAAATTACGGTTGATAAGGACTTATCAAAATACCTACAAATACATATAGAAGGTTAAACCAAAACTTGGATTGCATCTTCCATGACAAAGATGTGTTTATATATCTTTTTTCTTATGGAAAATAACATGTGCAAATGGGCTAAAAAGAAATTGTTGTCAAATCAATCACCTTTCAGGTTCTTATTCACTGATCATGGAAAGTAGTATGTGTAAATAGGGTGAAATTATTAGAGCATATGCATTCATTCATTTCAACAATATTTTTAAATAAAAAATTAATATTTTAATGATAAAGTAAACAATGGATGTTTTAGTAATATGTTCTCCTGCATTAATATTTTTAGAGGAGAGAGAAAGACATAACCTTCTGCACTTTCCAATAAAATACAATAAATCATTACTTTTTTTTTCCTTTTTACCTATTTGTTCCATTATAATAGTATATTCTTATAAATGACCAATGCTGGTGCCCTTATAAATTGTAGTTGAATGTGTAAACAATCACTATTCATTCTTCAGTAAAACAACATGTGTTATAGCCTGAAAAAAATTATGAATTGCAGTAAAACGGTCACTGTTTTGAGGCTAAAGAGAATTTCTTTAATTTATGCTACAATAATTTCTCAAGATACACAAAGTATAGAGGTCACTGTTTTTTAGCATTTTCCACTGCACTAAACACTCTCATAAATTTCATATCACATTATTTAAAAGAGAATCATTTATTTCGTCACATAAAATTCTCTTAGGCTCCGTTTGGATAGAGTGATTTGAAATCCTGAATTTGAAATGAGTGGATTTCAAATCCTCTCAAGTTGGAGTGGATTTGAAATCCACCAAAATGACTCCAAAATTAGCTCAAAATGAAAACCATGGATTTCAAATCCACATCCATCCAAACACTACCGGTGGATTTACTACCATGAATTTGAAATCCCTCCTCAAATCCACCTATCCAAATGGACCCCTAAAGTCTTTCCTAATCTTTCCACTGCAACGTTCTCTAGCGCACTATCCAACAACTTGCTAACTAGTTGGGTAAGCTCCCTAGCATACTACACAACATACAAGACTTATATTTCTTGAAGTAGGTAAAAATTTGAAGAGGTTAACTCTACCCCTCTAAACCTCTTTATCACTTGGAAATCAATATAAAATTGTTTTTATGTTAAAACAAAAATAAACAGAACTAATTTAAATTGTAAATAAAATAAAAAAAAATCTAATTATACTGTTTTACCTAATGCAAATTTGTCCTCTTGTTCTCAACTGTTTAATTAATATTTAATATAAAATTGTGTTTCTTGTAATCGTATATTTAACCATATTCCGTTGAGTTATTCAATTTTGGCCCACTTGTAAAGTTTTTTACTCATCAATTTAATTAATTAACTGTGTATTTAATATATTCAATTCATTTCGTTTACACAAAAACTTTTATGCATCAGGTGCATGATCCATGCACCCGACCAGACCCGCGCGTGTACGCGCTTCCACGCGCGTCTGACGCGCCCTCACGCGCTCCCACACGCCTGGGCGGATGCGCACCTTTAGGTTACGTTAAGGATACCTTTCAGTTATGTTAAGGATATCTTTAAGTTATGGTAAGGATACCTTTCAGGGATACATTTCAATTATGTTAAGGATACCTTTAAGTTATGGTAAGGATACCTTTCAGTTATGTTAAGAATACCTTTGAAATCCTGATTCCAGGTTACATGTCATGTTATGTTAAGAATACTTTTTAGTTATGTTAAGCATACCTTTAGGTTATGTTAAGGATACCTTTAGTTATGTTAAGAATACTGTTTGGTTATATTAAACATACCTTTAGGTATGTTAAGAATACCTTTAAGTGATGTTAAGGATACCTTTGAAATCGTGATTCCAGGTTACATACCATGTTATGTTAAGAATACCTTTTAGTTATGTTAAGCATATCTTTAAGGATACCTTTAATTATTTTAAGAATACCTTTTGATTATATTAAACATACTTTTAGGTATATTAAGGATACCTTTAGGTTATGTTAAGAATACTTTTATGTTATGTTAGAGATACCTTTGTGTACAAAATGTGTAACACAACTACCTTATGGATAAGGTATATCTAACATAACATAAAAGTATCCTTAACATAACATAAATGTATGTCTGACCTAAATTAAATGTATGAAATTTGGGCACAAAGGTATCCTTAACATAACCTAAAGGTATCTCTATACATTACCTAAAGGTATTCTTAACATAACCTAAAGGTATGTCTAACTTAACGTAAAGGTATGAAATCTGGGCATAATGGTATCATTAAGGTAATCTAAAGGTATTCTTACGCATTACATAAAGGTATTCTTACGCATAACTAAAAGTCATGACTAAAATTGAAAAAAAAACAAGCGCGAAAAAAAAAAAAAAAAAAAGCGGGTCAGATTACCCGGATCTGACTCGGGTAATCTGACTCGGGTGCATGGATCTAAGATCCATGCACCTGATGCACAAGAGACTTACTCTTTGGTTTAATTTTAATTTATTACATCTGAAGCTTATTTTTGTACGTTTGTCTTTAAATTTACTTTATACATAACTTGTATTTACTTACTCAATTGCCAGTTGTGTAGTGATAGAATGTGCCACCATATACATATAAAGAAGTTAATAAGTTAAAGCAGTATGAAATGCCATGTTTGATATGAAGAAGAAGAAGAGATCTGAGTTTAAACCATTTCCTGTGAGAATCGAATATGACTCGTGGAGATGGAGATGGAGATGCAGTTAGAGATACATTAATAATGTAAGTTGAACTAATTCATCTTTCCTGGTTTCAACAACAATATGTGATTGGGTTAATTTGGACTTTTATTTTTGTTTCTTTCTTCTTAATTTTCTGCTTTTTTATGTAGAGGGACCTTGAAACGAGTGATGCGAATGAGGCTGAGACTTTATGGTAAAGAATTAAACTTTTCAAGCACAATTTTCAGTTTTGTTTGATCATATACATATTTGAATTCGTCGAGGCTGGCTTTATTTGGATTGATGGATTTGAAAAGGGATATTTTAAAATTCCTATCCAAAAACAGTCGATTGATGATGTTTGGATGGATACGAATTTGAAAATCCATCATTAATATTCATTCTTTTCAAATTTCGGATTTGTGATCATGACTCTATCCAAATGGAATCTGACTTATCGAGGCCGGGTTTACCAGTTACTTTTGAAAGTCTTACGTGGATCTGCAAAAACAAAAACAAAAAATATCTCAATCAAAGTACACGGTGTAGCGGTGTCGACAACACTAGCGTAACACACAGCGGAAAAATGGATCGAAATTAAAGTTGCAGAACACAAACGATTTATCCATGAGTATACAAATACTCGTGGAATGCCTTCAGGGCGAAAACTCCTATATTGATCTTTTGTGTGTATACAAGGAGATAGAAAAAACCTCTAAAAGAGATTCTTCCGTACAAATATTCAATACGTCCTATGGAATGAATATGAAGACTAGGGACGTATACAAAGACTCTTAACAGCTCACTAAAATCCCTATCTCTACAAAAAACAGTCATAAGTATGCAAACTTGATGACCTAAAGAAAATAAGATAGGGCAGTGTCACACACAAAGCTCGACACTGTTGTGCTGCAAGTGTATAGACTCGAAAATCTTTCTTGTTTGCTCTATTTCTGCACACTAATCTTCAGAATTCTTCTTCTATTTATAGAGCTTAATACAGTACTCCACTTCATGTTATGCTCCATGATCTCCATGATCTTGATAAGCACTTATCTCCACTATCTCCATTTTCTTGGACTTGTTCTTCTACCACTTCCATGTTCTTAACTCCTTCAAGTATTGACTCGATCAAACCTTTTTCTTTTCTTCTGCAAAGGCACGTTGATCTCCTCTTAATCTTCTCAAGTTGACTCTTTCAATCTTCACGTGTTTGTTTTCTCAAGTATCACGTTCCATCCTATCAAGAAAGAAGATAAATAACAACTTCCCTAAACTTAGGAATAGTTGTTAGTAAAAGATAGGATCTTTAATTTAAAAAACACGTGAGTTTAAAAAGTCAAATCTCTAAGAAGATAAATCAAATCTTTTTCAAATATTTTTCAAATAAATAAATCTAACAAAATCTAATTTGATTTTAGGATAAAAATAAAAAAGAAAAAATTAATTAAATGTTGGAAAATCCAACACTAACAACTTTCTCCCTACTCATTGCAGCAATGCAGTGGACTAATGCACTGTGGATATGCATACTATTTGTAATGCAAAATTATCTAACAGATGTGTGGAAACTAAGCTTCACTCATTCTGCTGCTATTTTGAATATATGGGGTTCAATTTCAAGGATTTTGCCCGTTTTCTTTCTCTTAATTTCTGAATCAACTTCCGGAGATTTCATCATTCTCATTCTTTCCGGATCAGCCTATACTGTGGTGAGCATAATATATACCAATAATTTATGAGAATTACATTAATTGTGCAACTATATATATGTGTGTTGATGGAGCAGGGAATGGCATTGCTGACGCTATCAACGCCGCCGGTTCTTGCAAATCGTACTAGAAGTTGCAAAGAATATGAGCCCCAATGCATTGGCCATTCACAAAAGGTTCTATTTTACACAGGTATGGCTTCCATAGCTATAGCAGTAGCTGCTCGACGATCCTCCTTGTTAACATTCTCGGAAAGCCAACTAGTCTATGACGATAAGGATCGAAGAACCTTATTAATCAAACCAGTAGTTATACTAGTTATGAGCCTTACACCAGTAGTTGGGATCTTTTTGTTTTCATACATACAGAAATGGTTCCTTCTCTTCGGGATTTCAACAATTGGTATGGCTTTCGCAACACTTTTATTTTTATCGGGCTGGAGTACTTATCTTAAGATACGACCGACCGGGAGCGTGATGATCACTGTGTGCAGAGTGTTTGTGGCCCTTGCTTTCAAGATGTTTCAACCATGGCCAACTGATGCTCGAATGATATATCAATTTGATAGTACTGAGTCTCAACTTGTTAGGTCAACTCGTTTTCTCAGGTACGTACATATATGTTTGTTTATTAGTTTGTTGAGGATTAATCATCTAGCTTTATTCAAAATCCATGTAGTTAGACACATCTCATGACGTTAACCAAGTGTCAATGTTATAATTTGAATGATAGGGCTAGTTTAGTGCAAATTTGGGACATTATTTTTTAACTATTCATTATATAGGGATGCTGACTTTTCGAGCCATCAAATTTGAAGTGAGATCGATGTGTTTTGTAAATTGATTTGAGTTTTTGTCGTGAAAGACATACATTTTGGCTAAGGTTTTGAGAAATATAAAATGATCTTTCTGTGAGTTTGAGAGGTGGTTACGGTGGATTCACTATTCCAGAACACTCTCTTTCTGAAGACATAATATAGCACATAATATAGCACCATATCAATTTTGCAGATTTGAATTCAATTCAAGCTAACCGAACATAATTTTCAAATGAAATTTCGTTTCTTCATGATTAGATATGATTTTGCTTGAATCTCATTGAACTGGATCGATCCACTCTCATTTGATTTTTTTTTTTTTGGCTATGAGTTGAGACATTTACATTATTTTTGTGGGACTTTTATATTGTATTAGTGTGACCTCTCTGTACAAATGTCCTCAATTTTATGTTTTGTAACTTAGAAAAAAAATGAAGATTTTCAGAAAATTTCAGCCCATTTTTGGAACAATATATCCTTATATGATGTTACACATATTTATATATATGATGTTATATATATTATATAAACGTATAACTATGTCGTGCACTCCGGTCGGCCCTACTCACGCGTCCAAAACGTGTTTCCATATACGTCTAACGCGCTCTCACACGCCCACAGCCTGAGTGGATGTGCTCAAACGTACCCAAAATTCTTCCAGGTGTCATACCTTGATATTATGTTAGACATACGTTGATATTATGTTAGTCATACATTTATGTTCTGATTCCATACCTTTAGAATTTTTAACTATACATTCACACCTTTTACTAATATTAGTCATACATTTTAGTTATATTAACCATACCTTTTAACTATGGTAGCTATACCTTTACATATTACATAAGGTATGATCATGTTAATATAAATGTATGACTAATATATACCACACAAAGATACATGTAAAATGTGTCAAAATTAGATTTTTTTTTTGAAGTTAAATGTATGAAATATGGGCATAAAGATATAGTTAACATAACATAAAAGTATATCTAACATAACATAAAGATCATGACAAAAAAAAGGGGACGTAAGATCCTTGCACCTTGATTCACAGGAGACTTCTATATGGAGTTATATATGTACAAAATTTATTGAAATACTTTCTTTTTTCCCTAAGCATATTTGTATAGGTTACATTTATATAATATAAAGGTCAATTGATACAACATAAAAATCACACATTCGAGGCCAAAAAAAAAAAAATTAAAGTAAGACTTTACATAAAGAGCATAGTGTTACAACATAAACGTCTACCGAATTCTAATGAATGATTTTGTGCATTTTTCTTATGGTTCTGTTCAGGTTCATGGAGAAGGCCGCAATTATATCACCAAATGTAAGTTTGGAAGATCAGAAGAAGAAGAGATGGAGACTGAGTTCAGTACGAGAAGTTGAGTATGCCAAGTTCCTGGTTCGCATGATCCCAATGTGGATCACGTTCCTAAGTGTTGGAACTGTATCTTCCATTGGGAACACTTACTTTGTAGAACAAGGGAGCCATATGAATCGCAAATTAGGAAGTTGGATGGTTCCGTCTCAAGTACTTCTAGCCGTCTTCTTTCTCGGAAAAAAGTTGTTCTTCTTAATCGCAGAATACGTCGTAAAGAGATGCGGATCCAAAATAGGAATCACGATATCTATGATATTCTCAGTAGCATGTTGTTTGAGTGCCGGTGGAGTTGAAATGTGGAGGCTTAGAGTAGTGAGAAAGCATGGATTGGTTGAGAAGGCAGATGAGGTGGTCCCTTTGAGTGCTTATTGGTTGTTTTTCCAGTTTTTCCTACTTGCCGGCATGGATGCATTCTTCGAGACCAGCTCTGCTTCGCTGATCACGTACCAGGCCCCTCCGGCTATGGAAAAGTATATGAGCCTTCTCCACGACGGAGTGATTGGTCTAGGGTTTATGTTCGGTGTGTTTTCAATTTATGTTGTGGGTAAAGTGACCGAACATAAAGATAAGGCGAGCTGGTTTAAGTACACATTGAACATGAGTCGTTTGGATAGATACTATTGGGTGCTATCAGGTGTGAGTTTTGTAAATCTACTTGCATTCGTTCTAATTGCTTCACAATACCGGATTAAGGACTGGGAAGCTCCTGAACCATTTCCATGTGATGATGTAGAGCTGGAGTAAATATTGTTCGTATTGTCTGGCTCAGGTTGTGGATCAATGTAAGATTGACGATTGAGATAATTTAGTGTGAACTTGTAAAACAATTAAATAAATGGTCTTTATTTTCTTTTGATTATAAGGTCCATTAGGTGCCTGCTTGGCCAAAGCTGTATGAGGTGAAGTTGTGCCATAAATTTTGGGATTTATGGTGCTATTTAGATTGAATCACAAGATTTGGACTGTTAGCATATGAGTCCAATTTTAAACATTCAATCATGATTTGGATCTGCTATTATATTTAACATTATTTATCATATTTCATGATATATAATACACATCACATTTTAAGTAATATAGTCATATAATACAGGTACATGACTTGTGGTGATTTGTTGGATATAAAAGATGTAAAGCCAACAATTAATCTACAAAAAATTCGACTTAAAACACCAAAACATAACCGGCCTAGCAGAGCCCAAATCTTCTAGTCCAATCTGAATAGCACTTGAAACCCCAAAATTAATGGCCCAACTTCACCTCCTTACAACATGAGCCCAGCAGTCACCATATTGGGTCTTCTAGTTTAAAGAAAATAAAGCCCGTTATATTTTTGCCCCAAATTGGGCCTCACAGCCGCCAACTTCATGCTTTCCCAATTTATCTCTCAGCCATTCTTCACAACACGAATCCCGGAAAACTCTCAATTTCTATGTATTTGAAGCTGCGCCCATTATGAAAAATATAGGGAAAAAGGAAAAAACAAATAAATTTATCCCGTATCCTACTTCCTATCTAACGAGGAAAACTTATGAAGACGTAATCCACACCCTTATTTATCGAATCGGCAAAACGAAATATAATTTGAATAAAAACTAGACCATAAATTATTTATACATTAGAACATTCATCTCATAACTAATAAATCAAATACTAACACCACTAAAACTAAAACATGCATAAGCACAATTAATTAATCAAATTACATACAAAAAAATATCAAAATATATGGCTCTAATACCACTTGTTAGGAAAACCTTTAGGAATTCATCTCACTAATTAAATCATAAATATCGCCATAGGATTGCTTATAATGTATATTCTATATTTTAAATTAATCTTGTAAGAGAAGGTATGATAAACTAATCCTGTAAGAGAAGGTTCATATGATACCCTGGAAGCATGTTTTGATGTATTCTTTATACGCCTCAAACCATGTCTTATTTGGGTGTTCTCTCCAAAACTTTTCAACAAAGAACTTTTCAGCGATAATTTTGTGTGTGGACACATTATAATATTGTGGACTATCTATAAGCATGGAAACGAATGAGTTTTATAACTCCTTTTCTTGCTCTTCAAGAATCCTATTCCATATAGGAAAGGATTCAGACAAATAAAAATGGTTAAAGAATAAAAGATTTCTTTAAATGTATCGAAGCTAAGTCTTCAGAAAATTTTCATGTGTTGATGATTTGCTTCGAGGTTGAGTGTGAACTGAAAATTCTTTGAACTTTGTAAGTTTTGGAATCGCTGTAAGCTCCAGAGAGTTTATATGTGAATATGGATTCTTAGTTTTGTTGATCTTCAGTTGGGTTTTTCAATTTCACTCTTTCTTCCTTATATAGGTGGAGGAATGTGCTTGTTTGAGGTAGCACATTTCACGTGTCTTCATCTTGACCATCTCTTTGTTGCACCAATCATGATCTTCAATTAATAGTATTGATTTTTAAATCATCCTTGTTTTGATCTCTTTGGTCGACTTCTTGGTCTTCTTTGATATTGGGGTACAATCCTTTAATGTGCACTTGCAGCTTTGTATGCAATGTCGCTTTCTTCATGCTGCAGATTCATTAATTATGGATATCCTCCTGTTGCAGCTTTTACAATCAGTTCAGGTGCAGTTGGCAGACACCGAAAATTGATCAACAAAGATTTCACCCTTTTGTATCTCAAAGAACTTCAAGCAGCTAGTAACAAAGTTACACTATTTGTTCAAGATTAAGATAATAGATACGTCAACCAATGAATTAAATTGTATGGTCTAACACAATTTTAATTTCATATGATTTCGTCCAATACACCCTATGTATATCCTCAACTCCATTACAAGTTCAAGATAAACTTTAATGAACTTGAGACGATCTTATCAAAATAAACTGTCAATTTATTTACTAATCACATACAAAAAATTTATGGATCAACTAATAAATTGAATATTTCTAAGATTAAACACTCCACTTAAAATATCTCTACAATCCATAGATACATGCAATGCTCAAACAAATATTTTAAAGAACAAATTATTTTATTTTAAAATTGTTAGGATAAAATACAAATTTACTCAAAAGGAATATATATATGTATATATATATATATATATATATATATACTAACAACAATATCATGCATCATTAATGCAATTTGTATATAGGTGAATCATATTAAATTTTACACTTGTTATTTATATATATGAGTGTATAAATTAGAATTTAATTAAGTTTAGAGTTAGAAGAGCAAAAAAGCAAAGAAAGAGGTGAACTATTCAATTGTTCGTGTCACAGTGATTCCGTACACATTTGTGGGCCCCTCTTTTCACTTCTTAAGTGGTCCGTCAGTCCTTTTAATGGGCCTCCAAACAGTTTAATTAATTGAGCTTGGCCCAATCTACTGCTATGATTGGGCTCTCTATATGTAAGCCTGACGTAGCAATGACGTACAACTTTTCTATTTTACTTTTCTCTGGGTCTATATATATTAAAATTCAAATTAAATTAAAGGATGACAAGATCATATTTAGGAGTAAAATTTATAAATATATTGTTCAATGTTGTTTTCATGAAACAATTAATATAAATTGTCGAGATAATTATACACTTACAATATTATTCATAACTCTAACTTGTCTTCATGAATCAATCTCCATTTGTATTTTATGAGTTGTAAATTATTTTATCTTAAGAATTATATTTATGAGACAATCTCATTAAATCTTAATTTTTGTTAGGATAAAATTACAATTTAATCCTTATGTAGTCCGTTATATATATATTGATTAATGACTCCATTTTTTATTTGTCAGAGTTACCAAAACAAAAGATCGGGACGAAATTGATCATACAAATGAAAGAGATTAGTTTACAATTTAGCAAATGTTAAATGTCAAGTTGTTACTAACCCATCATATGTGTTTTCTATAAATTATAATACAATCTTCTTCCTCACCATTTAGTGAAGTTTTATTTATTTGTTTTGGTTTTTAACTCGACACTTCACTGAAATTGGATGGCAGAGTAATTCAAATAAAATTTATTTTATGTTTTTCTCATTTACATATAATACTCAATTTTTATAATCTTTAATATAAAAACTCATGTGAGACGGTCTCATAGATAGTTTCTGTGAGACAGATCCTTATTACCCATGAATTGAATTCATATCCACAAATTTTCATATGAATTACTAAATATGAGTTATGGGTTAACTCATCTTACGAAAAAAGATGAATGAGACGGTCTCACAAAAGACATCCTCAATTTTTAATTATTAGGTCCCGAAGTTTCCGACACATTTCTAGACCCTAGTGCATCTTTGTGGAAAGGGTGAAAATTGAAAGTAGCCCCTGAACCAATCGATTATCACCCTTTTCCAATATTAGTAAAACTATATATTATACACACAAACATATATACATGAAGAGGTGTATATATATACAATTCTTTCTAGATGTTTTGATTAATATTTTTCACTTTTAACAACATGAAAATGTTACTAGTGTACCTCAATTGAGATTTTACTTTAATTTCGTAATCGTTTATATTGGAATATGAACTCACATGTGAATATATTGCAACTGGAAGAATACCGAACATTCAAATCCTAGATAATGTATGTAAAAAAAAATTTCCTTAAAGATTAAGTATTTAAAGTATAACATCAGGGAATAGTACATTGAAGCCTCACTACTCCAAAATTGTACTTCACAGTTTGGGAAGTTTTGTTCACATTTAGGTGATGCAACTTTTTAACTAAAGCTTTAATCTTTCAAAAATTCCCTAATAAAACCAACATAATTGTTTGAATTGAAAATGGTATTTGGATTGTGTTTAAAGTCAAATGAAGAGCCAATGTGGATACGTACAATGACATGTAGCATTAAATGTCGCTTAAGTTAGTGTAATTTCATGTGAGGTAGACTTGTCTAATTATTAATTTGTTAGGTCCCAAAATATTACCTAACCTATATGTATAAAATGACAATTTAGATCTAAGGTTACAACAATTATAATAGTTTATTATTATTTTTACTAACTATTAATTTATTATTGCACATATATAGACATGTTGGTTGTATGAGATGTATTAACAAAGTGAAATATTTATAGGAGATCTCACATTCATGAGCCACGTTTTATAGCTAACCCATAAGGCTTTATTTGGAGTTGGTTCGATGTCGATTCTAATTAACAATGTATTTTATAATAATTAATATAATTGTTTAATGACTTGAATATACTATTTGTGTGTTATAAATAATATAATGATATGAAATGTTTCATAAATAGTTGGAAAAAAAATATTGTTTATACATTTAGATGGCTAAAAAATGAAGTTACTACTCATAAATATTTTGAAAAGTCCAAAACTATTGCATAGAGGTTAAATGAGGATATGTATTAATATATATGAAATTGTCTCATAAATTTAATTTTTATTAAATGGACAAATCTAGTTTTGGAAACCCATAATTCACATATGAATTTTTATTATGAGTTTGATAGTGATCATGAAATTATATATATTTATAAAATCACATAAAAATAATTGTGTAAAGAAATTATGTTAAGATTGCAAAACTATAGCTTCTTCAAGAAAAATAAAAAATAAAAAATACAGAGCACAAAAGACAAGAAAAAATAGATCTTCTTTAGGTTAAAAGTTCTTTAAATCCAATTGCTATCATAACGTACAATCAAAATATGAATAAAATAAACCTTCATGATCATAAAGCTCTAATAGCTCTCCTAATATTTATGTATTTATTTTTTTCTAATCGATCATCATTCCAAGATTCAAATCAAGAAAAGTGGGAGGGATCTGAAAATTCGAAATTAAAAAAGCATGTTTTCCATCAATCAAAATGATACGAAAAAGATTACAACCTTTTTCCAGAAAATTAAAAAAAAAAAAAATTAACACTGCCGTAAAGAAATCTCAGTAGTGTGCTTTTCATCTTTACCACCTCTTTTCTCACTACCTTTTTTCTTTTTGAGATTTGATTTAAATAGTAATTTAATGAAACCAAAAAAATAATAATTGTAGTTTATTTCTGGGAAAAAAATATTTTTGATTCCATAACTTTAGTTCCATCATGCATGTTTTATCACAAACATTACAAGTTCTTATAACAACCCATTAATTTTTATTTTTTTTGGATTATTTTTCAAACTTAAGTCCGAAAATTACATGACCAACGAAACAGATCGCTAGAAATTCAATAAAATTTGACTAAAATTCCATTTTTTTAAGAAAAAGATTATTAAAAAAAAAAAAGATGGGCCTAATATAAATATTGAAAATTTCCCAAACGCTCATAGTTTTGTCGCCTAACAAATAAATATTGGTTATTGTTCGACAATTCAATCTTGTATGTATGCATGCATCATGTCTACGGATCAACATGTACAAATTTGTTTGGTTTTTTGGACAATTTTCTAAGGATCCATTTGGATGGGTGGATTTGAGGAGGGATTTGAAATCCATGGTAGCAAATCCATCGGTAGTGTTTGGATGGATATGGATTTGAAATCCATGGTTTTCATTTTGAGCTAATTTTGGAGTCATTTTGGTGGATTTGAAATCCACTCAAACTTGAGAGGATTTGAAATCCACTCATTTCAAATCCTGAATTTCAAATCACTCTATCCAAATGGAGCCTAAGAGTTTTTGTCTCGTCCATATTTTTTGGGAGATAGATTCTCACTTTCGTAATTCAAACTTATTTCATAAGTCAGTTTAATGAAATCTGTTAGATATGAATTGTGAGACTACCCTTATCATAAAATTGATCTCCAACGCCTTACAAGATTTATACTTGAAAAAATATTGACTTTTTATCTAAATAGTGTCAAAGAAATACAAAATTTAAAACAATACTTTTGAGTTTATTAAAATGTAAAATTGAATATTTTTTAAGCCTCCTATTCATTTGTGGAAGTTGGTTTCTGATCCTTTTAAGAGAGTAAATGTTCTCCCTTAATAAGTGGGAGTTTCTTCTCATCATAATAATTGAGAATTTTATCTCTTACTATGATCATGTTATATAACTTTCTATTTTTTATTTTAAAAATGAATGGACTTCTTTTAAATTTTACCCAAAAGTTATAAGTAAATCTAATTGATTTATAGTGTCTGAATACAAGGCAAACATTTATTTGATTCCTCAAAATTCAAGGAATCAAATATCAAAATGAGAGAAATCCTAATTGAATTACTGTGACGTGGTATCCTCAAAGATGAAAATATCCCGATATTTCCATTTTTTCACGTGAACGAGATAAAAACGGAATATTGTAACGATATATCTCTAATATTTTCATTTTTTGGTAAAAAATAAATGAAATATTAATAATTATTGACTAAATATTTGTATGAATTTCGATATCGATGCCTTCAGTTAAAATTGTAGTAAAATTTGTGAATATCAAAGAAATATCGGTGGAATATAGGTAAATATCTGTAAAATATTGAAAAAACATATGTAATGATATTTCCACCGATACTGATATATTCATCGATATTTTCGTAAAACCAAGGTATCGATATATCCACCGATACGAATATTTTCATCTTTGGGTATCCCATGTATTGATTGTATTACAATAGAGAAAGCATACAATTCATAATAGGTGCCTCGTATTTAGGTATATCTCTCTCAAACATATTGACAATAATAATTAAATCCTGGATTTTAGTGCACCTAAAAGCAGAGACCATCATTTTGGTGTTCATAATTGAGGAGGACCCGATATTGAAGTTATAGATATTGTAGGGAAAACAGAAATATCATAAAAAATTATCATTTGTACACAATTATTGTCCAAATCTGTAAAATAGTAATAATAAACCGACTAGAAATAAAATCAGACTAGGATTAGTAAATTATTAGTGCATACTTTTTAATAGTTTTGAGAGGACTTTTGCTTGAATTAGTTTACAAATGCTCTAATAATGTTTTTTTTAATAACTTTAGGAATAAGAGACTAAATATTTTAACAAACTCCTATTATGCAAATGAACATTATCTCTTCTGCAATTTGATCCCAATACCCATTACTTATTTTCAAGGTAAGATCTAACATGTTATAAATTAATCTCAAATAACCAATATTAATACTCCGATAATATTTAATTTGAACTTTTAATATAAAGCGAAAAAAGAAGAAGTGCTTTTTGGAGTTATTTGACACGAGGGTTTCGGCGCCTAACAACTCCCAAAATCTCGCCACTGATTGCTCTCTTCATTCATTAATATACCAAAACCAATTTATTACATTTATTTATAAAATAAAATAAAAATGAGCAAGAAAATTATATTAATTTAGAATGTAAGAAATCTGATTATCTTTTTGATCTTCTTTCTGAACTGCATGTCTTAACAAAGCATGAAGGGGATATGGAATATTTGTACGAGGAAACCATATTTCTCATCGCATCATGTCAAAGATAAATGTATAAATATGATGATCGATGAGTCATGTATATGTTATAAGCATTAAGGATAAATAATAAGACTATTATTTACACATAATTTGAAGATTAATGATGGTTAAAGATGGATGAAGCATGAACTAATTCACCACTAATTAATTTAATTAACCCTCATCATTGCTCCATCTTACTTTTTCTATACTGCAATCATTTCTAATCTGAAGAGCAGATCCATGATTCCACCATACCTACTCCTCTCCCCCCATTAATGTTTTCCGGCGCCTTCTCGCCGCCGTTGTAACCGCCATTGATGCGTTTCATGTGATGAGCTGCATATTCTTCGTCTTCATCAGGGTTTCCACCATTGCTGTTCTTCCACCTTTCTGAATCGCTCTGTGCAGCGATTTGGTCTGGAGATATGAGGTTTGGGAGCCCACTCAGAGCTGAAGAAGTATGATGATCGAAGCTCTGGTTATGGGGTCTTGAGGCCATCACGGATGAATTCGAGAAGAGGAATTTGGGGTTTGATTGAAGGAGAGATGTCAGAAACGGGTTTTGATTAACGTTGAAAAGACTCGAGCTTTGAGTGACTGGCAATGGAAAAGCAGAAGAGAGCATCATGTTGTTGTTAGCTGTAGAAGAAGCTGCTGCTATGGCGTCAATGGCGGTGGAGCTCAAGAGGGAAGAAGAAGAAACGAGAAACGGCGTCGGGGACTGAACCTTCTGAGGAAAGGGACGACGGAGATACGGCGGCGGCTCCAAGGCGGTGGATCTTGCGGCGAAAAGATCGAGCCTAGTGGTGGGAAAAGAGGAATTATTGAAGGGTTGAGGAGGAATACCAGTGAATTCTTGAACCATGGCTCTGAAATTTGTGGTGTCTGTTGTCAAAACAGTGGTTGGAGCGCGTCTAGAGGCTCTGGATCTTTTCTTGGGGTTACGCGCCGCCGTCTGGTTCAGGTTGTGGGCCGCCGGGGTGGGAAGCACGGGGTTGATGGGATCATGTGAGGCGGATGGATTCGGGTCGGATCTTATGGGGGTTGTTGAGGGCCAGTATATGTTGGGATTGAGGAGTACCGAATAGTTGGAAAGTGGGTCAAACAACGGCGGTGGTGGTGGGTTGGAAATGGAGGCGAGATGGGGTGGAGGATCATGGGTGGTCATGAAGATAGACTCGGCGGCGCGTGAGTCGTACTCCTCATCACCACCGCTGGATGACTGGTAGCTCCCACTGTTGCCAGAATCCATGCTCAGATTAAGATATCTCTCTCTTAGTTTTAGAGAGACAAGTAAAAAATCACAGATGGGAGACAACAGATTTTTACACTACAAAGTGATAAAGCTCAAAAGCCATCATAGAGAAGAGAGAGCGAGAGAGAGAGAGAGAGGGTTTCAAAAAGTGCCCATGATTTTAAAGCAAGCTCTGGTGAATCTCTCTGTTTAGCCTTGTTTAAGAATTAGGGTTTCATCAAATATTGAGAGAGAAAAGAAGAGAGATAAAGGCTTCTAGATTGCCATTTATTCATCTCAGAGAGAAGGAAGGGTGGTGGGGGTGGTGGCAGCTTCAGCTGAAGATTTTGCACTAAAAAAAGATCAGAGTGGGGTCGCCATGAGAGAAGGAACTGTGTTTTTAAGAGAGAGAGAGAGAGAAGGCTACGATGATATTAATTAAGACATATTGTTCACATTTTATTAGTTAAAATATATATAAAGTGTATTGTTAATTATATATACTTATAAGATTCTTAAAGGAGCCAATGTTCGAAAATGCTCACTATTGGATCCAAAACTTTCTTTTTGGATAGGGTTAATGAATAACTAAATTAGTAGATCTATAATTGGATTTAATTATGATCAATCGTAATTAGTTGCGTAGTTTGATTAGATTGGTAAAAATAATTCTGAAATATTATTCGGCGTTATATTTGATTAAATAATATTCTCATTCAAATTTTATTCAATTTATTATCCTAAAAACACTTCTATTTATAATTAAAATGATATTTTATTTCCCCTTAAAATTAAACTTCTCAAAACCATAAGTATTATGATATATATTCTGAAATAATACCACACATCATTTATCTACAACATCACTAATTAACATATGAGATATTTTAAAAATAATAAAATACACGATAAAATATCAAAAATGTAATAGAAAATTCATATCGAATAAATAATATTAATGCTTTCAACTAACATGATCTTGATCAATCTCATCATCAAGTTGCCCAACCTAAAAGTGTCGCAATTTATTGTCCTAACAATTAAATCAAAAAGAACACTAAATTAAGACATATGGTTAAATGAGATTGGGAAGTCAATGTGTACAGTAACCTATAAATTTAGTTTAGAGGGTGTTTAGCTAAGTAAACACATTTAAATCATAAGAAAAAAGTAAACATATTTAAATAGAGATTTGTAAGCTCTTGTCAATATTATAGTCATAGTTTTATACTTATAAGATTTAAACTTTTTTATTAAATTACATAGGTTATAAGATATAAAATCTTTTATTTCAAAAAATAAGGTTTTATTTGAATACAAGTTCTCTTTGCGGTTTACAAATTTACATGTGGTAATTAAGATTATTAAACATACTGGCTAGATCATTAACTCTAAGAGAAGGACTTATGTGCATCTGGGGCACGGATCCAAGCCCCCAACCTGCTCCGACCCGACTCGGTTACAAAATGGGTTTATATATATATTTTAATTAATTTTTTCTATTTCTTACTTTCTTCTCTGAGCATCTTCTCTTTTCCTCTTCATTTTTTCAGAAACCCTAATCTTCTTCTTCCATGGACGATACTAACAATCCTCGATGGAGCCAAATCAAAGAAAGTTGAGGCAATGTGAAGCAGGCGAAGGATCAAGGGTAGTGTTGTGATGGTGACGGAGACGGGGAAGAGGGATGTGGTGCATTTGATAGAGTTGGGAAAGGGTAGCAGAGTTGTAATTCTGGCTAAAGAGCTTCGTGTCCCTTATGACAGATCTAAATTAAGCCCCCCTGGCAGCTTTGGTTAAGGAAAAGTAGAGCATATCAAATTGGGCACTGTTACGTGCCTGATTTTCCAAGGAGACGTAACTCTTTCGTCTATATATTCAAGACCACTCAGATAACAATCATGTCGATTATATCATTCACGTTTTTCTTTACAACACAGATGCCATATGGGAAGTATTTTGGAGCTCTTTTCTTTAGTCTTACGACCCTCATGTTCAATGGGATGACTGAACTTGCAATGACAGTGGCCAATCTGCCAAGCAGAGAGATTACTTACTTGTTGTTCAGAATTTCATTGTATTTGGACGTAGAAATAGAGATTACATCCCTGTTGTGATTGGGAAGATGACTAACTTGCAAGACTTAATTTTCGAAGATAATGAGTTGACAGGATCCACACTAACACCTAAAGAAACAGAGATTACATCCCTGTTGTGATTGGGAAGATGACTAACTTGCAAGACTTAATTTTCGAAGATAATAAGTTGACAGGATCCACACCAACACCTAAAGAACGTACATGTAACACCTAAAGAGTTATAACACCTATAGTGTATATATATATATTGCATGTCTCACTGAATCACATAATATGAAATTTATATATGTGATACCTTAAGAACATACATGTAACACTGAAAGTGTATATGTATAACACCTAAAGAATATGTATAAATACAATTGCTTCAGATGTTATGAAAATATTTTAAAGGTATTACAAAGATACTCTATAGATGATATAAAATTACATGCATCTATGATATATAATAAACACAGTTCCTTCAGGTGTTATGAAAGTATTATAACACCTAAAGAACATACATATAACATTTATAAAGTATATATATGACACCTATCATTCAATCACATAATATAAAATCTTCTTTATATGTGATACCTCAAGTACATACATATAACACTTAAAGAGTATATATATAACTCATATAGAGTATACATATAACACCTATCATTGAATACATAATATGAAATCTTCTATATATGTGATACCTCAAGAACATAGATGTAACACCCAAGGATTATATATATAACACCTATAGAGTATAACTATAACACCTATCACTGAATTATATAATATAACTATAACACCTACATAGTACATATATAACACCTATAGAGTACATATATAACACCTATCTCTGAATCACATAGTGTGAAATTTGGTATGCGTGGGCACACACCAGATCAGGTGGGGACGCGTGGATGCAGCCCACGCGCCGGGTCGGGATCCATGCCCTAGCTGCATATAAGTTTTGTTCTAACTCTAAATCTAAAAATTTGCACACTGAAATCTGGTGCAAAATAGATCACCACCTAATCACATGGTTATTAATTTGTTATGAAATAAAACCATTACTATATATTTCAGTATTGTAAGAATATTAAAAAGTGCCAATAAATTAAATTGGTACCACTACAATTATCTTTTGTGGTTTATAAGGCTTTAAGATCAGAGTGAATACACGTTGTATGAACTTTTATTTAAATATTATTCATGTTCCTTCAAAAAAAATTAGTGTGAAAGGTTAGAACGAAGCACATGGCATGAAGATAATGAGACCAATATCCATAAATATTTAAACTTTATTTATTTATTTATTCTTCTGTGGATAAAGAAACATGATGCTAAACGACAAAATTTAGATGGGAATATTGGTGTTGAAAGATTTATGAAGTTGACAAATATGAAAGATCTAATTGACACCATATATTATGATAAACTAGTAAAGTATAATCAACAATAAAAAAAAAAACAAATTTAATTTATGAAAAAAAAATTGAATTTGAATTGTGAATAATAAGTTCCGTTTCCAAAATTATACCATTAAAGTTACACAAATACTTTTATGCATCAGTTTGCACGGTTGAATTGTGCAACCGGGTCGACCCGCCCATGCACCCCAAATACGCACTCCCACGCGCGTCCCACGCGCCTGGGTGGATGCGCTCAAATCCACTCAAATTCGTTCGTTAATGACACATTTGGGTGAAGTTAATAATACTTTTAGGTGATGTTAACAATATCTTTGAAATCCTAATTTCATGTTATATTCCACATTAGGTTAAGGATGCCTTTAGGTGATATTAAAGATACTTTTAGGTGATGTTAACAATACATTTGAAATCCTGATTCCAGTTTACATACATTTACGTTATGTTAAGGATACATTTAGGACAAATTAGGGATACCTTTATGTAATGTTAACAATACCTTTGAAATCTGATTTGATACCTTTAAAATTCGCTCCAGATCACATACCTTTACGTTATATTAAGGATACCTTTATGTAATGTTAGATATACATTTATGTTATGTTAGAGATACCTTTATGTACAAAATGTGTAACACAACTATGTTATAGATAAGGTATCTCTAACATAACATAAAGATATCTCTAACATAACCTAAATGTATGTCTAACGTAACGTAAAAGTATGAAATTTGAGCATAATTAATGTATTCTTAACATAACTTAAATGTATGTCTAACGTAATGTAAATGTATCATTAACATCAACTAAAGGTCATGACCAAACTTTTGAAAAGTAGAACGAAAAAAAAAAAAGAAAAAGTGGATCGGGTAACCCGGATTAATCGACCCAGTTGCATGGATTTAATCCATGCAACCGAACAGTAGAATTACTCCCAAAGTTATAATATATATTGTTGCCCATATCTTACAAATACACAAAGACAACATTACTTTTTAAAATAATAAAGAAAATCCAAAAAGGAAAACGAAATGCATATTTACAAGTCAAAACATACAGTCCATCACTATAAGTAATGTAATCCAAATCATTCTAATAAAAAGGCCTTGTTTTTAGAGAAAACGTTATAAAATGATCACATTCTAATTAATATTTCGCAATCCATAGCATTAGTGTATTTTGTGTATAGAACTAATAGTATTACTCCCTTCTTAAGTGTCATCATTAAGTTATACACATAAATTAAGAATTATTTTATTTTCCTAATATACCTTCATTAATTAATTTTCATTAGATCTTTATTGAAAACATAAGTAACATACAAATTAATTAATGTATGAATGAATTAATAATAAGGACATATTATGGAATTAATACTCAAAACGTCCCTTAAAAAGAAAAAAATTGAAATTTCCAAAACGACACTTATTGTGAATAGGAAGGAGTATATTATAGCATCTACAGATACTCTTACAATAAAGAATCTATGTTCCCGTTTTTTTTATTTGACCTAAAAAAAAGAACTTCTTAGCTTTTAACTTAATTTAAATATATGATATTTCTAAAGTTGTAATTTCATAATTAATTATAATATCAAAAAAATAACTAATAAATGGTTACAATTTCTTAATATTTACATATGATGGAAATTATGTAGAAACTATATATATTTTCTAAATTAACTTCCATTATAATAACTTCATGAAAGTTTAAGTAAACTCACAATTTTGGGATGGAGTGACTAATTATATGCAGTTCAATTTATCAAATAATTAAATTATAAGTATATATTAATTCACATAAAATAATTCAGATAAAATAATTTACAAGAAAACTTTGTCAGTAAAAATCAGAAGAGTTAGATTCCCGGTGCCTGCAGCATATGATTAAAAACGCAGTGTTGACCAAGTCAAAATAAAATCTCATTTATAAAAAAAAAAAGAATATTTATGAAGCTGGATCTTCTGCACTCCATCACTGATTTGTAGGAAATAAATCATTGCTTATTCCTTTAATTCTATTTTCAATTCCTTTTCTTTTATTAATATTATTCGAAAAAAAACTTTAAAATATTCATACACGCAGTTCTTAATATATGAATCGATAACTTGTAATAATTTTATCTCTTAATTGTATAAAAAGTGAAATTAATATATACGTATAATGTATATCTATCACATAAAAGATATATATATATATATATATATATATTAATGTGCTGCGATGGATAAGGTATTCGATTCACTTCTTCCATATTTCAACTTAGTGTTTATTTGTGATATTTCTATTTTAGTGTCAGATATAAATTCTCAAAATGTTTAAAATAAAATGATCACTAATTGAAACTAAATAATGGGTCCACAACAATCAAAAATGTATTATATTCCCACCCTTATCTATATGAGATTGTGTTGTAGATACGTATAGTGAATGAAGAGAGTACCGTCTAAAATACCACATTCACTATAATAAAAGTAAATTTTATCACACAATATAACATAATATTCAATAATATCACAACTTTAACTTAATATCCAAAAATACCATAAACATCTATCACACATGTCAGTTTAACTGCAATGTTAGTTTGACTGCAATTATTATTGTAATAATTGCAGAACAAACCACCCAACCCATCCCATTAATTTCACCCCACTTCACCCCCAACCGCACCCATTCGCCCATTTCATCCATATTTTCCAAACTTTTTATACCTCCATAGCCATAAATTAAAAAACTTAGAGGTACACGATACTGCCAAATTATTTACAAATTACAGTGCTTTTGGAAGATTTGTTCGGGAAAGATTGTTCGAAAGATTGTTCGGGAAAGATTGTTCGTAGGAAGAAAGAGAGTTTAAATCGAGAATCAAATTTCAAACCAACAATGACCGATCAAGTTAGTTAATTTCTACTTGTTTTTTTAGATTCAAGAATGTATTAGTGTTTTTGTTTTTTTTAGATTAAGCATGTATTAGTGTTTTTGTTTTTTTAGATTGAAGCATGTATTAGGGTTTTTGTTTTTTTTTTATTGAAGCATTTATTAGTGTTTTTGTTTTTTTTAGATTAAGCATGTATTAATGTTTTCACTTTCGGTAGTTTATTTTTGATTTAAGCATGTTTTAGTTGAAATGTAGTTAAAATGATATGTGTTGAGTTTGGAGACATTAAAATTCGGGGAAAGATAAAATTTTCGAATAACCCTAAATAGTAGGGTTATTCGAAAATTAAGGTATTGTTCGAATATAACCCTATTTTTTAGGGCTTATTCGAACAATATCGAAATTTTCAGCATTTTTTCAAAAAAAAAAAAAAAGGTTACTCGAAAATAAGGTATTGTTCAAATTATAGAGTTATTCGAAAATAAGGGTGATAATTTTCGAATTACCCTATTTTTTTAGGGTTATTCAAAAATTATCAAATTTTTTATAATTTTTTTGAATAACCCTAAAAAATAGGGTTATTCGAAAATTATCACCCTTATTTTCGAATAACCCTATTTTTTTAGGGTTATTCCAAAAAAATTTAGGGTTATTCGAAAATATCATAATTTTCTAATAATCCCTAAAAAAAAAAGGTTATACGAAAATAACATTCGAATATTTAGGGTTATTCGAAAATATCATAAAATTATGAATAATTTATTGAGAGGGTGCTGGCACACGACTCGGGCAGGTTGCAGGGCACCCGACTCGAGTCGAACGTTCGGCATGTACGCTGTTGCACACGACCCGGGCGGATTGCATGGCACCCGACCCGGGTCGATCGTACGCTGCTGCACACTACCGGGCGGGTTTCAGGGGACCCGGATTAAAATAATTAAATTATAATAATTTATAATTCATAATCATAATTAAATTATAATAGAATTCATAATTAAATTAAAATAATTCAAAATGATGGTAATTATAATTCATAATTTATTAAATAATTATCTGTAATATTTATTTTTATTTAATAATTCGTATTTGTATATGTGTAGTTGGACTGGGCATGAAAGGGTTATCAGCATCGCATGGCATATATTTGCGGATATGTCCGTCTTAGTCTACTTGCTGAGATCAAGACATAATTACGACAGATAGGCAATGACTGTGTCTGTGAGTTCTGGAGATGCTCGTTCGGCCATTTTTTACAATAGAAGATGGACACAGAGTCTTGCAAGGCCTTTTTGCACGTCCTCATCTCTCGTGAGGTGCGTGGGACACGCCTCTAGATGAAAGATGGTTTGCGATAAGGCAGGACCACACCATTTGTCGGTTCGGGAGGCAGGAGTTTGCTTTGATTACAGGGTTGAAGTTTGGTGACTCGCCTTTTGATCTATCAGGGGATCACACTCCCACCCACGGTGCAGTATACTACAGAGTCCACAGAGACTCAGACTCGAGTCTTGTGTTCGTTTCTGAGCTCCTAGAGCGATTATTATCCGGAGAGTTTCAAGACAGCCGACAGGATACGATCAAGATCGCGAAGATCTTGATTGTGTACTGTATTCTATTGGATTAGAGTTTGGGAAGACACATGTCGACTTATGGGTGTGGACTTAGTCAAGCAGGAGGAGCTTTGGGAGAGCTTTCCATGGGGGAAGATAAGCTTCCTTAACTTGCTACGATATATTGATAGAATACCGACGGTAGTACCGGAGCGGTCCTCTATCCCTTCTTATCACTTCTACGGATTCTCAGTAGTCCTGCTGGTATGTGTATTAAGTTATTTCTTCTGTTGATTTATTATTAATGTTGTTGACTCATGAAATTATGTATTTTCCTCATTAACTATGGGCTTTTGAAGCGATCCCCATAACGTTATCATTTGCAGGGTATAGATTGAACAGTGTAATACAAAGGCCCCGCTATATGAAGTGTTCTCTTGTGAGGTCTCAGGTCGATGTTATGCATGTTCTTAGCGGCCATATATTTTATGCGCACATTTAATATAAGAACAATATATTTAATATAGGCCCCGCATGTGTGATTTGTCTATGAAATAAACTCAACAGGGTATTCAGTGTATTGAGCGGCTGGAACCCGAACATGAAGAGACCCTGCAGCCGTACTGAAGGGATATCGAGGATGACGTTTTCACGGGGGTCTGGTATGTCCAGCAGCGATGTGGCCGTCGACCTGTGACCAATGCCACTGCACCTACGACAACTCATGAAGCAGTTGGTCCATCGAGTCGACCAGCTGTTCGAACAGCTCGTCGATGGATGGTCGGTGATCGGGCCCGACTGGTGATTCGGGATGAGACAGTGGATGAGGAGGAAGGTGATCGGGCCCAAACGTTTGCTCAGAGCCACCCTACTGTAGATTTTGAGGCATTATTCACGAGGTTGACAACGTGGATGGGTGGTAGAATGGACCAGATGAGTGACAGGTTCGATCGCCGATGCGACACAATACGGGATGAGATAGTACAGCACGTCACCGAGAAGGTTAATAGTGAGTCACAATGCTTGGAGGGGTTGATGCCCGGTATGATTAGAGACGAGATGAGGGCGTACTACAGTGTCGATGGGGATGCACAGCCACCCAGTGTCTTCTGTCGGCCTATTGGTGTCCCCACGGTTGGTCTTATTGGGGATGTAGTGCGGTGGAGACAGCCATCTGCATTCGTACGCAGTCCTTTCTTGGCGGAGGAGCCACATAGCTTAAAGGGGAGCAAATGGACCGACATGATTCAGTTCTGCAAAGCCGAGGATGACTCGGTTTTGGGGTAAGCATACCGAACTAGAGTTGTTTAATTATTTATAATGCCTTTCATCTATTTATTTATTTTGGTTGTTTTGGGTAGACGAAATGTCGGCGTAGGGATTTCCTGTCAAGCCCGACTTCTTCCGGAACTTCATTGATCCACAACAGGATCTGAATTTTGAGGTAGTACTTATTCTTAAGCATTTGTCATATTAGCTTATATGTATCATTTCTTCTTACTTACAGGATCATCAGTCTATTATAGGCCATAGATTCTTATCTTGGTATACTTCAGAGCGACCCACAAGTAGCAGAGGTACATGTCAGGTTCAGTGTCGTCGGACGTTTTCAGATTGTGGATAGTCATTTCTTCGTAAGTTCCAATCTACATGATGTTTTTCTTATCAATTATAAGTCATTGTATTTAATCAAATTTTGTATATTATGTGCAGGAAACATTTAAAGAAGTATGATATAGAAAGCATACGGGCGAGGACGAGGTGACCATGTGGAGGACGCCTCTGAAGGATATGGTTATTCGAATAACCCTATTTTTTTAGGGTTATTCGAAAATTACAATTAATTTTTGAATAACCCTAAAAAAATACTTATTCGAACAATACCTATTTAGGGTTATTCGAAAATTAATTGTAATTTTCGAATAACCCTAAAAAAATAGGGTTATTCGAATGTTTGAAAATTTTAATACTTGTTATCCGAACAATTATTTATAATATTCGAATAATTACTTGTTAATTACTCATTATTCGAAAATTACTTGTTCGAAAATTACTTGTTAATTACTCATTATTCGAAAATTATTTCTAATATTCGAATAATTACTTGTTAATTACTCATTATTCGAAAATTACTTGTTCGAAAATTACTTGTTAATTACTCATTATTCGAAAATTATTTCTAATATTCGAATAATCCTAAAAAAATAGGGTTATTCGAATGTTCGAAAATTATTTCTAATAATACTTATTATTCGAACAATTATTTCTAATATTCGAATAATTACTTGTTAATTACTCATTATTCAAAATTACTTGTTCGAAAATTACTTGTTAGAAATTAATTTTCGAAAATTACTTGTTAATTACTCATTATTCGAAAATTATTTCTAATATTCGAATAACCCTAAAAAAATAGGGTTATTCGAATATTCAAAAATTATTTCTAATAATACTTGTTATTCGAACAATTATTTCTAATATTCGAATAATTACTTGTTCATTACTCATTATTCGAAAATTACTTGTTAGAAAATTACTAAATTACTTTTTAATTACTCATTATTCAAAAATTATTTCTAATATTCGAATAACCCTATTTTTTAGGGTTATTTGAACAATATGGTATTGTTCGAATAACCATACTTTTTAGGGTTATTCAAAAATATCAAATAATATTCGAAGAACCCTAAAAAATAGGGCTATTCGAAAATTATTTGATATTTTTGAATAACCAATAATTTATTCCCTATTTCTTCTAAGTTATTCGAACAATATTAAATTAAACTTTTGCTTATTCGAAAATTTATATCGAAGTTATTCTAAGTTCTTCTAAGTTAAACATTTTTCTTCTAACTTAAACAATATTTATTAATTTCTTCTAACTTATTTGAACACAAACAATATATCTAACTTAAACAATATTAACTTCTTCTAAGTTATTGTAAAATTTATATCAAGTTATTCAAAAATATTAAATTAAACTTTTTAACAGGTCCAAAATATGTTAACAATCCTATTTAATATATATTTAAATGTAAATTACTAATTTATGAAATATTAAGATTGAAATTTAAGAGTATAGTGTTACTTACTTGAGAGTTCGAGAGAAATGATGTGCCAAACTACTTCAACGAATTCAATTGTAAGCTTAGAGTAAAGTTTGTTGAATGAATTCTCTTATAAAATTCACATCTCTAAATAGATGCAAATTTTACTGTAAGGCTCGTGAATGTAATATTTCACTCTAGATTTCACTCTAGTATTCGTACTCTGATGAATGTAATGTCATTTAATACTGAAATGTAAAATAAACGCGTAAAATAAACACTATTTCATTCTGGAAAATAAAATAAACACGTAAAATATACACTATTTCATTCTGAAAAGTAAAATAAACGCGTAAAATAAATAGTATTTCATTATGAAAAGTGAAATAAACATTATTTCATTATGGAAAGTAAAATAAACGCTATTTAAAAGTCTAATAAACAGTATTGTAATATCATTTCACTCTGTGAAAATTGAAATTAAAGTCACATGCATGCAAAGAAATAATAGTAAGTTTGAATAAAATTTTACCTACAACAAAAATAAAAAATGGGAAAAAAGAAAAATATAAATCTAAAATAAATAAAATAACAAAAATAAATGAAAAATTAAAATTATATCATATAATTTTCGAATAACCCTGAAAATAGGCTTATTCGAACAATAAGAGTAATTTTCGAATAACACTGTATTTTTAGGCTTATTTGAAAATTATAATATATACATCCAATCATTTCAATCATTGCCAAACTTTCAATCATTGTCAATCATTAAAAAGTTTGAATGAGTGAAGTAATGTTGTATTTTGGTATATTAAGTTATATTATATGACATTCTTATACAATAAGTAATAGTAAATGGTAAAATTTTCTTTTGTTATATAAAATATGGCATTTTGGTACATTTCCTCTTGAATGTATTTGAATTTTGATGGCGCCTAAATAAAGAGCAAATACCCATAAATAATCTCTTTCTTAAAATGTGGGCTAAAAATAACCCCCTATATTTAAAGGAAAAATATAACATATTTTCTATAATTTGGGCCAAAAATACCCATTTTGAAAGTCAAATATGTCATGATTTGACACACACTGAAATTTATGTTCCCTAACCTATATGTGTAAGTTCAATTCTAAGAAGGGGGTAATGCCACGTGTAAAGAGGGATAAAAATCACACGAAAAGTGGGGAATATGTCCAAACAATTGCTCACATGAAGTTTTTTTCAACTCCCACCTGTAAAAGAGACACGAAAAGTGGATAAATATAACACACTCCAAATTGGGATAGGATAACACGAAAAAATTTCGTATAACCTTGATTTCAAGAGTTTTCGTGTAACCTTGATTTCAAGAGTTTTCGTGTAATCCTATTTTTAGGTGTTACACGAAAACTATTGCATTAATTTTGTTTGTCCTAGTGGAACTATAGTTCATTTTGCTCATTGTGGTTTTGGGTTCGAATCCTACTAGCCGCAATTGTCCTTTTTTTTTTAGCCAAAAGGGCTGTTAAAACTGAAAAGGTGCCCCATTTCTGCCATGATTTGAGTCCAAAACTGACAAGATTTCATTATGTACATTGATTTGACAATATTACATAAGTCAAAAATGGGTATTTTTGGACTAAAATTTAGTTTTAGGTTAAATTTGTCCTTCTATTATTAAAGAGAGTTATTTTTGTCCCTATATATAAATGGCCTATGTCCCCTAAATAAATGTCCACTATATACTAAAGTTAGTGAAAAATCTTAAAGTAAAAAAAAAAAAAAAAAGAACAAAAAGAGTACACTTTAACTGTTTCATATTGCAAACGAAAATCCTATTCTTTAAAAAAAAATAGTTTCAAAAGTTAAAGTTAATTTTCGATTGATTGTCACTATATATACACTCAATTATGACTGATAATTTTATTGAATAATGGAGAAAGATTAGTAAAACTTCATGTCTTTACATATATAGTGTTATACATTCTCAGAAACGAAATGATTATATATTGATGAAATATAACTTGTTTTTTGGGATGGAAAAAATATTACAAGCTTGAACTTAAGTGGTTCAACTCTAAAATATATATCAAACCAAATCAATTCATGATTTATGCATCAAAGAATATGCCATTTCTCACTTTACAAACAACAAGTACCGATTTTAAAACATTGAGAATATTTCTCATATTCCAACACTTTTAGGATGGCAACTTTTATAAAAATAAAATAAATTCTATATTTCTAGATCTATTATAAAATGTACATATATTAGTTGTATTTGTGGGTGGCCAAATTATACTTTATGTGTAATATATATATATATATATATCTTAAATAAAAATAAGATGTAATATGAAATATTGTGATAAACATATGCATGTGGCCTGCTTGGTCCTCGTAAAACTACTTTAAGGGTGTAACAGTGCGTGGGCACAATATTGGCCATCAACATGGTGATAGTAATTGTGAGTTGATTCAACTTCAAATCCTTTTCTTTCATTATGAGTTCACATCAACCAGTACAAAATCTTTATCTTGATTTGACGTTATATTTTCTAATTTATATATATATATGGGTTAATTGCAATAAAAAACACAAACTTTACCTAATTTGCAATTTTAACCAATTTTTTGAATATTAGCAAATATAACATGAATTTTCATATTTTTTTGCAAATTTAACCAACAGATATATTTCAAGTATGTTTATTTTGACAATAACTTTCACCATTTCAAATAACTATCATTTTGAATGTTAAGTCATTGTTTTATTTCGAAACTATAATATTAATTTCAAAAATAAACATATTCGAAAACTGCATATTGGTTAAAATTGCAACAAATATGAAAGTACATGTTATATTTGCTAATATTCAAAAAGTTGGTTAAAATTGTAATTTGAGCAAAGTTTGTGTTTTTTATTGCAATTAACCCTATATATATATATATATATATATAACTCTTAGGCCCTGTTTGGTAAGGGGTGTTTAGCTTGAATTGGGATATATATCTAACCTAAGTGGGTGTTCGGTAGGAATGTTTGCGGTCCGAGTTTCGTTTAGGCCCGGGTTTGGCTGCTTGGGATTAGGCTATGCTATTCATGGGTTTATAAACCCTCAGCCATTGGTGAGTTTAGACCCCAATCAACAGTGTCAACAATTTTTGCCCAATTATACCCTTACTATTCATTGACAGTTTACAGTTTTACCCTTCAAATTTCCAAAAAACAACAAAATTGCCATTGGATATATTCTTAACCCTAACCATCGAGAGGCCTCATTTGACATTCTCCCCTAACTGCGGTGAACTTCGGCGCCCTTCCGACGCAAAATCCAACGACAGCACACCCTCACCCAAGGTCAGTTTCTTCACCCCGTCTACCCATCTTGCTTCATCGTGTTTTTCGCAATGTTGATCTGCCGTTGCTACAAGTTTTTTGTTTGATTACCTTAGTTTTGTTTTGGTGAATCTACAAGTTTTCTTTTCCAATCTGCCATTTGATATTTCATGCATTGTTTTCTTTGTTTAGGGTTCTGTGTTCCCTGTCGCAGCATCAAGCGGCAACGGCGGAGGTCCATCAGTCAAGAACCCTAACCCATTCTTTGAATGTGAATATATAATCTGCAATTTTCATTCTAAACATTCTACAAGGGGATTAACTGAGGTAATGTTCTAACAAGAAAACAACAATAATTTATGAGTTAGTTTTATGAAAATTTATCTTTTCTAGTAAATTTTCTGTTTTATGGTTTGAGTTAGTTTTAGAGCTGCCTAGAAGTTTATTTAGAGAGGGAATGTGACAATGTTGTTGTTTAAACTCAGATTCATGGTTTATTAGTTGAAATTTATCTGTCGATGGTTTGCTTTGCTTTTCTTTGATGCATAAACATAATGTGGTGTTCATTATTATTCCGCAAAAGATCTCGTAGTTTTAAGGTTCTTCTAGCTCTCTAATGTGCTTATCTCCATGTCTTGCTAAAAAGATTGTGGAGTTGATAGTTGTCTTTGCCTATCTACAAGTGTAGGTCATTTGATGGTTTCATACTTGTTCTATCAAATTATACAATTGCTGAAATGTTTGGCTCCTAAGTACATTAAAGAGTATTTGGATTAAGATTGTCAGTCTAGCATTTATCCTCAACTCTTGCTCATAATATCTATGTAGTTTTATTTATGTTACACAAATATTATTGTTTTTTAATAAATTTTGTTACCTAGCTTCTGCCTTTGAAATACTATATTATATATAATTGGAAACAATCTTATTTGGTTGGGTTCACTTAATTGAATTGCTACATATTAGTTCCATTTAGTAAAAGTTGAGGCTCCAAATTCATCTACACAATCAAAACATCATTAATTAATTGTTTTTTTTGAGTGTATGTTTATGGTATATTGACCTTTTGAAGATACAACAAATTAAGTTTTATAACTTATTGTATTCAGTGTGTGTTAATACGAGTGGATGAACTTTTTTTTGACTGACAAAGATGACTGTATGAATTCCAATTTCATTAGGTTTGACTCATCTATGTCAACACTGAAATGCCTCCATTTTTCTTTGCACTTGAAAGTCCTCTGAATCCCTAATTCATGTTCACTAATTAAAGCATTCTCTTATGAACATGGGGTTATGGTCTGTCCCGCAGCAGTTCGGTTTGAATTCCACTGTGGTGCCATACAAGATCTTAGGGAATCAAGAATGTGGTGGAAAATTGCAAGAATCTGATTGTGTAAGTTGTTTGCTCTTCCAGGTTTGAATTATGCTAACTCACATGTTGTCTTTGAATTACGGTTTTGATGTTAGGATTGGGTTTGCTTGTTGTTAGTTCTTAGGTTTGAAATTGTTAAACATATCATTCATGCAATCATATACAGATGGACAATGTGTTATTTAACAATATGCTAGTACTTAGGAGATCCTCACTGGATGGTTAAGAAATTGCATTCTCTCTCAAGGATGAATTTTACTTTTAATAATAAGAAAACAACAATTGATCCTGTCTGTTTTGAATTGTACACAATGCATGTTTCTGTAAACCATTATTGGACCTGCTTTGCCAACTTTCTGGAATCTACACAGCCATTGATGCCAAACTGTCATGATTCTATAACCTGAAGTATGTACTACCCTTTGATACATTATTGAATCCCTTGCATATACAATTCATCAATATTTTCTTGAAGTAGTTTAATTTTGCATTACCATATCAGCAAATAGAGTTAATAAACTGTAATCATGGTGTACATATATTTTTGTAGTGAGATCTAAGATGGATGACGATTCTGACATCGAGCTGATTTCTTGTGTTGTCAAAGTACTAAACGCCCAATTCAAAATTTTCATAATCCTCATGACAGTTTGCTACATGTTTATTATAAATACAACCCCTAGGAGACCACCTCGTACCCGTAGAACTAAAAAATATCTCATCTCAAATAAAATATTCCGTCAATTGGAACATATTCGTACTCTCACCCTCGTAAGTGACGATACCTGTATTAACCATCTCCGTATGAGCCGTGACACTTTCAGTCCTCTGTGTTATTTGTTAGAGCATGTAGGGGGTCTCCAATCCACTAAACATTTACCCATTCTCGAGCAAGTTGCCATCTTCCTTTCAATCCTCGCACATCATAAGAAAAATAGGGTTGTGAAGGATGGTTTCCTTAGAAGTGGAACACGATAAGCATGCACTTCAATGCTGTCTTGAGATGTTTACTGAGACTGCACATCATTCTTCTTATTTAACCAAAGCCCATTGAAGATAATGAGACAGTCGATCGTTGGAAGTATTTTAAGGTACTCTCCTCAATCGACTTCTTATCCATCTAATGAAAATGACACATTTATGTCTCATTTCTAACAGTTTAATGCATCCTTTTAAGAACCATTGTTTGACCAATTACTTGTAGGGTTGTCTTGGTGCTCTTGATGACACGTACATCCCTGTCAAGGTCCATCTCCATGAAAAACCTAAATATAGGAACCGAAAGAGATTTGTTTATGTCAATATCTTAGGTGTGTGCGACCAAGATCTTAATTATATCTACGTACTTACCGGTTGGGAGGGCTCTGCGGCCGAATGTCGTGTCTTGCGTGATGCCATTACCCGACCCAATGGACTAAAAGTCCCTATTGGTAAAACCACCTTCACCTTGACACCTTCTATTACAATAGGTTAATTGAGGATAAATAGTTTATTCTTGAAAATGTTTAGAAAAATAACAATATACATGCATGTTATACCTATTATAACAATTGTTTGTTTCACCCATTTAATGTCAGGTAAGTATTATTTGTGTGACGAGGGTTACACAAATGACAATGAATTTTTAGCACCCTATTGGGGTGTTAGATATCATCTCCAGAAATGGTATCACGCGTCACATCCTCCTCAAACACCCCAAAATTTTTTCAACCTCGTGCATGCTAGAGCCCGTAATGTGATCAAGCGTTCATTCGACATCTTGAAAGCCTGTTGGGGCATTATAAGAAGCAACTCGTTCTACCCTATTAGAACCCAAAACCACATTATATTGACTTATTGTTCGTTGCACAACTTAATTCGTATCAATTCAACAATCGACCCAATTGAAAGTGAGGTGCCCGAGGTCTTCCATAATCCTAAGTGAGAACCCAATACAGATCTCGCATACATTGACCAAGTAGAAACATCTCAAGAGTAGACCGAACTTAGAGAGTCGATTGTGCAAGACATGTGGGCAAATAGGAATTTGTTAGTGTAGGACATTGCAATTTAGTACTTATGTAATTCCAACTTAATGTACTATCGAGGAGTATCTCAGATTTTTAATGTTAGATGCACAAAACCATTATGTTTCTAACATTATCTTATTTACTTATTTCTCATTTCCTTATGCAAGATTTGAACAAAAGTCATGAACAACAACAACATGTCTTGCACAAAAAACAAAACTCCAGCTTTAAGTCGAAGGACGTAAAGTTTTTTCGAAGAACAACAACTAATTCATGCACTAAAGGACTTAGTTGTTAGGGGTTACAAGTCCGATAACGGATTCCAAACTGGATATCTAAATTTGTTGGAGAATGTTATGGTCCAACATTTTCCGGGTACAGATTTGAAGGTCGAGCCCCATATCGCAAGCAAAATTCACATGTGGAATTTTTTTTACCACTCACTGTCACAAATGCTTGCCAAAAGTGGTTTTGGGATGAGTGCAAACCACATGATAGATGTTCCTGATGATGTGTGGGATGCACATGTGAAGGTAAGGGTTTACATGTGTTCATTCATCTTTTTAAAAAAAGCTAAGTCCACTTCTGTTACAATTCTTCTTGTACTCAAGCATACACACTTTTATTGACCTCTTTCACAGATCGGTAGCACAGTGAGGACCATGCGACACAAATATTGGCCTTTTTATAATGATTGGGTCGAGATTTTTGGGAATGATAGGGCAACTGGTGAGCATGCGACGGGCTTCACCGATACTATTCAAGATTTGTTCAACACTGGGAACACCATGATTAGTCCTCAACAACATACCAATCCAAGGAGAACGCTCAAAGTTCTAGCACTTTCAAACGAATTGGCAAATCAAAGGCAAGAAAAATTGAGGACCAAACACCCGATCCATCATGGTTTCGTGAGACACTCCATGAGTACTGTGAGAGGAATGATAAGAACATGACTGAGATTATTAAGGACATAGGTGACAGAAAGAACAAGAAGATCTCGAAAATGGATTAAATTGAAAAATGAACCATGGTGTACGACGTGCTTGAGGGGATTGACTTTCCATGTCTGAAGGTAAAAGTTAATGTTGGCCGATACTTGGCAGAGAATGAAAGTGATTTAAACTACTTTCTTAGTATGCCTCATGAAGCAAGACTGATTTTGGTAAAGGACATTATGGACCACATGTAGGTGTTCTTCAATTATGAAACTATTCTGGCTCGAGTTGGGTTATCTATCATTATGGACTATGCCAAGCATTTTGTGTAAGATAGTGTCATAGGTTGTAGACCATATGTAAGCTTTTCCTGTGATGTATTTCTTGTTATGGTCCTAAATATTATCTCATTATGTATTTCAAATTAGTCATATTATGTTTATAAACTAGTCATGGCAGATTATGAACTGCACTTTTCAAAAAACAACTTAAGTTATGCTATTAAATGAGAAACAAGGTAATGAAGGAAAACCCAGTAACCAAGTAGACCATTAATACACAAGAAAAATACTAATCAATAAAATTACAAGGTAGATTGGAATAATTCCAATCATAATTGAAAATGACCTTTTGCAATATTATCTAACAATAGACACATAACACTTGAAACAAAATAACAGAGACAAACTTTAAAGATCACATCAACCACCTTAGAAAATCACTTTAACCCATAACTTCTTGCCATTGGGGGATGCCGTCCTAGACGATGAAATGTATGATGCACCGTAGAGGCTCATGCAAACGTTATCACCGAACATCTTACCTTTTTCCTTAGTACTTTTGGGACGGTTGTTGGAGCTGGACTCAATTTTTAATGAAGGAGATCGATAGGATCCATCGTCTTTCGAGTCATTCCCACTCATGCCCAATTCTTTCATGAAGCTTGAGGACAAGCTACCGGACACATCGTTTGAGATTTCAATCACCTCGTCCAATGGTGTGTACTTTGGCACGGGAGGCTGTTTTATGTCATTGTCAATAAGAATGACCTCACAATCTCTTGATGTGCGAACTTCCAACGGAGAACCAAACATAACACATAAGTCGTCCCAATGTGAATCCCAATATGTGGCGTAAGCCCATGTAAATGGGTCTGACTACAAAGAAATAAATATTAATAATTGTTGTAACTATAAAGTATGTTATATTGAAAAGAATAAGTTGAGTAATTTAAGTAAGCAACATTTTATGCATACCGCGACAATGTCAGACCACGATTCATCGGTGTAAGCCATTTCTCCATTTTCCTTTGCCCACACTATGTCATTATGCATCATGATCTTGGAAAAAGTGACATGTCTTTTTGCAACAAACGCACTTGCTTGACACACTCTATGATCTCGAAATTCTTGTTGAAGAATTTCAAGAGCATGTATTCAGCGGTTTAAATGGCATGTCGGTTGTTGCCATGGGCATGGAAATGTCTCATTTGAGCTTGGTCTGCGAGCACCTCAGCAAAGAGGGTGACGACGTTCACATCCCATTCTAGCCCGTATATGTAGTCCTCTTGTCTCAAATCCTCGGGATGTTGAACCATTGCACTTCGACCTCTTTCTTATGTTGCAACTTCTCGTTTTTTTTAGTTTACCTCTAGTTGTGATATGTTGCATGCAAAAGAAGTATTACTACTTATAAACACACTAGGACCATATCAAAATATAGCATACGCACTGTAAGATTTTGTCAGCCATGAATTCATTGAATGAGTTAATTTTTTATACAACTTTGTACTTGTATATGGATTCACATTCTGGCCAAGGTAAATATAATTATGATGATCATAATAGTGTCTACTCTACAATTGCTTTTGTCCTATTAGGAAAAAGGGTTTGTGTGCAGTTGAATAATTTCAAAGTTATCATATGCATGTTTACATATATAAGAGCTTTTAATTCAAGTGGGTGAAAATTCACACATGGGTGGCAGACTAGTCTCACCTAGGTCTCTGAAATTCAGCACTAAAGGACAACTTCAATCTGCAATATGACTTGCTTGAATTTTGACAATTTATCTTCATTTTTTCACTAAGCCTCGAAATTATGTGTATTCATGCTTTATTAGTTTCACTAAGCCTTTAATCTATAATAATTTGCGTGTGGTGTAGGTGCACAATGTCGAAGCTGAACCCAAAATTGAAGAAGTTTTTCTTTGAATTCACCCAAGACGAGGCTGCCGAATTGATTTCCCATTTTGACAGGGTGTGTTTCAAACTAGGTGTCAAAGACAAAGTGAAATTAAGCAATGTATGTGCTAATCTTGCACTGGAAATGCATCGGGCCACTAGGATGCTCGTTGGAATGAAACCAGCGTGAAACAATTCATTTCAAACAATGCTAGGCTTTTTCGGATCTTCGTGGACTTCATAAACAACACAGTTGGTGTCAAATACAACAAAGAGAAAAATCGTGTGGTGGTCTTCCCCGAGTATTGGTACATCAATAAAAAGGTAAACTTTATTATTTGTATAAGCCGTGTCACAAAGAACAAATCATGGATAATGCATTCATACCCTTCTACTTCGTATCAACATCGTGCTAACAACATTGAATGTTTCACATATACAGGAGGACGAGCACCAGACACTATTTCGAGAGTGTGTGTTTCCTTTTTATGACAAATGGTCAAACATCATTGAGCACCACAAACCCTCACCGGATGTAGTCATGACATCAATCGGGTCTTCACCTGAAAATCCGATTGTGGTGAAGGATGAACCCTTTGATGCGGATGCCACTGATTTATGGGATGTTCAGTTCCTGAAGGGTCCAAGACAGTGGACAATTCTTGAATCAAAGCTCACAAAGATGATCTAATTAATTAATCATGAGTAAAGGGAGTGGGGAAGGAAGTTTCTAAACAATGCTCACTAAGCAAACTTAATAGTCTATAACTTGGGCCTTTTTTGCAAAGTCGTGACTAGCCCGTAAAGTCATAATATAAGGTAAACTACTCTAACTTAGCACTCAACAACTAGAAGTCTAAATTGCAAGCATTTGTGTTCTTTTTGATGATGTAAACTCTTGATGAAACATGAACTTTCATGTATGTATGAACATGCTTGCCAAGTTTATCCAAATAGGTAATTAAGTAAGCTCATGCACAGATTCATCATGCCATCAAATTTGAATCGGTGAGTTTATGTAGATGGAGGATATGAAAATAGCATAATGAGAAATTACATAGTTGAGGCAGTAAACACAATAGTATATTCCACAAAACTTTAGCCACATTTCTCTAAAATGATGTAAAGCCAAAAGACATGCACACATGTCAATATCATACACCCAAACTATTTACAATAAATTTTCATGTTTTTGGGCTTGTTGTTCAAACATGAATGCATCTCAAAAGATTGTCCAAACACAACCAATGTGTTAAAGTGAACTCCTAAAGCATAAATAAGTTGTTCCTAGTCAACGAATAATCACTTACAATAACTTGCATTCTTATCCATCAAATGTTAATTTCATGTTCCAAACACCCTTTGACGGCCCGTGTAATTCCATGCTTTTGTGGCAATCACAAACAAAACGATCAAAGTTATGCACAAGAACACTAAAAACTTCATATACCTCTTTAATTTTTGTTCATTCGATTTGCTCATCGCAAGTTCAATCTTACACCATGCAATCTTGTCAAGGCACTCGATTGCAACATCTCTAGCACATCCTTCAAGTGGCGGCTCCAACCAAACGACATTTCACAAGTCTCCTTCTACGAAACAACAAAGCACATAAGGACCGTCATTGCATCATTCGCACATACTTCAATTAGAAAGACCGAATGGATTCTTTTGCATAATGTATTATGCCAAAAACTACATAATCATACCCCTCAAAAAGGACAAGTCATAAACTGTCTTATAGGATTCTTTTTGGCCCCCGAAGTTTGCATTTGCATCGGCACCATATGCCGACAACGCATGATCCCGTCAATTGTGCGAGCATTTCCACTCGAATTGCAGTGGAGATCACTATCCAAACTAAAAGACATATTAACATGCTAGGGATTAATATAAATATCGAGTTACAAAACAACCCTCCCAATTAAGAATTATGGAAATTGTTCAACCTCAACATTTCTTCCAAACTTTGAAGTGTTTGAGGTTTGAGATGATTATAGTTGTTCAGCTTATACATATAGTAGCTTATATATACATAGAAACGATAACACAATGCTTGTAAGACAAGGACATTTAAGAACAAAAACCCCCAAATTCTTTTCGAAGCCCTAATCTTTGATTTTTGGGGGATTCAAACTAAAAACATGAATGGATTTTGATGAATAATTCATTCCTATAAGTAGTTGTTTAATTTGGGGATTGGGGTGGAGATCGTAGCCTTCGAACATGGATAAATTGAAAATCGAAAACGAATAGATCAAACCTTGTAACATGACAGGAAGAAGTGTGTGTTCTTCAAAAATTTGATGACAGTATTCTTCAATTTTATTCTTAATTAAAGCATTTGCATCTGGTTTTGGTTTTCTTCTCCACAATGTAATCGAAGAAGGGGATTTGTGGGTTTAGGGAGAGATTTTTCAATTTACTTTATTCCAATAAATGGAGGGACATTTTAGTAAATTCACAAATTATATCCATATTAACCAATATACCAAACAACAAATAAAAAACAAACCAACTTTAACAAACATCCAATCATTCATACCAAACATAAAAAAATTAATCAAACCTACTACAAAACTTACATATCAAACAACAAATTTATAATCATGAACAGTGCAATCCCTCATTTTTTATCAGTCCGTGTCAATCCCGACCCTGCTACCGAACAGACCCTTAAGTGTATAGATCATGACATTCTTAACTCTTATAAGTATGAGTTAGACTATGTTATTTTTTAATATATATGTGTATGTCGTTCATGTAAAGCGTGAATATATGTAGGAGAGACGGACCTTTCTTCTATTAATATTCTTAATTTGCAAAGTGAAACGATTTCATAAATAATTTTTCTTGACATGGATTATTTTAGTTTATCCATAAATCAAATCAGTTTACACTAATTGACTCATCTCATCTAACATGATCCGCAAGACTACCTCTTTTAAATTTTATTTCATTAAGAAAAATGTTGTTTTGGTATCTCATTTCAGATCTTTTTTTTTCCTAAATGTCCCGTGTTAATTTATCAATTACATAACTCATGCATATATGTAGTCCTCCTCAAATTTTAATAATATGCACTCAACATTAATGTTTATCAAATTTTCACTAGTGTGTATCAACTATTTATTTGTATTGCTGTGTATATCCATTTTCATTCTTCTTATTGATCGCATTTTAAAAATAAACATATCTTATAACCCTAATAGTTATATATTTATCTATATATCATAATTGCATTCTCATGGTTAATCTAAACAAGGAAATGAGCACCGTATCTAAACAAGGAAAAAAGGTTATTTATGTTGGGATATTGGAATATTTTGTTGTCTTTTCTTTTTCAAAAAATTATTTGATCCTCTAACTTTGAAAATTCACTTTAATTCCCCGTTATGATTGCAGAAATTGTCTGTTTAGTCCCTCAATCAAATAGCTAATATTGGTCAAATCAGTTTAATTATCATGTTGAATTATATATAATTATTTTTTTCTACCTGAGGTAATTTAGGTCAAAATCAATATTAACAGTACAATAAAAGTTATAATTACAAAAAGTTGGGGGACTAAAACTATGATTTTTGTGAATGGAAAAAAAAAAGGAGTCCAAAACCTTATGATATTCAAAACACTCAAGAAAATTAGATAGAGAAAAAAATATCGATCTACATAATTATAAGCGAGCAAACAAAATAAATAAATAGGATTATTCAATGGAATATGATGGAAAAGTGTAGAAAAATCCTGAAAAGCAACAATAAATTAAGACACAAAGTTGAGGGTTGATGCCGTAGAAGTTAAGCCAAATGAAGATATATAGATTATGAATTAAATATTCAAAAATAAGTTTACCTAACCCTACTAATAAACTTTAATTTGTAAAATAGTGGGTTTTGTTACATATGATTAGACATCACTAATTAAGCTTGCTTGCTTTTGCGTAACACATCAATGTTGTACGTAATAAAAAATATAATTATCTATATTTTAAGGATACTAAATTTCTAGGTCAATAAAGTTTAAGGGTCACGGGTTGCTATATATTATTCAATTAATTGTTTAATTAATTCACTATAAATTAACTATGTGACCAAGTCAACAAATCTTTTTTTTTTTAATAAAAAAAATTGTATGACACGATTTCACCAATAATATTTAGATAGATTATTTTTACCTAATTATCCAAAATTATCTTCACATATTTTTATTTGAATTGTGAATTGATTTGTCTCACATAAAATGATTAGTGATACGATTTTTCATAAAACTTATTTCTTTCTCCTTAAAAGCTTGGATGATTAATTTCCACGCAAGTTGCATTGTTCCGCTTGTTATTACATTTAACTGAAATATTTTAAATGAAACTTCATTTGGCTCAATTAAGAACGTCAGACTGTTTTGTAAGAGCCGGGGTGATTTCATTTTTTTTACAAAAAGTTGTCTTAGATAATATTAAGGATAGTTTTCATAAGATATTTCATTTTTACCAATTAATCAAACCTATTTCACAAATCTATATGTGAATTTTGTAGTGCGGGTTAACTTATCTCACATAAAATAATTAGTAGTGTGGATATTAACCTATCTCACATAAAATAATTTATGTGACGGTGATCATAAAATCCACTCTTCGGCCAACAATAATGTTTTTTACTGGCTTCTCATTTTCCTCTTTAAAGTAATTTAAATTTATATTAGTGATGCTGTAGAAACTATTAAACATAATCACATTTGGTTGAAAATTCTCACCGATAAGTACGAAAAATCTTTTATTGATTATATTTGGAATATTATAGTACAGTTTTCAAATAGAAATTTGACAAGTAATTAACATTTATTAGAGAATGGCTTGGACAAGTCCAAACATAAATGTCAACACCAAATTTTGGTCCAAAGACAAGAAAAGTTTCGTCATCCATGAAATATTAGAAATCTCATTTCCTGATATTAAATTTTTTTAATGTTTATATGTTAATTTCTTATCGTAGTTTATTTTACTTGTAATTGCATCTTGTCGTTTTATTACAAAATATACAAATATTAATATTTGAATTTGACTTTATTGATTACCATAAATTATACTTTTGATTTTGAATATTTGAGCAACAGTTCTCGTTATAGTTGAGTCATGATGATGAGTAAAATCCCAAATGATGTGTGAAAGATTCGTGAAACAAAAAATTTGATTTCCCACCGATGTACATGTGTCCACTCAATTTCCAATCACAAAAACTTGTATGGACTGTTTTACGGATAATTTTGTTGAGACGGATCATTTTTATTCATTAACTAAACTCATATTCACAAATTTATATGTGAAATATGAGACGTGGGTCATGAGTTGACCCATCTCACATGAAATGATCTGTGATCTCACATGAAACTTACTCATTTATAATTAGGACAAACACCAATTAATAAGTAGAAAAATAGTAAAATCTTAATTAGAACACCTCACTCCTATATATGATTATGTATCGACATATCTTTTAATTGCATGATAATCATCTTTCTATTATTGACCTACTTGTAGTTGAATTAAATTAGTAATTAACGTGAGATTTATATTCTTGAATAACTATATATTTTTATGGTTCACTAGCAAACTAGCTATATATAAATATAAGCTTTAAGAGAGAGTATATTAAGTATATATCTTTAAATAAGCAGCTTGTAGTAGTATAGCTAAAAGTATTTTCTATTTCAGTTTATTAGTCCTGCTAACCTATCCACCGTTGATACATATTAGTGCCCCATTGCTGACGTGATGAAAATCTAATATATCAATTAATTTGACTTTCCATATAATTAGGGGATGAGATTTGTATACGTCACTGGTGGGCATTTTAGCATTTTTCTCCAACTTATTATCTTTGTTTGCAATTGTTTTGCATGATTATCTAAACAATTAATTAATAGTTATAATATATATGTGTATAAAATAACCACATAATTAAAAAATATTTGATTTAGTCTAGGTTAAAAATCTCAAGTATTAATATAGATAGCTCTAGTTATCCATTTAGATTATTTTAAAATTGCAATTAAATGTTGTGTTTAATAATATTCAAGTGTTTCACTCACATGGATCAATGAAATGAAACCTAAGAACTATGTCTATATTTAAACAAAACATTCTGAGTTGGGCTCATCCACGTGCAAAACTAAATGAAAAGCCCAGTTAGTTGAGCCCAATTATTTAAACCCCAACACGTATCGGACATGCAACAAAGGTCCAGGTGTCTCTATTCAGACACCACATTTCCTCCCACCACCCCACATGCAGGCATGAGAGAGAGAGAGAGAGAGAGAGAGAGAGAGAGAGTTTTGAGATGTCGAAGAGATGGATGAAGGATGTATACAGAAAGATGGTTGAAGTTGTTGGCAAAAAAGATTCAAAAAAAGGAGAAATATTTCCGACACTGAAAGGCCACACTGCTGCTAAACAACATGCAGAAGAAGTTCTTGAATCACATGATACTCTCAAACAAAATGTCAATAATTTGAAGAAGGAATTCAAGATTTATAGGTGGAGCCCTCATCTTCCTCATCAGAAACCCTTTCTTCAATCCTTCTTTGTGGATCTCTCCACCTGTGGACCTATGGTAATCTTCTTCTTCTAATTTCACTTGTGTGTGTATGTGTATGAGAGAGAGAGAGAGAGAGATAGAGAGAGAGATCAGATAAGGGATACTGAGTTGATGATCTTAACGTGTTATTTAGAGCTTTAACTAATGAGTGTAATCGATCTCTATTGCTTCGTTGTATATATAAACAAATTTGCTCATAATGTTTTCTAGTTGAATTTAACTACAGTAATTAAAGAAAAGGCAATAAATCTATATAAAAATTCTCATGAATGTGTGGCTCATTAGTAATAATGTGATCATCATTTATAGTTGGAGGTTCCCTGTATCAATCTGACAAAGATGACATAGTCCTAGAAAGAAGTGTGTGTCTGAGATTTCACTTCCTTGGTTCTTCGTTTTTAGGTTCTTGATGCATTGCAGAAGATAAAATCCGAAGATGATTCGAGTTTGAGTTATAGGAGATCATGTAGAGAAGGTATATGTGGCTCATGTGCAATGAACATCGATGGAACTAATACGGTCGCGTGCCTTAAGCCGATTGATTCGGACACTAGTTCACCTACTGTAATAACTCCTCTGCCCCATATGTATGTGATCAAAGATTTAATCGTCGATTTCACCAATTTCTACCGGCAATACAAGTAAGGCTACTGATTCTACAACATCTACTTGTGTGATCATCTGCCATGAATTCATATAATTGATATATGATTTATGTTTGTTTATGTCTATTGTATTTGTAAATTGTAATGATGCAGGTTGATCGAGCCATGGCTAAAGACGAAAAAGCCCTCACCGGATGGAAAAGAACATAGGCAGAGCATAGCTGAAAGAAAGAGACTAGATGGGCTCTATGAGTGCATCCTATGTGCTTGTTGCAGCACCTCATGCCCGTCCTATTGGTGGAACCCGGAGGAGTTTCTTGGACCCGCGGCTTTACTACATGCTTATCGCTGGATTTCTGACAGGTTAGTATTCATGATCATCAACCAAAATGTTCATCTTTTTCTTGATTAGTTTGAGTTCATGTGTTTATGATGTTCATGGCCATTGAGATTGAATATATAAGGGTCCTATATGAATTGAGTTGAGCTGAAAACACCATTGTTTAATCTTGAATGAGCTCATGAGTCCGATCTTTTACACTTGTTTTTATCTTCTTAATCAATTAGCTCAATCCAAAAGTGTGTATAAAATTGTTGAATTAAGCTCTAGCGAGCATTGTAATGATAATCTCGAATAGAGTATTTGAGTACTAATTTTGTTAGGTAAATCTTGATGTACCTTTCTCTATGCATGGCAGCCGAGATGATTTTACCAATGAACGACTAGAGGCGTTAACGGAGGATCAAGCACGTTTGTATCGTTGTAGGACGATAAAGAACTGTGCAGCTACGTGCCCTAAGAGCCTGAATCCAGCCAATGCCATTAATAAGATGAAGCTTCGACACATGCTTTCTCGACCCGTTGAGAAGTCGGAAAGTTAAGATGCATAGGGTTTCAGAGAGGCTAAGCATGTTAATGACCAACTCTTCATGTGTGTAATTTGCATTTTATGATGTGTAACATATGATGTACTAAAGAGAATCCTCAGTTCCACCAAATTAGGAATTCTCTCTCTCTCTCAAAAATCTTGAGGGCCTGAATTTGTATGAGTTGTTATGTCCGAGTCCTACTTCCCTCCACACAATTTACAAACAAGAAAAGAAATACATATTAATATTGGTTTGCTCCGAATTCCTCGGATGTTCGGAGATGCTAAGAAAATCAATAGACCCTAATTCTGAAAAAAAAAAAAAATGCTGGGAAAAAAATAGTTAAGAAACAAGGTAGAGAAAAAGATAATTGGATGAATTCCAAAATCACATAGTAGCCAAAATTGAGATCAAGAATCTTGTTCTCTTCTTCCCTGCAAAAATTCCAGTTTCCAATCCCCCTTCTCTCTCATCCTCTTTCTCTCTCTCTCATAACGGGCCTGTTATGGGAGACGTTTCTCCTGAGAGAAGATCAGGGTGTGGCCTGTTGAATGCAGTTTTTGGTGGTCGAAGCTTATGGCCAAGAAAATTATCTTCTCCTGTTTCGATTTCAAGATCAAGAACTCAGAGAGGTAATAATATTCCAGATGATGATTTCACACATAAAAGACAGGCGGATAGAGTCATACCTCGTCCAGGCCCGAACTACTCCAAAGCTCAGCCTGTTTATAATCCAGGCCCGATTTCGCCTTCCCAATCCCCGCCTGTTTACAATAATCCAGGCCCGTTTTCGCCTTCCAAATCCCCGCCTGTATATCAGCAGCATCAGGGCCCCTACGTGCACCCCCAACCTCAATCACCAATGGCTACAAGCCCTGCCCAGGGCTACGTCCAGGCCCGAAAGATCCCCCAAAACGGGCTCGGCATTTCTGGTGAGCTTGAGAGCATGATCATGGATCATCGGAGGTCCAAAGGGGTTGGAAACTTAGTCAGGGCTTCATCAGGCAACGTCATGCTGTATGGCAATCTCGGGAACTTGAAACAACCTGGAAACACTGTGATTGAGGAGCCATCGCCGATCAATGTGAAAATCCCCATCAAGAAAAGGGAAGAGAAAGAGCCCGAAAAGCCTGTTCCCCTTTGTCGGGCCCTGTCAACCAGGATGGACCCTGAGGAGCTGAAGATTTTAGGCAATGAAGATTACAAGAATGGCAGATTTGCTGAGGCTTTGTCCTTGTATGATGCAGCCATCTCTCTCGACCCGAATAAGGCCTCTTATCGAAGCAACAAAAGCGCCGCTTTGACTGCTTTGGGAAGGCTTCTTGAAGCTGCATTTGAATGCAGAGAAGCTATTCGTATCGACCCATTTTACCAACGGGCTCATAATAGATTGGCAACTTTGTATATCAGGTAATTAATCATTCATGAAAATATACTTATCTCTTGATCATTATTCTTGAAAAGTTGGCCTATTTTCTACTTACTCAATCTCCATCTTCTTTGACAGATTAGGAGAGCCAGAGAAGAGCTTATATCATTTCAAACAGGCCGGGCCGGAAGCTGATCCTGAGGCCATAAACACTGCTAGAAATGTTCAAAACCATTTGAATAAGTGCACAGACGCGAAGAGACTATGCGACTGGAACGCGTTGCTTAAAGAAAGTGGCCTCGCTATAGCTGCTGGTGCTGATTCTGCTCCATTGGTGAGTTTGCACCCATGCTTTTTTTGATATTCAACCATATTTTCTAAGTAAAATTCAATACTAATAAGCATTTCTCTTCATTTGCTTATCTATGAAGATCTTTGCTTTGAAAGCCGAGGCTTTGATAAAGCTAAATAGGCATCATGAAGCGATTCAAACTATGGCGAATGGCCCGAATTTTGACATTGATGAGTGCACAAAATTCTTCGGGCCTATTGCAAGTGCAAGCTTGTTAGTCATGCAAGCCCAAGTTGACATGGTTGAGGGGAGGTTGATCTTCTTTCTCTTCTTTCCAACATTTCTTGCCAAATGTTTAAGTCTCTTACAAATCATGGCTAACACATTTGATTTGATCCAAAACAGGTTCGATGATGCTCTTGCAGCTGCTCAACGAGCAACTAGGCTCGATTCCAACAACAAAGAAGCAGATAATGTAATGAGAAGGACAACAGCTGTGGCTATGGCCAGAACAAATGGCAATGACTTTTTCAAGGCACAAAGATACCAAGAGGCGTGTGTGGCGTACGGAGAAGGGCTAAAAATCGATCCATACAACACTCTGTTGTTGTGCAACAGAGCTGCTTGTTGGTCCAAACTCGACCAATGTGAGAAAGCAATTGAAGATTGCAATGTAGCACTCAATGTTCGTCCCGGTTATAGCAAAGCTAGACTAAGAAGAGCCGATTGTTATGCAAAGGTAAATTGCGTAGTCTTTTTTCGACAAAAGTTTGTTAGTACTACACATGGTTCTTGTGATGATGACATGCATGTTTCTCTGTTTTGATCATAGATGCAAAATTTGGGGGCATGTATACAAGATTGTGAAGTGTTGATAAGAGAAAATCCGGAGGATGAAGAGGCGGCCCGGCTGTTGAGAGAGACGAACGCGCGGCTTAAACAACAGTAAGGAAGCCGGACCGGCATCAAGAGTGGCCTTTCAAGTTTTACAGGGGATGAGAAATGGAGGCTTTTGTTAGAACTAGCATTTGTTGATAGTGTTTGAAGAAATTTGTGCAAGTGCAATATTCATCTGGAATTCAATTTGCATTACGTGTTTCATTTTATCAATATACATATTATGCATATAATCATGTTGAGATCATGCCCTTACAAACTACAATTTTGGAAGAATGAACATTTAGATTGGATCATCAAATTGTTTAATGTAAATATTGCAATTTACTTGCATGCTAATCGTGACAAAACTTTTATATCTACTTGCTGTTGATTGAATCAATTATAAGTTATAACACACAAACTTATATAACTCAAGTGAATATGTCATTGAATTATTATGTCTATCTATTTTTCCTAATCAATTTTATTTCTCACATGTCATAATATTTCTCATATTAGAAACATCTTTTTTTTAATTAGATTTTTGTAACAAAATGGTTCTTTATGATCTTATATTTCCTGCACGTTGTATGTTACATCACAAAAGCTCATGTGATACGGTTTCAAAAATAGTTGCCATGAGACAGAATCCGATACCACAAACAGCAGGATTTCAATTATAGATGATTGGATAGTACATTTAATGCAATAAAATTTGTGAAACTACAAACGACTCACTCATGTTGTATATGTCATTATTTATGATTAACATTAATAAATGTCCCTGTAATGGTTAATGAACAAAAATATTAAAAACTCTTTTGTGAGTATCATGTTAATTTGAGTGGCAGAGGAAGAAAGAAAAGAATTAAATGTGTTGGTTGCCGACACTGGGGCTCTTAAAGCGACCTTTGATACAATCATATTTCTTCATTTAAAACATGTTTTAAAAAAAAAGGTCAATTACTCTATAAAAAGATAATCAAGAAGTGTGTCGATATATATCTTCACCATTTCCTTTTTCCTTCTAATTAATTATCATCATTTTCATTTTTTATACATAACAATCTGATCTATCAATTTAAATTTTATCATATAAATCATGTATCTATCAATTTTACGATTCATAAGTCCAACATATATAAAATACACAACAAAATGAAGGACATTACTAAATGGCATTTTCGTCATTCCACATTTATTAATAATAATGACGACAACAACCACGTAAATAATTGAATGATATATTTTTTTAAAAAAAACAACTAAAATCATTTGTCTCACTTTTACTCACTCTATCGATTTACGAAATTGTTAAATTATTATAATACGAAAAAGCAAGACATGTGAATGTGATCTCATTCATTTGCAACAAAAAAGAGAAAAGGCCAAGATTAGTTGACAGAGAGCATAGACGAATCTGGGGCGTTCATAATGAACCTGGTGTGATCGGACGTACAGTAATTGCGGATGGCGGTGAGCTCATACGGCGACGTATCGGTGGCCAACCACTGCTCGACTTCAAACTGTTGCTGATTGCACTGTAGGTGGACCCCAGTAACGGTGACCTCCACGTAATTACAATACCATCCATGGCCCGAGCCCGAACCGTCAGATGTGAGGTTCATAGCGCAAACGGGCCCAGTCAAACACGGGCCGCGCCCGCTGAAGATGTCGAGATTGCCCCTCTCAAAGTAGTCGTAGTCCGGGCCCATAAGCCCGCCCCATGTCTCCAGATTGTTAATCCTGATTCCATAGCCATCTGCGTCGTAGAGGCTTAGGGTTATGATAGAGTCGGTCCCACCTTTTATGATCGAGCTGGTTCTCACGTACACCGTGTACACACAATCTGGATCATCCTGATCATCAATTTTCAGATAAATAACATATTGAATTGGTGATAAAATAGATAAGAAACTATGTATGTTTACATGAAACTATGCATGAGAGAGAGAGAGAGAGAGTTACAGAAGTGGAGATGGTGAAGATGGAGAAGAGAATGAGGAGATGGAGGAAGAGGTGCTTCACTTCCATGGCTTCTACTTTCTTGTTCCTTAACTTTCTCTACATACATATATATATTTTTTATTAAATAGGAAAAAGGAAATAAAACAAGTATATAGGACGACTTGAGTATTAGTATTATTATTATATATAATATATGTGTGTCAATGTCTGTATGTGTGTATAGATATGATTAATTATTTGAAATTTTCAACGATAATAACATAGTAGTTAGGAAAGTATTTATCATAATCGCTTATCGACACGAAGCACGATATTAAATGTTGAATGCTTAATTTGCATTTAATTTATGGAACATTTGATAGTGGATTTGTTTGGAAGTAATTAATTACAAGTGTTTGGTTTGTAGTTTGTTAAATTGATCAGCTTAAGTTAACTTTGTGGTCCGTTAGGCTTGTTAAGTACTGGATTTAGAGGTTGTTTGACTAAACTTATAAGCTCCTTAAAAAAGCTTATAAGATGTTAAGTGTTTATAAGCTTCTCAAAACTGTTTGGTTAACTTTTAAAAATAAGGTCTTATTTTAGGGTAATTCTATAGTACACCAGGTGTATTAATACATCAAACTCTCCACTCATTTTCAGCCATCAGATCTGAGTTCATTAAAGTCAAAGTCAACTATGGTCTCAGATCTAATGACTGAAAATGATGGAGAGTTTGGTGTATTAATACACCCGGTGTACTACAGAAGGACCCCTTATTTTATGAGCTTATAAGATGTATGAAGTTTATAAGCTATTTTTTAAAATGTTGGGAAATCCCAACTTATTTCTAAAATAAAAGTTTATTTTTCCAAACACCTTCAAATTTAATCCTTGAAATTACACAAATGTCATTACTAACAACTTATAAGCACCACCATCTTATTTACCCAAACACTTCAACAAATATTAAACTTAAATTAAACATCTTATAAGTTCTAAAAACATTTTATAAGTTATGATAGTTTATAAACTCTAAAAATAAACTTAGTCAAACACACCCTTGTAATCACTCAAATTCAAAAATCACAAATCCATATGGGTGTATAGTTTTAGGGCAGTACTAGTAAAGCTCATAGTTAACAGTTATATTTAATCTTTCTTATTCAGGTTAGGTAAAAAGAGAAAAATTAGAGAAATTTTGTTTTAATCATTTATATTGGTTTATTGAGTTTATCTTAATTTCTTCACCTTAAATATTTTGAGTCTACTAAAACTTGGCCGGAAAAATTACATATATATTACAATATTTTGTAAAAGTATAATGAATGTAAAAGTGTTTTTCCAAAATTTAAGTATAAAAAATAATAATTAGTTTCGTAAATATAATGGATCAGTAAAGCCATATATTTTAGAAAATAAAAAAATCAATAAATAAAGAAGATTTAAGGAAAAAAATTCTTAAAAAAATTACTATTAATAAGGTTGAACACCTAACATTGGAAGACACTTGAAATCTTGAAATATTGGGTATCAACCACACATTTTCATACACTTGTTCCTCAACTTTATCACTCAAATTTTTATCATTTATTTCATTGATAAGCTACAATAATTAACTATTCTTTCATGTGGACATATTTATATTTGCCTTTGCTAGAATATACTTTAGCATAATATACCCGTTCCCTTTCTCTATTATATAAATTAATCAAACTATATATCTTGCATTTTATTTTATGAAATATAAATAATATAAGTATATATTATCATTGGTACATAATTAACATAAAATAATAAAACTCAGTAAAATGCAACAATTAATTTTCATAAAAGATCCAAAGTACATATATGTGTGATATTTATAAGGAGATTGGTTGAAGGGCTGGTGGAACTGCATGTCTACCAAAGCTCAAGTTCAATCTAACATCATATCATATATATAATGAGGGTTGAATGGTTGGTGCATCTCAACCAAAACTCAATTAGTTCTATTTAACTTTTCTCAACTTGAAAAGTAGCAATTTTATCATAAAAACTTTAGATTTTACTTATTATTAGCTTTACGGTATAAATGAAGTCCCTTTTTTTTTTTTTGGTAAATAAGTAGATTTGATGATTAGAGTTTAAATTTCACGTGGGGTATGTTTGAAACTTGAAAGAAGATTGTGTGAGAATCGATTGAAGGAATCTGTTCACATTTTTCTTTAGGCTACTACCGCAAGTGTACGGTGTAGATTGCAGAACACGGTAAGCAAGGTCGATCCCACAGAGACTATTATCTAGGAATAATCGATTACCCAAATTCAACCCCTAATTTTATCTAGGCTATCAGATATCAAAGAATTCAATTAGTTATACTAAAACAAAAACAAGTAAATACACGGAGACAAACAAATATAACTGAGACAGGTTCTAGAACATGCTTTCATCTAATTCTCACCACGATATCACTTGATCAATCCATTTCAATGATTAACTATCCTATATGAGCAATCACAAATATCAAATTAAAAGCTCTCTCGAGTCAATTTAACCGGTTGATTATTATGCTACCAGAGGTATCTCTACTCGATCTGATATAACACAACAACTCCCAAAAGCACCTAGGATTGAAAATCTCATCACATATGTCATTTATCTCTCGATCTCATGCTGCATATATGTCATGTGTTTACTCTTCCGTAATTAAATCTCCTCTCTCGAATTTTGACTTAATTACTTAAACATGCTCAATTAGTGGCCACATAATCAAACAAGCAATCAAATCATAAACACATCAATAGGATAAAGAATCAATAAATTGAATTGAAATCAAAGATCCATCAGATTCGAATCAGACTACTAACAAAGCCCTAAAAACCCATGGAAAACTAGCCAGACATGAATATCAACAAACTCATAGACAAGATTGAAAATATCATATCAAACTAAAATAATCCAACAATAAAAGAAAGATAAAGAAAAACTCTATATGAACGATGATCTCTCGATTCTTCGATCTTTGAAGTCTTCTTCTCCTCTCCGGATGCTCTCAAAATATATGTTTTCTCTCTATCAATGTTATTCCTACCCTAATGATTGTCCTCCCTATCTCCCTACTCCTTTTTTGGACGAATTTGGGTATATATAGCATCTTGGAGGTCTCCTAGATGGTTTAGAAGTGTGAGATACGTCAAAAATCGAGTTTTAGATCGAATAGGAGTCTCTCGGGCACGACCGTGCCCCAGGACACGGTCACCCGTGCGCCAGTGCTAGTGTTTCTATGCAGTGGGACACAACCGTGTCCCAAGACACGGTCGTGCGCTGGTGCAAAATTCCGAATTTGACTTTGACGTCTTCATGAAAGTTGTAGGTCGTGAAGTTAGCTTTCAAATGCCACAAATTTCACCTCAATAGCAGTCTTCTAGATAAATTTATGATCAAAATACTAGAGCCCTATCAGGACGAAGAACCGAACGCAAAACTTCCGTTTTTCCTTAATATTCTGCTGTCTTGGAGAACAAATTGGGAAAAATGTTCAACATCAAAGTTGTACATCTCTTCCTTAGATTTCCAACAAAATTAAGATTTTTCAATTAGGACTTCTAGATCATGAGATATGCCATTTCTTCGACAACTACGCATGTGAGCTGAAACTTGCGATTTTTGCACTAAAAACACAAAACTAAACACAAAACCATCAAATGCAACTAATAAATCAAAAGTATCTAAATCACTATAGAAACGTACATAAACATGCTCAAATGAACACATAAACATACGTAAAAATATAGTAAAAACGACACTTATCAGAATCCCTTCATTGAAACTTGAAAGGAGATTATATATGTGATATTGAAGAAATTACTTCATTGAAATTCTGGTTTTTACAAAAAAGATAAATAGTGAAATTGTATGTTTGTTTGAGAATTTAATATCATAAAATTATATTATAAATGTGAGCTAAAAAATATTGGAGATATTTTGTTGTATAATGGGTTGATGTGATGTGTATTTGATAATGATTAATAGATGATTGTAATATATATATATATATATATATATATATTAGTGATTACTAGCAGTGCACCAGCGCGTTGCGCGACCTGTCATATTACACGAAACACACACACATATATATACACATAAATAAACAAACTAACTAAATTATAGTTAAATAAGTCCATATATCATAGGAAATTTCAATTAAGGGACGACCAATGAAATTTTAAAGACATCAAATAACCTGTCAATTATATGTCGGAGCAGTGTTTTCATAACTGAACCGGTAACCAAACCGGTCTGACCAACGGTTCACGGTTCAACCGGTCCATAAAATGATCTTTGTCTATTTTTTTCAATATTTTTTATGTTACATTATAAAAGACATGTAATTATAAGATTCATATTGAAATAAACACAATAAAGTCATAAAGTAGCAACATAATAGTCATAAAGTGTCAAAATACATGCCCTATTATCCATAGTGAAGTCTCAAACTAAAATATTAAATAATAAAATGTAAGATATTAGATAAAATGACAAAGTATAACATTTTGAATCTTGATAACTTGATCATATAAAGTCATCTCCTTCAACCATTTTTGCCACAATGCATTCCTCATCACCTTCTTCAATGTCTTCCAAATGAATACATGTAAATTAGTAAACACAATTTCAAATTAACAAAATCTGTAGAGCTCTACTGTTACTAACATACATGTAAATTACTAAATTTATTCACCCATCAAAAACTCAAAGCATAACTCTAGACTCTAATCAAACTCCTATATGAACTAAAAAAAACAAACAAAGAATCAGAGTGAAAGAAATGGGAATAAGGTCAGAAAAACAGAGTAAGAACAGTGAAAGAAATCAGAAGATTGAAGAAGAGAGTGCTCATACAGAAAATGGGTAGTCCTTAACATCAAGATCAGAAACTCTAGTCCACATAATTCATAATTTGTATCATCACCGCACAAATAATGAAGATGAATGTCACGAGCAAAATCAAAAAAATCAAAAAATTGAAAACACTAACCAGATCAGAAGTATCGAGTCTCGACTATCATCTGAGAATGAAAACAGAAATCAAATTCAATATAAAATGGAACCAGAATGAAAAAAATAGAAGCGTTGTTAAACGAAATCAGATTCAGAAGAGGAGAAAGAGAGAGGACTGATGAGGCGCTGTTTTTCAACTTAAGTCTTAAGGATATATTTTTCATTTAAATATATAATAATGGATATATATTAATTTAACTATATAAGTGACAAAAATAATAATTAAAAAAAAAGGATAGTGGCCTGTTTTTTCCAATTGGGCGGTTTTCGGTTATACCCAGTTAAACCAGTTTTTAACCGATTTTTTCCGAGTTAACCGTAAAAACGGTTATTAAGGTGTTTTTGGAACCGGTTCCAGCACCGGTTCTCAGTTGAACCAGCCGGTCCGGTCCAGTTATGAAATCATTGTGTCAGAGACCCAATATGGAAGAAATTGAGACAAATCAAAATGCATAGGTAATGTATTTAATTCAAACAGACATTAAATTTAAAAGAAATAATAAAAGATCCACTGTATAAACAATATAATCTACAAAATTTTAAAAGACTTTCTTGTAAATAACATTCTTGATTGAATGAACATGTGGATTATCTTTATCATGAACCAAAATTCATAAACCATCACATTTCGTGACACGTGAACCTACAACATATAACTGTCCATGGCTGAACACAGGTTTCTTCAACAACAAACCAACATGAGACAGTCATTGTTATATAACTACTTTTATCCACTTGGTAACATGGTCATTGTTGCCACGAACACGCGGTACATTCACGCTGATGACACGACCAATAACATCTGCTCAAATAATACAAAATAAGTAACATACAGAATCATACACCAACAAATAACTCAAAATTATTATTGTTTCCAGCTTCATAAAAAAAAAAACATACCAATCATCTCAGATTCATTGAGATGATCAACTCTTAACACATCATTAAAATGCTTGAACTGGAAAATATGCATTGGGAACGTTGGATCAGAAAACTCAGTCACTCTTGTGCTATTAAAGAAAATGAGCATGTAACGATGGTTAGTGATCTTGAAATGCATCCTGCTATTTGTGACAAAGAAATTCTTCACAGCATATAACTTTCCTTCAATGAACTCCACATTAGTCGTGGCAGCAGTTCAGTTTTGGTGGTAGCATGAATTTTTCGACCCTAGAAAATCCACCAAACAGTTGTCATATATCAGGCTTTATGAAATTTAAATATTTTCTACCACTACAGATTGTGATGTGTATATTGTAAATGAACATCTCTACATCATGAAAAACATATCAGGTGCTTTGAAATCTCATTGCATTCTCATATGCAGGTATACGATAGCAACGAACCAACCTCATTTTCACAGCCCACTATGTTCTTGAAGTTCCAATATCCCTCAACAAATTGAAGCAGAGAGCCATGTTGTCAAGAAAACGAATGGATCAACAATTTGTTATCTAACCAATGCAGGAGAAGCACTTCATATTGAACCTTCACTCACACTGTCTCACTGAAAGTTGACAAGTAACAAAGCTAAAACAAGATGATCACTTGAACTCAGTGTTCGAGAACATAATCTCCTCAAGACCAAGCACACCCTGTTTTTATATCAGTTGAGGAATGCCAAAGATCACACTGCCAATTTTCAGTCATCCTTTTTTCTTTACTGCAAAATATTTATTAGCACACAATCATCATTGCAATTGTGCTTGTGTGTATCTAAAAGAATTTTTTACCCCTTCTATTTACCACTAAATTGTGTTTTGATTGGCTGTGGATTAGGAGTTTATCCATGGATTTTGATATATATGTAGAGTATATCAGATACTCTAATATGTCTTTTCCATTATCTAAGAAAAATCATCATTGCATGGGGATAAATGTGAAACAAATTACTCTGAAAAAAAACCAAAAACCGAAAGCATTTGCATGTAATTAAAAGATTTGGTTAATTAACCAAATTTCAATTGGGCAAAATGGAGGTGTACTGACAAAACATCATTAACAGCAGAAATTAGTCGGCTGAATGTCCAATTTAGGTAATAATGGGTACCCTATTTTCAGATTATTAAACAACAATTCTGAAAATAGAAAATCCAATATATGTATCCTCATTGGCTGTTTCATGAACAATGAAATATTATTAATGTTGATATGCGGTTTGACACATTCGAAACCAACTAGCTTTTCCCCTTATTTTTCTATTATATTTAATAGACTGAAAAATAGCAAAACATTTTATTTTCCATTTTTTAAATGCCCAAAAATCAATATGCATTTTGGCTTTCTACATTTTTTTAGATGGATTTATTTTAGAAACATTGTATTTATTCAAGAACTTAGTTTATATTTAAAAGAATTAGGTTTAAATTCATTTTACATTTGAAACAATTTTTTTTTTTTTAGAATTTTGAAACCATTTAAAAAAAATTAGAACATATTATTGCTATTTTTTTAAAAAATAATTATATCTATTTATCTGCTTTTTTTTTTTTGAATAATTACCAAATATTTACTATTTTTATTGAAAATAATTATATAGTTTATTGATTCTTATATCTTACAAAGTTAGTATTGCATATATGTTTGAATTTATTTTAATTGTTATGTTGTGAATTTTTTTAGATTAACCTCACAACATTATTAGATTATTATTAGTTTACTTTCAAATTTATTATTATTTTTAATAATTTTATAATAGCTTTTAAACTTTCAAACATTTTACAATCCTTCGTAAAATGAAATTTAGCTTTTAGACCTATTTTTTACATATATATATTAAAATTATAGAATAATTTTCAAATCTTTAAATTTTTGACAATGTTTAAATGTCATTACTTTCAGATTTTTTTTAATTATATCATTAAGATATAATCATATGATCATACCATCCAAAATAATTTCCTTTATTTCTTTTTTACCCCTATATTAAATTAAAAGACTACTTATTATATTTTAAATATATATGAAACTTGTTCTATAAGATACTTAAAAGGTTTTTAATTTGTTTTCCACATTTTTTCTATTAGTCAATGGCAAATCAGTAATTATCTCCAATTTTGCAATTGAGTGGCAAATCAGTAAATTTTACCAACTTCTTTGTTTTTGTATATGGCAAAAAACTTGTATACCTCGCCCCTTGATCCGACCCGGCTCGTGGGTAGCTTCTACGTGCGTCCAGACGCCGTCACGTGCCCATAGCAAATATGGTGTGTGCCCACGCACACCTGATTCTGTAGTTAATGATTCAGTTATGGGTATTACATGTATACGCTATAGGTATTACGCGTATACCCTATAGGTATTACACTTATATTTCTTGAGATTCAATGATAGGTATTATGTGTTTACTCTATAGTTATTACATGTATACCCTATAGGTATTACACTTATATTTCTTCAGATTCAATGATTACACTTATTGAGATTCAATGATAGGTATCATATGTTTACTTTATAGATATTACATGTATACTCTATAGGTAATACACTTATATTATATTTTCTTGAGATTCAATGATAGGTATCATGTGTATTGATTTTTTGTTCTACAGATATTACATGTAAACTCTTAATTAAGGTATTACATGTATACTCTTAATGTATCATGTGTTCATTCAATAAAGGTATGAATTATTTGTTCGAACTTTTGTTCTATAGGTATCACATATATACTATATAGGTATTACATATGTACTCTATATGTATTACATTACTGTATGGTGACTTTAAAATTTCTAAATTCCAAAATCGTGATTTATATCATATTCTTCCTCATTTTTTTCTGCAAAATTTACAGAATTGCAGAATTCATATGAATTGTTATCACAAAAGCATTGTGCAAAGAAACCCTAGAACAAATATATTCAATTCGATCAATCAAACAAATCTCATATATTTAATCAATTAAACATACTTTGCAAACCAAATATTTCCATAACTTAGTCAATGCAAAGAGTGAATCGAATGTTTCCTCATCGGAGAAGAAGAACGCAGCAAAAAAGAAGAAGGAGAAAGAAGAAAGGAAGAAAGAGATGGAGAAAGAAGGAGCAGCGAATCGGCGGCGACGTGGCAAGAAGAAGAAGAAAGGAAGAAAGAGATAGAGAAAGGAGCAGAGATGGCGGCAGCGCTGCAGAAAGAAGAAGGAGAATGAAGAAATGATTAGGGCATGAGAAGAAATATTAGGGAAAAAGATTATATATATTTATTGAAGCGGGTCAGGGGCGGGTATTGGAGCGGGTTGGGGGCACGGATCCTAGATCCATGCCCCAGGGGACCCAAGACTCAACCTTTATATATAGATAGATGTCTGAATTTGTGAGTGTTGTGTTTCATTTGATGTTATTTATTATTTTCTTTAAAACAATATTTTTTGGAAATAATTGATAGTATTACTTTTATTATGAAAAATATTGATTTCTTTTATTATTTATTATTTCTTGTACGTAAATTATATTGAGAATAATATTTTTTACCCAAAATGCAGTACTTTTAACTTGAGTAGTGATTTTCCTTGAAAAATTAATAGGAGCGTGCTTTTAACCCTTGGGCTTTACGTCAACGGTGGAGGTTTGTGTAATATGTGATTATAAGCTGAGAGAAGTGATGATTTCAATCAGCAAAATATTCCTTTATCAAATTCAATGGAAAAACGAATGCAATTTTAAGTGACTGATGAGTTTACACTCAAAAAATTAACTGGAAATCTTAGAAGAAATTACTTTAATTTAGAATTTCACGTATATAAATAAAAATGGGGTAAAATCCCCGAGACCCCCTCGTGTTATAGAAATTCGTACGAAATCCCCTTGTGTAAAATTAATTGCACGAAAATCATCTGTGTTTTCATAAATTCGGCGCGTATCACCCACATCCGTCATAGTTGACGGATGTGTAGCAGACGCGCTAGAGATGCGTTTTTGGGTCTTTTTTGACCGTTATTTGAGGGCAAAAGGACACAATTGCCCTTGCTATTAAGTATATATGTATGCAGAAGCTTAAATGTGGTTCATACATGAATTCCTCTTCAACAAAGCTTCAAATTTAATTCCCCACAGCTTCAGGTACGTTTTTTTTTTTTATAAATTATTATACTGTTAATATAAGTTTAATAATTCCCCTATCACTACTTTTGTATTATATTATTGTTTATATTATAATGTAATTTTAGCAATCAATAATAAGACAATTTCTTGTAATTTTTGTAGGATATGTCTTCCACGTTTAGGCCAATGATGTCAAAAAGTGAAGATAATTTGGATTTAAGATACTGTTACAAGAAGTGTTATTGCCGTAAAAATGCCGAAATTAAAATTGTTGGTCTGTCCAAAGCGACAGTTGGCAAATTGTTTTGTACGTGTTGATATTCTCAATGTGGGTTTTTTGCTTGGCTTGAACCCACTTCAATTCGAAAGAAGAATTATTCGAGTGAAATGCAAATGCCTGATTTGGATAAAGAAGTGGATTCTCCCGTATTCCCTAATTCTAACGAATTACTTTCCAAATGCGACAATCTCACAGTGAAGATTGAAAAGCTTGACAAAAACCAAGCAACTATGAAAATATTTATTTTCATTGTATTGGTGCTTCTTATAATTGTAATTCTCAAGTAGAAGCTAACTTTGTAGTAATTATAATTGTAATTCTCAAGTAGAAGTTAACTTTGTAGTAATTAGTTGCGATAATTTGTAACTAATATGTGGTGATTTTCAAGACATTAGCCACATATGAATATGAATATGCGTTCCTGATTTCAACATTTTAAATTTTGCAAACTCAAAACATGTAAACAAGCCACTATGTTGTTGTAGTAAATAGAAATAAAGAAAATCAGAAGAAAACTAGCAGAAATGAACAAAATATTTTCCAGACATAGTGTTGGTCTACATTGCAACTATGTTTGCCCATATTCACCCAAAATATGTACCCAAAGTATGTACCAAAACATGTACAAAATATTACCCTGATATTTGCAACCAACTAAAAGAGCAGCCCAAAACAGTCATATTATATCAAAAAACAGACAATATCACATGCTGCAATGTACCCAAAAACTACCCAAAAAACAGCCCTAAATTGTCCTTTTGGTGGGATTCTTCTGCTTCCTAAACTTCTTTACTCTTGGAGCTCCAATAGTAGTAATCTGTTAACAGTGGATTACTGTAAGTAATTGTACAAAATGTGTACAAAATGTGTACTTATGAAGTTTAGGAATCTACCTGATCTTCTGCATTGATGGGTTGGGAAGGATTCTCCACTGTTTCACCCTGAGTTGACTGCTGCTGTGTGAGGTTAATAGGTGGCTAAAAACAGAAACAACAATTAAAATCCAAAAAAGAGAAGGAAACAACAATTAGGGCTGAGATATACCTGATCTTGGTTGATAGCCCATCCAAAAAGTTGAGCAAACTCTTTGTCAAACACCTCATTTGGCTCTACAGAAAGGTTCTCCTAACAATAGGAAAATCAAATAATCAGTTAGGGTTATACTGAAACAGATAGCAACAATAAAAATGGAAAAACAAATTCTGAAATTGAAAGCACCTCTTGTTCAGCAACAGGTACCTCCCCAGCTTGTGCAGGGTTTTGAGTGGTTGATCCTTGACTTGGTTTGTTGGGGCATCCTCTTTTGTTGTGGCCTAATGTCTTGCATATGCTGCATGTGTGAGTAAGTCCTCTCCTGGAAGCTTTGAGGGGGTCTGGATAGTCATTCCCATCAGGAATCCTCTTCTTTTTAGGCCTGCCCCTTTTGGTCCTTACATCACTAAAACAGAAACCCTAATTCCCAATTTCATGAAACCCTAAACCCGCAAACCCTAAATCCCCAAATCAGAAACCCTAATTTGAAAAATTCAGTAAACATGAATTTGAAATATTCAATAAATCGCAAACCCTAATTCATGCAACATCTAATTCATTCAATAAAACGCAAACCCGCATTCAATAATTCCCAATTTCATGAAACCCTAAACCCGCAAACCCTAAATCCCCAAATCAGAAACCCTAATTTGAAAAATTCAGTAAACATGAATTTGAAATATTCAATAAACCGCAAACCCTAATTCAAGCAATATCTAATTCATTCAATAAAACGCAAACCCGCAAAAAATAAAGGCAAATCGAAAAATCAACCAACATTCAAACACAGTTCATGCATTCAAACAAATAAATATGAAACCACTCTACACAGCAACCCACAAGATTTTCGCGCAGAAGAGCAAAAAGGAAAACACACACAATGTCCAGCAAAAAGGAAATTTTCATGCAACCTACATTTTCGCAGCAACCCAGCGACGAAGGTTTTTCCCGTCTACACTGCAACCTAGAGTTAGACTACAGGCTAACGATGGGTTGTTCTCACGGTGAGATTTTGGTCGGAAAACGGTGGGATTCTGGTCGGAAAACGGTGGGGATATCACTCGAGCCCTAACCTTACTCTCTCTCTACACTGTACTCTTTTCAAAATCTGGAATATTCTATTAGAGTATTGTGTATATCAGGGACAAAACGGGCATATGGATGGAAAAAATTGACGCCGTTAGCAACAGTTAAGCAACGTGGGACGTATGTCGAGTTTCCAATATCACACGTGTTACTTATGCATTTTCCATCTTATAGGGGGGTCCGACGTCGAATTTTCATATCACAAGGGGGTTTCGCGCAATAAACCCAATAAAAATATCTAGAATTAAAATATAAACTATATCAATATGTATTTCATTAACGCCAAAACTTGCGTATCTTTGAGATACGGATCTTAGCCCCGACCCAATCTGATGTTGCCAACGCGCCCCCGGGCGCACTTACACCTAATTTTGTGTGTGCCCACACACACATGAATCTGTATCATATGATTTGGTGATAGGTAATAATTGTATATTCTTAAGGTATCATATGTATATTTTTAAGATATTAATTGTTCATTTAATCAATGTAAAAAAAATTTGTTCTAAAGGTATCACTTGCATATCTTTTAAGTATTACTTGTTCATTCAGTCAATGTATCAATTTTTTATTCTGAAGATATTTGTATACTCTTTAGGGATCAGTTATATACTCTTTATGTATTAGTTGTTCATTAAGTTTAGATATCAGTTGTATTCTCTTAACGTATTACATGTGCAGCTCTAAGGTATTACATATATATCTTCAAAGTATTAATGATTATATTATAAAGTACTACATATGTAATGTAGAGTAAGCATAAAATTTTAAAATATCAAAAGTGCGATTTCCATCATCTTCTTCCTCAAATTTTCTACAAATCATCTCATTCCTCAATTTTCATAAACAATTTTCTACAAATCATCTCCTTCCTCAATTTTCATACACATTGATCTCATATTGAATCCAATGTGCAAAATCACCATCAATAATTTAAAAGAATTGTTGTGAATTAAACACAAGAGTAAAAAAACTCATTTGATTAGAGAATATCAAATCAAGATTTTGTCATGAAAAAGAAAAGATGAAAAAACTTTTAAAAATAGAGAAGAAAACGACGATTGAATGAGGAAGAAGGAAGAAGACAAGGAAGAAGACAAGGAAGAAGAAGAAGAAATAATGAGAATGAAGGAGGATGTTGCATACGATTATAAAAGAAGAGAAAATTTTAAACAAAATAGAAAAATATATATAATGTAAATGAGTGGGCCAGATCGGGTTGGAGGCACAAATTAATCCTACGATCTGATCCCCAAGAGTACACAAGTGCTTCTCCTCCATTAATATACATACAATTTTATAGGAAATATAATTATAAACTTAGTAGAAAAAAAAAAAAGATTATGTGATTTATGGATAATAAAATGATATTAGAGTGGTAATATGATTTTATGGATAATACCAAAAAGAAAAGGAAAAATCATTATCCATGAAAATGTTACACAAAAATTCATGTGTAAACGTCTCATGTACGACTTCATCATGCATGGTCGTATCCCAAGAGACGGTCGATTGTGCGTGACAACAATGTATAAATATGTCTTTTTCCAACAGTAATTATGTACCTTTTCAGCTATATGTATTTATGTGATTTTTTTCATCGCATAGGACACGGTCCGATCACGAGACAACACAATAGTGGGTGTGAGTCTCAACTCTCAAAACCGATGAAGCAAAGATAGGTAAGGTTGGTTAATAATCCTAAAATTACAACCTAAACCTATGAACCAAATAAGGCCTAATACGTGCATTTTTTAATCGCATATAATCGATCATGTCCCGAAACATGATTGTTCTCAATCTCATTACACGTGTAACAATCTCACAGGACAACAAGTCAAAATATGTTAAAATTGGGAAGAAAATAGAGTTTGGTCCCAATCTTGATATCTAATTTTTCCATTTATTCAGGCCTTGTATGTTTGAGCTCATTTCTGAGTCCAAATCCAAAACAATGTTTGGACTATTAAGTGGGCTTACATTGACCCATTCAATTACTTGAGTTGGGCCTTGAAAATTAAATTATACAACTACAAATTGGATCAAACCCAAATTAGAATTACAGACTTTTCACACATATATATATATATATATATAGAGAGAGAGAGAGGACGTCATTGCACATGTCATAAAATAGGTGTTGCATTCTTCCTAGTATCTTGTTGAAATGTGATTGGAAGAGATTGATTAAACACCACTATTTTTGTTGAGAGCATAAAATCAATGTTACAATACGTGACTACTTTTGCAATATTCAGAAATCTTGAACCCATTCTAAATGAATTCTTAATTATAACGCAATTAATCTTTTTTCTCTATTATCCTTTCATTTTGTTTGTTGTGCAAACTAATCGAACCAAGTTAAACACAATGATGTTCAAGGCTAATAGAACTTCTTCTATTAGATTTTTTTTTTTTTTAAACTGAAAAGCTTATGCCTTCATTTATCAAGAAAGATATCGAGAGCTGCAAGTTTTTCCACCCATTCGGGAAAAAAAACCAACATTCCAACAAAATGGAGTGGTAGTAAAAGAAGCAAAATGAGAAATACAATGAGCTACTCTATTAGCTGATCGCCGACAATGTGAGAGCTTACAATCATTCATCCAAAACAACAATATTTGAATATTCGATATCCATATGCCTGAATAATCCAAAAAATCATCAGTTTTGGTGACTGCTTGTATCACGACTAATGAATCTGAATATGCATGAAGAGGTGTGAGATTTTAATCCATGCTCCAATAATTATACTTTCATCACTTAGCATCTCAAATAAATATTTTAATGCAATTACGAGATATATCATTAAGTTATCTTAGAAAAAGAGTTAACTTTGTGCAGACATGTTTCACGTGATAGGTTTATTTAATCCATGCTCATTATGAAAAAAATAACATAATTATGGAAGCCCTTTTGAGGTGGCTTCTACGACTAATTATACTTTCAATGAATCTATTAAAGTTATTCCATGTTTGATCATCTACCTCTGGTTTGACTTTTGTATTTTATAGTCGTAAAACGTATACTTGTACCCATAAAACGTATAGTATAAATTGTTGCGAATCAACATTATAATTGTAAATATGCATAATTATGTGTATACGCCATACTTATACAAATTCTATATACATGAACTCTTACTTATTTTTGTAAAAAAATGTAAGATCTATTTAAGTTCTTTTAGTACATGCACCATTATTTTTTAATTTTAACTATACATCCATGATTCTTGAAATTTGATCAAATTATATAGATAAATTCAAATGCCTTTTGATCTAGACAAGTTACTATATATGAAAAAATTTAAAAACATATTTAATGTTTCTTCCCAAACTTATGGGTAATTATATTTAATTCAACTCATTTTCTATCAATATCAATTCTATATCTTCAAAAAAAAAAAAAATCAATGAAGCTGTATTATAAAATTTTATTATCAAAACAATTGGGCTCGATCAGTGGTCTGGGTATATGGGCCGAAGTGGACTAGCAGGGATGGGGGAGAAGGTTTGTGTGTTACTCTTGGGCTCTATTTGGGTGAATTTGATTCGACTTTGGGTTAGGGTCATGAGTCAATTTCACAAGATCTTATGTTATGTGGAGATTCGTGAGACAATTTTATATGTATTTCTTTAAAAATGTGTTATTTTCATTTTAAAAATATAATAAGAAGTACATAAATCAAATGAAGTAAATCTTGTATGATATCGTCTCACGGATCATGTTATGTGAGATTGTTTGATCCACAACTCAAACTTCCCAATTCACATATAAATTCATGGATAGAGATTTGATCATGGATAAAAAGATCCATCTTACGAAAATTATTCATGAGACCGTCTCATACAAGTTTTTGTGAATCCGATGTTATTGGTGAAGGAATAAAAATCTAACAAATTTGTTTTCCATAAATGATAAATATCTGAATTTCAGTGAATATAACACCTGCAAGACCCATAACGAACCCATCCTACTTTTTAACCTACCAACTTATAAACCATTCATATATGAGAAATAAATTTTTATATGTAAAAAAAAAAAAAAAAAAGAAGACAAATATATCTCTTTGCCTTTTGCCTTTCCATTTTGTCTTTGGCAACATCTTGATCAGTGCGATGAATTCTTAATAGACTTTTTCAACTCCGACAGGGTGTTAAATATTTTCTATTCTTTTTCACTTTGTTATAATAATAAGGGATATTATGGAATTTAAATTTTAATGCAAAAAATAATATAGATTAAGTGGTAGTTATTATATTACAATATTATAAAAAATATAATATATGCGGACAAAAAAGCTCTTATATACATACATTTCTATTAGCTAAATATTTTAAATATAATTTATTTGAGACAGTCTCACGTTTTGATCAATAAAGGGGGTCAACCTTTCAACATGGTCAATTCAATCTCATAAAAGACTGTATAATGTTTCATCTCATGTAAGATCTTACTAAAGACGTTCTCGTATAGATTTTTTCTAAATATTTACTTTTGTCACGTACATTCGTTCACTTTACTTTTTTTTTTTTTTTCCATTATTCCCAATTGCTTTCTTCTTTACTATGTCAACGAAGGGGAAAAAAATGCAGAATATAAAAAGTATGGAATAAAAAAGGAAAATGAAAGTAAAAAAAATCCAAAAAAGTCTTTATCTTGCATATAAAATAATTTTCTTTAAAAAAAAATTGTGAGAGCAAAATATTGGTTAAAAATGTATGGAAGGAATAAAGCAAAACCAACATAGAGTTGAGTTAATTGTTCCCCATACAGTAGCATCTCTCTGCCTCACATTAAATGCAGATACATGGATGATAGCATATACATACATGCATGCATGCATGCATGCATTAATGGCTAATGCATGGAGCTGAGGAAGAAACACGTGTAAATAAGTTGATCCATCAATGTCTTGTCTACATGACACGTGTGCAATTGGAATCATCCTCTGACATCCCATTTCGACAAAATGATTCATATCCCCATCCCATCTTACCCGGAGAAATACATACTGTGCAATCTGGTATTACTCTTATTTCAAAACAAACATTGTTTTAGTAATTTTAAATTAAATGTAATTTTCGTATTCCAATGCATATTTTTATAGGTTTTGGATCTTAGAACTATACCTTTGAACCGACCTGGCACATGGACCGCCTTCACGTACGTCCACGCTCACCTATATCTAATCTGGTGTGTGCCCATGCACACCTGTTGCTAGGGTTGTAAACGAATCGAATCGAATCGAATATCATGATATTCAATTCGTATTCGTTTAACTATTCGAATATTCGTATTCGTATTCGTTTATTATTCGAATAACAAATGCGATTCTTATTCGATTCGTTTAACATATTCGAATATAAATACGAATATTCGAATATTCGTATTCGAAAGTTCAAACTTAAAATTTCAAAAAAAAAAATGCACTCAACGACAACGGTACAAAAAAACTGTTGTCATTGAGCGTATTTTTTCGCTCAATGACAACGGTTTTATGAAAAACTGTTGTAAATTTGTTCACAACGACACAAAATGTATAAAACCGTTGAAATTCTCATGTTGTTGTTGAGCGAAATTCTTGTAGTGTTATTTAATGAAAGGTACTAGTTGCAATACTCTCAAGGTATCAGTTGTATACTTTAGGTATCAACTATATACTCATAATGTACTAATATAGTGTAGAGTGAGTTTAGAATTTTAAAACATCAAAAACACAATTTTCATCATCTTCTTCCTAAAATTTTCTGCAAATCATATCCTTCCTCAATTTTCACACACATTTTTCTGGAAATCATCATCTCCCTCAATTTTCATACACATCGATCTTATATGAAATCACAAAACCAATGCACAAAATCACCTTCAATAATTTAGAATATTTTTCGTGAATTAAACACAAGATTAAAAAACTCATTTGATTAAAAAAATCTCAAATCAATATCTTATCATGAAAAAGAGAAAGGACAGAAAAAGATTAAAAATCCTTACAAATAGAGAAGAAAACGACAATTGGTGAAGAAGGAGGATGAAAAAATAGGGTGATTCTGTAGTACACCAGGTGTATTAATACACAAGACTTTCCATCATTTCCAGCCATTAGATCTGAGAACATTGTTGACTTTGACCTTAATAATCTCAAATCTGATGACAGAAAATAAGTGGCGAGTCTGGTGTATTAATACACCTGATGTACTATAGAATGACCCGAAGAAATAAGAAGAAGATGATGATACAGACGCAAGAACAATGAAAGAGGGAAAAAGAAAAAATAAAGTTGTAACACATGGAGAAAGGGTAGGAGAAAGAGGGGAAAGAAGGGGGTAAAATTTTATAAATGGAGAGCGGACCGGGTCAAGTTGAGGGCAAACAAGTCCTTCTAATTTTGAAAATATTATACTAATATCATATCGAAAATTAAGCTAAAATTTTCGATATAGCAAAACTTTATGATATTTTATGGATATGATAAGTATGGTATTTTGATAATTTTACTCATCCCAACATTTATGGTGTGTTTTTTTAATTCATTTATGAGAATTTAAATATTTTCAATATATAATGATAAAAATGTAAATCATTACATTCATAGTTTGAGCGATCATGCATGAGTAAACTTAGGTGATACTTGGGGGTCATTCTGTAGTACACCGGATGTATTAATACACGAGACTCTCCATCATTTCAGTCATTAGATCTGAGACCATAGTTGACTTTGACCTTAATGATCTCAGATCTGATGACTGAAAATGAGTGGAGAGTTTGGTGTATTAATACACCTGGTATACTATAGAATTACCCGATACTTGGATTAGACTTTGGACTATCCAAATTTTCAATGAGTTGAATTCAATTCATATTTGAATCGTAATAATTTATAGAATTATAATATTCTTTCATGTTTTTTTCTATATACTTTCAATAATTTACAATAAAAATATCTACAATTTTCATCTTTTTACAAATCTCAATAAACAATATCTTTTTTTCTACAATTTTCAATGAGAAAATGATATTTTAACTATAATCCATATATTCTATCCAAAATCTCAAAACAAACATAAAATTTTTAAAATCCATACTAATAAAATTCTCCTAAATCTCAAATTCAGACTTGCAAAATTCATTTTAAATCCGAAACAAACAGTATTTGTATTAAATTACTTCTTTTTATTTACCTTTGTTTGAATTTGATCCTTAAACTTTTTTCAAATGTAAAAATTGATTTCATATGCTTTAAATTTCGTAAAAGTTTTGTGTTTATAGTTTCAATATTATTTAGTATTTTGTCAATGCACTTAAATTTATCTTGTTAGCTCATGTTCTTAGTAATGTAAGGATACTAAGATTTTTTCAAAAAAACCAAAGGGTAAACCAGCTATGTATGTACTTTCAAAATTAATCTTTTACTAAAGTTAAATACTTGAGTAATTAAAATAAACAAATAAAATTGATAAAATGTATGAGATCTATATGGGTCTAGGTTTAAATCAAGTTCAAACGAACTGAATTTTCTTATTCACAACTCAAATTTTCCTTTTAATCTTCAATATAATTTACAAACACTCCACTTAGAAATGATACATGGTCTAATTATGTGGAGGCTTTTTATGATCACTGTGACAAGGATCAATGCATCAATATTTTAATTAATATGCTAGACTAAATTGGGATCCCAATGAGGTACATCCTTTTTATTTGTATTATAAGTAGAAGGAAATTGATTGTTATGAGTTCCAAGGCCAAGATTTGGCTTCAAATCTAATTAAAAAATGAGTGATACCATTTGCTTTATCGAAAAAAATGACAATTATATTCTAGTAATAAAAGAGGGATACCTTTTGATAATCTATGTCTAGTTTTGCCTACCAATAATTGAAACTTGGAGACAACTTAGTTTATTTGAGTTAATATATAGAAAGCATGGATGAAGCAAGTGGACTCCATCTTTCCACGTTCAAAAGATTCATTTTTAATCAAAAGTTGCTTTGTCAAATAAATTGGAGCCATGTTACTGTCCCATTTCAAGAATCCATGCATTCTATTATGCATGTTTAGTTAAATAATATATACAACTTCCACTCATTTAATTTATTAAAATATATGTTGTAACATTTAACTACTTAAGACGTGGCATTTGTATCATATGATCATACAACAGAGTCTCAACGATTCAATCAATCAGTGTTGTTACAAATTTTTAACACTAAAAGCATGTTTGTCCGAGGTGTATAGAATTTTGTATGATTAGTTATTGAATATTTTTCTCTAATGGCTTTTTTTTTAATAGATTATTACTGTTTTATTTCAGTATAATAAAAATAGGACAATATCAATTCCAATAAAAAAGATGTTTTCTATACATGATTTTATTGATGAGAAAAAAGCGATTGATTTCTATAGTTGATTGGAACACTTCACTCGAGCATTTTTGTATTGGATTCCTTACAAATAGAGATATGTTGCTAGTGGATGACTTTCCCTTCAAAGGTACCTAACATAAAAGAGAACTATATAGGTTGCAATCTTTTTTTTTTTTTTTTTGGTTGAAAAGATTGCAATTCTATTTTCTTGGAGTCCCTTAAAAAGGATTTTCTCAAAAGTGAAAAAGAAAAAGTATATGTAGGAATATATTATATTAATTAGGAGATGAATTCAATAATTTAATTTGAAGGTGGGATCTTCCAAATCTAAGTCTCCAATGACTAGGTTTGTTACTGTTATTGGGAGCAATGGACCAATTATTATTTAATTTAAACCCCCTTTATTATTTGTCATATATGAATGCCTAGGTTGTATAAAATATTAAAATAGTACTCCTAATTAATTAATGATCTAGCTAGATATGGGCTCTTCTCATAAAATCATAGTATGGTATTAATTTTTTTAATTACATTAACATATGTATACTTAAGATGGACAAAGGATCTATGAATATAAAATAATTTGATAATTAAGCTATTCATATAAATTTCTTTTTTTAAATATCTTCAATTAAAATATTTATATTATTTTCATACATAAATAAAATGTTACGAGTTTTTAAATAATATTTTCAAAGCAAATATATGAGATATGACCATGGCTTCACAACTCCTTAGACCATTTTAATTTCAGAATTTGTCACTCAGAAAACATTTTTATAGCTCCATATCATCTTATCATATCAAGATAAGATGTAAGAACAATTTTATGAGATAGCGCGAAAGCTGGTGCGGAGTAAAGATTAAAAAACTTGCGTTGTCGAAATTTCAATACTTGTAATTACAATATGCATGTTTATATAGATAGAATATCATTTGAGTCATAAGAGTCATAATATATTTTAATTTATTACAAGATGTATAATTACATTGTATAATATGATACATTTACACCAATGGTAGTGTCTTGGAATTCCATGGCTATGTCATCAACATACACCAACTATCTCTTTTACAATACCATTGATAATATATAGGTGAACTCTATAAGATTAAGATTCTTTGTAAGATATATCTTATATGGTCTCATTGATATAATTTTATGAGAGTTAACCCACAAAATATATAGAAATTAACTTATGAAATGAGTGTGAACTGTGGCTAGCTAATGGACCTTAATATATTTGTACCAAAATTAAATCCAACCTTTTTATACTGAGAATAAATATTTCACCTCCCAAGAAATTAATGGTGATGGATGGAGAGGGCTATAAATATATATATTCCCAAAGAAAAATTAATATTGATCATACTATGTAAGCAGAATTCCCTCATTATTTATTAATTTACAAAGACCAATTATTTACTTTATGTATACATCAAGGAATAAAGATATATCATCAACTGTCATTGGTTGTTATTAACTTTCACACCAACTTGCCCATCTATTTATTCTTTTCAAAACTTTTTAAAATAATGAGTAGATATAGAAATATTCTTAATTCTTAAATTATTAAAAAAATCTAAATTAATTTTTTTAATACACAAATGTTCTTTAATTTTTGTTATTTTACATTGAATATATATATATATATATATATATATAGTTGTCTACTGAGGGCACAATTGTAAAATAAATACAAATTTGAGGGACATTTCTTCTACTGGTGTTAGTAAATTTTGAACTAAATGATTGGCAAAATCACAAGTGAGATCATCTCATAAATCTTATTCCGTGAGATTGGTCGGGTCGAGTCGTAAAAATATATATGTAATATTTTTATGTGTATTGGGTAATATTTTTTTGTATACCGGATAGTACTTTATATTACGAGATGCATTTTGAGTTAAGTTAGACTATAATATGTAATATTTATATGCATACCAAGAAATATTGTTTGTTATATCTGGTAATACTTTTGTATGACCAAATTGGATTAGATCGGATCGAGTAGGTCACTAAATTAAAACAAAAATTACTCAAGTGTACATTAAACTATAATTTAATAAAAATAACCACGACCTTCCCTACAACTTTTCTTCATAAGCTAGATTATTTTTAATTTTTCAAGTAAAATGGTTTTATTTTATATTTTACTAAATAATATTATATATATGTGTATATTTCTAAATTTCAATAATTATTGTTATTTTGTTTTGTATCTTATCTTTTTATATTTAATTTTATATTTTTTTTATATTTTTATTTTTAGATTAATTCTTGTCACCTTATTTTATTCTTTTTCTAAATTTTATCATTATTTTAAAGATTTTTATAATAGTTTTCCAATTTATATATTTGTATTGTTATTGTGTACTTCTTAATATTTATAGATTCTAAAACTTATTCTAAAGTTACTTTCTCTGATTTGTAAAATAATTTTCTAATTCGTTAATTTTTCAATCAATTTTCTTAAAAATATAATACACCTCTAAAAATATATATATATATATATATATATTCATATAATGCTTTTATATATGATTTGTCATGATGCATGTTTTGTGATGTGATACGGTGAAAAAATGTTTCATATTGTTTCTCACAAAAAGTAAAATGCAGTCTAAATAAATAATATGTTATTGTGACATTTCAAAAAATACCCTTGTAATGTAGGCGGGAAAATGAAAAACTTGTAAACATCTTCAAATGTTTTCTTTTTATATATACTAGTATTTCTCCTATGCGTTGCATGACTTGTTATTAAATTTTAATAATCAATTTTTTTTTATAAAAATAGAATAAAGTAAAATTTTGATTGCATAATGTTATAATTTAACATGAGATGTTTAATGTTTTAATATCCATATATTAATAACAACTCAAATATTTTAATTTTAAAGCTATGTCAATCTAAATATTTGTATTTGGAAATATTATTTATTTTAAACTAATAGAGTTAAAATTATTACAATTTAATAAAAATAATACCCAAATGCCCTAAAATGTGATATTTCAATGCAATCTATATATAAACTAAAAAATCTTAAATCATTGTAAATTACAACAAAAATTACTCAAGTTTACATTAAACTATAATTTATTAAAAATAACTATGGCCTCCCATACAACTTTTCCTCAAAAGTTAGATTATTTTTATTTTTTGAAATAAAGTTATTTTATTTTATATTTTACTGAATAAGTAATATATATGTATGTATATTTTTTAAATTTCAAAATATAGTTTTCACAATAATTATTGTTATATAGTTTTATACCTTATCTTTTTATATTTAATTCTTGATTTGAAATTTGAAATTTTTGTTTTTCAGTTTTTTATTTTTTGATTTATTATTTTTCTAGATTTTATCATTATTTTTTAGACTTTAATAATAGTCTTCAAATTTATATATTTTCAAATATTTAATCTATATTTTTTGGTTGTATACTTTTTAATATTTATAGATTCTAAAACTTATTTTAAATTTAATATCACAGATTTTATAAAATAATTTTCAAATTAGTTAATTATTCAATTCAATTTTCTTAAAAACATGATGCAATCTCTATATAGCTATATATTTATATATGGTAGTTCTATAGTACACTATGTGTATTAATACACCAAACTCTCAACTCATTTTCAGTCATCAGATTTGAGATCATTAAAGTCAAAGTCAACTATAATTTCAGATCTAATGACTGAAAATGATGGAGAGTTTGGTGTATTAATACACCCGATGTACTACAGAAGGATCCATTTATATAACATTTTGATATATGATTGGTTGTGATGTGACATATGGAAAAAATATTCCACATTCGTTCTTAGAAAAACTAATAAAAAATTGGTCAAACCAAAGTAAAGTTTTTATTATGAGATTTTCAAAAATACCCTTGCAATTAGTTAATTGGGCGTAAATGGTATTATAGTAAATATTTCGAAAGTTCTTCTTCTCTCTCTATATGTATATATGTGTATAAAGAGTGAGTCTTCTGTGCAACTGGTGCACATACAATTCGGGGTCGGGTCCGGGTCGACCCTGATCCGCGTACTTTTATTTATTTTATTTTTTTAATTTTATTTTTTCGCTTCAGGTTGTTACCTTTATGTTATATGCTTGTGACCTTTGTGTTATATAAGTGTGACATTTATGTATAAATGTAATGACCTTTATATACTCTAACTTAGAAAAAAATGAAGAATTTTAGCAAAATTTGTACATATTTACGTTTATGTAATATTATCTGCACATATATTCATCCTTAAAATGCACTGAATTTTGAAAATTTCAATTTTTTTTCAAAGTTATGGATTATAAAGGTCATGATATTTGTACATAAAGGTCAAAAGAATTGTACATAAAGGTTACAACAATACAACATAAAGGTCTTAATCTGAAGCGAAAAAACCTGAAAATCTTCATTTTTTCCTAAGTTACTGAATATAAAGGTCATAATATTTATATATAAAGGTCACACTTATATAACGTAAAAGTCACATCCTTACAACATAAAGGTAACGGCCTGAAGTGATCTTGATACTTTTGGTGTATTAGTTGCATTTGATGGTTTTGTGTTTTTAGTGCAGGAATCGCAAGTTTCAACTTACATGCGCAGTTGTGGAAGAAATGACATGTCTCAAGATCTAGAGGTCCAAATTGGAAGATCTAAATTTTTTTGGAAATCTAAGGAAGAGATATACAACTTTAATGTTAAACACTTTTCCCAATTCGTTCTCCAAGAAAGAATAATATTAAGAGAAGATGGAAGTTGTGCGTTCGGTTCTTCATCGTGACAGAATTCTAGTATTTTGATCATAACTTTATCTAGAAGATTGATATTGAGTTGAAATTTGTGGCATTGGAAAGCTAACTTCAAGACCTACAACTCTCATGAAGACGTAGAAGTAAAATTCTGAACTTTGAACCAGCGCACGACCGTGTCTTGGGACACGGTCGTGTCCCACTGCGCAGAAACACCAGTTGTGGCACACGATTGACCGTGTCTTGGGACACGGTCGTGTCCGAGAGACTCTTATTTCACCCCGAACTCGATTTTTTTACATATGTCACACTTCTAAACCATCTAGGAGACCTCCAAGATGCTATATATACTCAAATTCGTCCCAAAAATAATTGGGAATCAATTATTAGGGTAGGAATAACATTTATGGAAAGAAGAACATATATTCTGAGAGCATCCGGAGAGGAAAAGAAGACTTCAAAGATCGAAGAATCGAGAGATCATCGTTCATATAGAGTTTTTCGTTATCTTCCCTTTATTGTTGGATTATTTTAGTTTGATATGATATTTTCAATCATGTCTATGAGTTTGTTCATACTCATGTCAGACTAGTTTTCCATGGGTTTCTAGAACTTGTTATTAGTTTAATTCGAATCTGATGGATCTTTAATTTCAATTCAATTTATTGATTCTTTATCCTATTGATGTGTTTATGGTTTGATTGCTTGTTTGATTATGTGGCCACTAATCGAGCATGTTTGAGTAATTAAGTCAAAATTCGAGAGAGAAGATTTAATTACGGAAGAGTAAACACGTGACATATATGCAGCATGAAATCGAGAGATAAATGACATATGTGATGAGATTTTCAATCCTAGGTGCTTTTAGGAGTTGTTGTGTTATATCAAATCGAGTAGAGATATCTCTGGTAGCATAATAATCAACCGGTTAAATTGACTCGTGAGAGCTTTTAATTCGATATTTGTGATTGCTCATATAGGATAATTAATCATTGAATTTGATTGGTCAAGTGTAGAGGTGTTAAAACGGGCTAGCGGGACGGGCCGACCCACACCCCACCTTAACCCACCATTTGGCGGGGCGGGGCGGGGTGGGCTTTTTATATGGCGGGCCTTCAAATCCCAACCCAACCCACCGGTGGGTTGTGGGTTGGGCGGGCCAACCCACCTTTTTTTGACTTTTTTTTTTTTAAACCATTTATCCATTTTATTTATATATGAGTACATTTTATATGGCTACTAAATCATGTAAAGTGTTCACAAATTAAAATGTAACATTAATCACATCAATCATAGGTAATAGGTCCATAATCAACAATCCAAAGTCCAACATAAAAATAAAAAAGTTCACAAAATATAAGTGTATGACAAATAAAACACAAATATCTTAAAAGCTAGAAAATAATAATAATTCTAATTTAAAAATGAAAATAATAATATTTCTAATACGTTTTACTCTTTATTCAACCTTACATGCATTGAATTACATGTAAATTACGAAAAAAAATCATAAAAAGTAGAAATTTCTTTAACATTCTTTCGTTTCTATAAATAAATTGACTAACTTTAATATATGAACATCATTATTTGCATTAAATGGTAATAATTCATCTAAATATTAAATATTTTTTATTTGTGTGTAAAAAAAAATATTTTTTATATAGGCGGGCCAGCCCACGGGCTTGCCCGCCCCCGCCAAGGCCCGCCCCGCCTAGGCCCGCCTTGTGGCGGGCTCCTATATGCTAAGCCCAACCCTCAAATTTTACGGGGCGGGGCGGGCCGGCCCATTTTGACAGCTCTAGTCAAGTGATATCGTGATGAGAATTAAATGAAAGCATGTTCTAGAACCTGTCTCAGTTATATCTGTTTGTCTCCGTGTATTTATTTGTTTTTTGTTTTAGTATAGTTAATTGAATTCTTTGATATCTGATAACCTAGATAAAATTAGGGGTTGAATTTGGGTAATCGATTATTCCTAGATAATAGTCTCTGTGGGATCGACCTTGCTTACCGTGTTCTGCAATCTACACCGTACACTTACGGTAGTAGCCTAAAGAAAAAGGTGAACAATAATACTTTTATGTAGATTAGAAAATATTTTTGTATTATATACATATACTGCATAATATATTAAAAAAGTATTACATGATATAAAGAAAAGTATTACATAATGAGAATAATACATCATGTAATACTTGAAATCAACAACTAATATTTTTATGTATATCATGTAATAATTTTATATATAGTACATAATACTACATTATGAAATATTATATGATATATAGAAGCGTATTACCCAATTCACATAAAAAAATTATATTATGAGAATAAAACATCATGTAATATTTTTATGTACAACATGTAATACTATTCAAATCAACAGTAATATTTTTATGTGTATCATGTAATAATTTTATACGTAGTATGTATCATTAATTAAAAATGTCATACAATACACATTAGAAGTATTATGTTATGAAAATAAAAATATTAAATTCATAATGTATGACTTTTATGTATGTCATGTAATACTTTTTGGTTAATAATGTTAACATGCAGTTGATCAGGTATTGATAAATGGCTTTTGACTTTGACTGTTTACTTTTTGAATGTTGACTTTTGATCGGTTGAGCTAACTTATCTCACGAAATTGAATCTGTAGGACGGTTTCACACAAGACTAACTCATGCTTAATTTGTCCTTAGTCTTTTATTAATAGGAAAAAAAAAAAAATTGTCCGTGTATCAAGGGATTCAGTTACCATTTAAAATCTATGTTGAAATAAAATATTAAATACAAGAAATTTAGGTTACTATATATTAATCGACTCGAATTCTTTCTTACTTTAAAGTGACATTTCATCTCATATTCAATATTTTTATACGTATCACATATTTATCAATAATATTATTTGATACGTGTAATATGTAGCGACATTTTTAAATTAGAACATCTTTCACATTGAAAATTTTACCCAACAAAGAAATGCTGTAAATCACAATATAAGATAACAGAGAGAAATTAGATATCTATTTGCTTAGATTAAACATGTAAATTACAAATCTGCCCTTGCAATACTTAATTACAAACAAAAAAGTTGTTCAAGGGCATCGGAGAGAAAAGGAAGAAAATATAATTACCTTTATTTCTTCCCTATTCTCTTCCCATTCCTTATCTAATTTAATATTAGAGAAAAAGAAAAAGTTACATAAACATTTCCTTTTTATCCTAGCAAGAAAATACACATATTTATCTCTATAAAGTAACAATTAGTTCTTAATTTGGTAAAACACATTTTGATCCTTCAAGTTTTCCTCTCAATCTGAACTGTCTTCTTAGGGACGATCTTTTCCAATCAACCAAACGTCTTAGAAATGCCATGACCTAATAACAAAATAAAAATCAATATGAATTAAACATATATCTTCAATGATCGAAAATAATTATTGACTTGGTCTATATATAACGATCATGAATCTATAATAAGTAACGCCAATACCACATTACCTCAGATGGTTCTTGCAATGAATATGATGCATTTGTGTCTTTCGGAATCTTCGAAACAAGAATCCCAAACCCTTGACCTCTTTCCCTCAAGACCTGAAATGAGTTACAAACGTAAAATGGAAAGTCGGAGTATCTTGAGATATAGATTTAGTGAATTCTATATTAAACTTTGAATACCTTAAATGCATCTTCATCAGTTCGATCATCTCCAATGTATATTGGGAAGACATCGGCACAGTTAGCATATCCTATTGGAAAATAAAAACAAAAACAAGATTAAATAAGATAAAATTAAATCACTAAATATAAACACCCTTAATCAAGTAAAACTCACCAAGTGATTCCAAGAGAAATTCAAGAGCCTTGCCTTTGTCCCATTTAATAGTAGGACGAATTTCAAACACCTGCATTGGATTAACATCAAAAATAGAAGTGAGTAATATTTTCCTTTTATAACTAAACTACAATCTCTTCAAGTACAATAAAATTCTTCATACGTACAACCCTTTAAAGCATGTCGTATTGTCATGTCATAAGGTGTGAGAAACAAACAAAGTTTGAAGTTGGAATTTCTAAGCTCAAGATCTCATAAATTCCTATGAAAACTCAATTACGATCCATATATATTTATATGCATCTATATATTACTTATTTTATATGACCAAAAATAGGTCTAATTTTAGTAAAATAAAACATAAGTTTTGAAAACTCAAGTCACCTTTCTTCCTTGGGTCAAACGAAGATCTGGGTACCCCTCTAACACAGATTCAACTTGTTTAGCAAGTTCATTCCATTTCTGCAAAATATATCGAAATATAAGTTTTGCAATCAAATCTTTCATCGTATTTTAATTTCATATTTCATTGTATCATTACTAATAAGAGCGAGACATATCGATAAATTGATAATATCGCACTTAAACATAATATACTCATTAAAATAAAATATATCTTTGAAATACCAGATAAAACACAAACTTTTTTTATATACCTTCTCATCAACGCATCGAAAATGCACCGACACACAAAATTTGTTGTTCTCCACCAAAGCACCTTCTGTATCTTTCGTCACCTCCAACAATTCTTTATAAACCTGAAACCCAACAAATATTTAGGAAAAAATAATTTTGGGAAAAATTATAACTGAAAAGATCATTGAAAAATGTAATAATTTCAAGAAATTAACTAAAATATAACCTCATCAATCATTGGGAGGTATTCACTAGCAGGCTGGAAAAGCACACCTTGAGCACCCTGAAATGGAAGATAAATTCAAAAATGAATAAATAACCTATAAAAAACATGAAGTTGACAAAAATATTGCATGGGTTATATATAATGTAATTTCAGTCTTGAATTCTACTTAACATTTTAAAATATGATCAAAATAAAATTCGATAATGAATATTAAAAGGGAAAAAAAAAAAAAAGGCTCACTTTAGTATGTTTGGAACCTTTTGATGGGCCTTTTATGTCCATACCATGGCTGCCAGCATAGTACAGTCCTGCCAGTCTCACGAAACTATACACCTATTTATTTATAATACAATACAAACACAAATTATTCCATACATATTTATTGCCATGTCTAAATTACATAATTAAAAAATAAAATCGCATCTCTTATTTTCAAGAATTAATTAACATATAGAATATTGTACCTTGTCTCTGCATCTCCCACTCACTATAGCCGTGGGGAAAAATTTGGCAACTTTCCTCACTGTTGCTCTCATCTACGGGACAAAATATGTAATATTTTTTTCAGTACGTCATAAAACACGGAAAAGTGAAATAAACGATGAAAATAGGGATGATATACGAACCGAGTCGGACATGAAAGCTCGATCGGGATCGTCGACAATGGGGGAGAGAGTACCATCATAATCCAGGAACATGATAATCTGCTTGCCTTTGGATGCATTCGTGATTTGTTGGAACATATCAATAGCCGATGGATGTTGCAGCTGTTTCAATCCACATATTCCCAAATATTAAATAATTGATAAAAGGGAAAATCGGGCACACGTGTTTGAAGATGGTGCATGTGTGATGAACATGATGTGTGATGTATATATAGAATATGTATATATGTATGTATGTATGTATGATGCGACGGCGGCGAAGGGGCGGAGGCTTACGGTCCAGTCGTCGGAGAGAGGCGGCGACTTGATGTGTGTGGGAGAAGAAGCTCTCATTGAGTCGACCCAGGCGCTGATTCTGGTGGCGCTGCTGCTGTTGATGTCCAGGTTTTGGAGGAGCTTCTTCTTCGATATGGTGATGTACGTGCCCGGCACCGCCGGCGGCTTCTGCGCCGCCGTGCTGAACAGCGACGCGCCGCTGACAGCCATCGTTATGGCCACGGATTTCGCGTCGGAAACGGCCACCACATTTTGGTTCGTCATTTTCCTCTTGTTTCCAATTACACCTAGAATGATCTTCACAGAAGTGGAAGAGAGAGAAAGAGGAGAGAGAATGGGGGTGATTAAGCTTAAGATTAAGAAAAAGGCGATGAGTGAGAGAGGGAGAGGGGGTGGAGTATGTGAAAGAATAGAGGGTAGTTCGGTTCTTTTATAGTTGCAGAAAGGCAGAAAGGGACGAAAGAGAGGGTGGGGCCCAGCCCGGGGGACCCACATTCAATATCCTGAGGGGGTTCCACTTCCACCACCGTCGGCCACCCATGGGGCCGCCGCCCAGAGAGCCACCGCCACGTCGAAGGGGAGCCACGTGGGAAACATAAGGTGGCCCATAACAATGATGTGGGTCACGCCACGTGGCGAGTGGTCATCACCTCCACACCACTAGAAAGAAACCCAGTGAATAGGGTTTTGTTTGGCGGAATGGAAATCAAAATTTCCGAAAATGGTCCCAAAGGAAGAGGGGACCTCTTTTTTATGATTTAAATCCCCACTATTATATGACCTTCCCAAACAATTCTATTTTCATCATCTTTTTTATTTCTCACTCTACTATTTTACCAATCTTAAATTTTACCTTAAAATAAAAGATCAAACAAAGATTTGAAATTGATGTTACAACAATATTACATACACGGTTGAATGTATTATTATCTTATTTTCTAATATCATATTTAACCCTTTTATTTTTCATTTGTATTGAGATTTGACAAAATAAATATTGAAGTATATAGGGTCCAAGCAAACGAACGTATTAAAACTTGTTTTTTACAAATAAAATCATGTAAACTCACTTAATTGATGAAATTGAAAGTATAAGTTTCTAATATTTTCCAACCAAAGTACATAAACTCAAACAAATAGAAAACCAAAGACGACGAAAGTATGAAACCAAATATACTTTATTTCTATTGTCAAGTTTGAGGCTTGAATATAATATGACGTATGGAATTTCAACTTTGTAAGCAATGCATGAAACAAGCAGTTTCTTCATTAAAATAAAAATATGTAAAGTATTTTTAAATAGAGAAATGTAAAATAAAAATATATATGTAAATAGATAACATGGGTTATGTATACTTGTGATTTAATTTTCGAATAGAGACGTGAAATTACATAGAATATTGGTTATTAATTGAGCTTTATAATTCAGATTACTCGAACAAAGTAATGTATATGTAATTAATCTATTCCACTTCAACCTTTTCTTTTTTAACATTCCTAAATTAAATTACTTAAATATGTGATGGTGCCCTCCGGTTAATTGCATATGAATTTTTAATGCTAAATAAATAAGATGGCCATGCCCTTCTAAGTTAGGCCTTTTTCATTTTCGATCCATCAAGTATAGCAAATTCAATTGCAGTATCATAACTTCATTTTTTTCCGATTTAAGTCCTTTTTTCGTCGGAATCCGACGTGGCAGTCGGAGATTGCCTATGTGGCACCAAACCCTAATCCCCAATTTTTTTCGGTGACACCTCAGCTGTCACATCAGAAAAAATATAATGAAAAATTCAAAAAAAAAAAAGGAAAATAAAATTCCAGAATTGAAAATGCAAATTAAAAAACTAACAACTAAACTAAATTCTAAATCAAAAAACAAGGGAAAGAGGAAAACAAAATCTCATTTCAAAATCCCTAATCTCAAACCCAAATCGATAGCCCTAACCCCAAATCAAGCAAAAATTGAGGCATTATCTCCCACTCCGATTCTCAATCTTTGTTCACCGAGGCATTTTGCGTAAAGGATATGAAGCAGAGGGCGCTAGATAAATGTCATTTATGGTAAGTTTTGTTTGTACTTGCCCCTCCATTATTGTCATTTATGGTGTATTGTTGGTCTTTATCTTGGTTGGTAAGGTCGACTTCAATTGTTTAATATATGTATGAGACTGTATTGAGTGAAATGGTCCATATTTTGTGTACAAACAGTCAAGGGTTTGTGGCTTTTTATGTGGTCAAGATTCCTTCCCATTTTTATGTCTTTTCTGTCTGGGTGTTCCACTATTTAGGGTTTTTTTTTTATGTGGTTAGGGTTATATAAGCATTGTACTTTATATTGACTGCAAATTGTTGATATTTCACTTCACATGTTCAAAAAAAGAAACAAATTACACTTCGACTCTATGTTGGTGGGAAGATTGTACAGGGTGATGATCTTATATATGTTGGAGGTAACCTTTATGTCTTTGACTACTTTGACATAAAAGATGCAACTCTCAGTTTCTTTCTTAATGTAGCTGAAAAGGATGTGAAACATTGTCCCCTAGGAGTGTATAGTTTAGGTCCTAGTGGTTTTCAAGTAGTGAAAGATGATGCTGAGTTGGTCAGTTTATGTGAAGAATTTTTGTGCATTAGTGAAATTAGGTTTTATGTTAGGAGTGAAAATAATGAGGGCAGTCAAGGAAGTGGTAAAGTAGGTGAACACGGTGGGAAGGCTATTGACTTAGATGATGAATTCCATGATAATGATTTTGATGTGAGTGAGGGATATCTTGATGTTGTTAATGAGTTTTTAGTTTGTGGGGAAGTTGATAAGAAGTGTGAAAATAAGAGTGAGATAAAAAGAGAGGCACCTGGAGATCAAAAGGAGGAGGTAAAAGAAGAAAGAGATGAGATAAAATCTGATGCTGGAGAAAAAGACATTTTAGAGAGTGAGGATGACCTAGACAACAATCTAGATTCTGATCTTGAAGGGAGGCAGAGAAACTGTGTGTTTAATGAGAATAAGGGCTTCAATCCTATCTTTCAAGTAGGTAAAATTTTCAGCACAAAAATTCAATTGAGAGAGCAGATTCAGTCACATGCCATTAAGACTAAAAAATCCCTAAAAATTACTAAAAATGATAGGGATAGGGTACATGCTAAGTGTGAGGCAGAAGGCTATCCTTGGAAGTTGCATGTCTTGAGGATTGAGAATGAAGAAACATTTCAAGTAAGATTGTAACAAAAAATACATACATGTGCTAGGCACCTGAAGAGTTAGAAGGTCATAACAAGAGGAGTTGTAAGGGGAAGACACCTAAAGAAGTTATTCCACAAGCTCAGGAGCCAAAGGAAGTGATTACACAAGAAGAGCCAGCACCCCCACAACAGCCCCTTCAGCCCAAAAAACAGAAAGAGCAAGTAGTGTTTTACCTTTTTATTCATAACAACAATGGTCTTTTGAAGATTTTGATTATATTTTCATTGTATCATTTTAGAAAAAGAAAGTAAAAGTGTTGACCCCAGCAAGACCATTATGGTGTATGGGCACTAAAAATGTGAGCATACTTCCCTTCCCACACTTAAAAATATATATTTTTTTATCCTTCCTTTGGAAATTGTAATCAAGACATGGAGGATAATGTGTGACTTGGATTCCAGGGTACTGCAGCAAGTTCTGCCCCTAACGTTGCTGAAACTTTTGAGGCTTCACCCACCATGTATGAACAACTCCAGGAATGTACAAGAGCTTCACATGTGAATATTGGAGTGCCTCAATTTGCTGATGCAAAGAAAACTATCACTTTGTCAAGTTTGATCTCTCAATCACATGCAGTGAGAGTTGGTGGGAAAAAGAAGCCAAGTGTGAAAGGGAAAGGAGATGGGAAAAACCATTAGCTTGGCACTTTAGTTAATCTACTTTAGTTGTATTTAAACTGACAATTAGCTTTAGTTGCATTTTGGAACCATAACTTTGAAGTGATCTTTAGTTGGTTGACACTCTTTTTAGTACTTATCTGTCATGATGAATATTTATGATCAAATCAATGGGCAAGGGATTTTTTTTGATTGTATCTTCATTTCTGAGTTATTTTGCAAGGGGTTTTTTTTTTATTGATGTCTTCATTTTCAATTCTTGTCACCTTCACAAATGATTGAGTTCTTATAAACAACTTGCAAAGAACAACAACAGGGTCTAAGAAACTTGAAAGCAATACAAATTCATTGATTCCAAAATCCCTAATACAAAGTTTGCAATTCAAAGCCATGACAATCCAAAATTTTGCAATTCTCAATTACAAGCAAAACAGAGCCCATTTCAACATTCCAATTTAACTGCAATACAATCTGAAAATGCTAAAAAGACTAAGCCTAAGAATACAAATAAACCGTTACAAACAACAAACATGACGTGATAAGAAGCCAATTCAACCTTTGATTCTTCAATTTTATCACTGTCAAGTCATCTGTCAACTTCGCATTTTTCTTTCTCAATTTGGTGAGGAGTTCGACTGTGTTTGCATTCACCGGTGGATCAACCCATCGAAAATAATTACATCCCATTATCGGATCCTACACCAACAATACATAAACTACAATCAGATTTGGTAATACAATCTCAAACAAAACGGAGACAATCAAATACATCATTGATAAAAACATGGGCAAAAACAGAGAAACAACTTGAAGAACAAAACAAATCTGATTTGGAAAAAATGAATGAAATCAAACATCATAAATTCGTAACAAAATAACAAGAAATCAAAGAAAAATAGATTTTTGCTCAGATTACCTGCCAATCCTCACAGCCGTAGAACATTCGACCTGGGTTGTCTGGCGTTTTCGATGTACGGAGTTCAGCTTCCTTGCCACAATTACAGAGACGGGTCAATGGGGGAGACCCATAAGAACATGACTTCGACATTTTCCTGTCCTGGAGACGGATTTTGTAGGGTTCTTACTTGGAATTTGTGGTTTTGCCAATTTGGGATTTTCTAGGGTTCTTCAAATCCATTTGGGTTTGTTTTCCTTTTTCCCCCATTTTTGATTTAGAAATTAGTTTAGTTGTTAGTTTTTTAATTTGCATTTTCAATTCTAGAATTTCATTTTCCGTTTTTTTTTTTTTGATATGGCAGTTGAGGTGTCGCCGGAAAAAATTGGGGATTAGGGTTTGGTGTTTGGTGTCATATAGGCAATCTCTGACTGCTACATCGGATTTCGGCGAAAAAAGGACTTAAATCGGAAAAAAAATGAAGTTATGGTACTGCAATTGGATTCGCTATACTTGATGGATCGAAAATTGAAAATGTCTAATTTAGCGGACTAAAAATGATGTTAACTCTAATAAAATTATATTTTCTTGTGAATCTAATATTTTAAGACCGGTAGATTCACAAAACTATAATTTAAAACTAGATTCTTTTTTATTTTTGGTCATTCTAATTACATATTTAAATATTATCTAACGTCTTACAACAGTTTTATGCATTCGACCAATCCTTATATCCAACTCACCACTAATATATTAGATATCTGATATATTTATTAATTTCATTTTCTGTAATATATAGAGATGGAATTAAACGTATTAAAAATTACATACGGGGTATTTTATCATTTTCGATGTGCTCTGATCTTATAATTTTAAATTCATTATTACTCCATGAAAATTACATTTTCCCCTAAACATTATTTTTAAAAAAATACATAAATGGAGAAAACCAAATATAATCAGGTTTATAACACTTGTCACGAGCTTGTGTAGTGGTGTGGAAGGTTGTGGTTAGATTGCTGAATAGCTGCCACGTGGCCATCATACAATGGTCTTTTTTTTTCTTTTCTTAGGATAGGCTATTACAACAAACTCATATAAAGTATATATTTTTACTATTTTGAAGTGTAAGGAAAAATATGATTTTCCATTTATTAATTCTACATTTTTTTGTATTCTCAGAATCAGTTCTAGAATTTGAGTTTTTTCCATTGAATAAAAATAATTAATCCCAATTAGGAAAAATTTGTCAATTATATTTCTATGGAAAATGTCATTGAGCTAGGGATTTGAATCAAGCTATTTTAAATAAACCCTTATTTATATATACTAGTATATACACCAACTTTATAAATATTGCAGTTTTATATTTCAAATAAATGTAACATATACATTTATATATATATGGCACTTTCTTAAAACATTAATTAAAATATGCGAATGTAAATAATTTGTAACACAATTCCATTTAAATGTTTTTCTGGATTTCAAAAGATTAATTAAATAATTTAAGTAAAGACTGTAAAGTGAATGGCAATGACTCAGAGATTATGTGCTGTATTTTGTCTTTATTGCAATATAATTTTGATTTTAATTCACCATTTATTTTCCTTTTTCTTCTTGTCCTATTATTTCGACTACGTATACAATGGCGTCTCTAGACACGTTTACTTAAATTTATTTATTAAAATGATAATAATGGAGTTTATTCGAAAAATATAGTAATTGAGAAGTAAATGGGATTTTAATTTCTTTTTAAAATAGTATCATAATATAGGCAAATGCTGCTGTGCACCAGGTGCATGGATCTGGATTGGTGCAACTGAGGCGACCCGACCCGGATCCGTGCACCTGGATTTTCCTTTTTTTTTTCTTTTTTTTTTTTCGCTTCAGGTTGTTACCTTTATGTTGTAAGGATGTGACCTTTACGTTATATAAGTGTGACCTTTATATATAAATGTTATGACCTTTATGTTCAGTAACTTAGGAAAAAATTAAGATTTTCAGGTTTTTTCGCTTTAGATTAAGACCTTTATGTTGTATTGTTGTAACCTTTATGTACAATTCTTATGACCTTTATGTACAAATATTATGACCTTTATAATTCATAACTTTGAAAAAAAATTGAAATTTTCAAAATTCAGTGCATTTTAAGGATGAATATATGTGCAGCTAAAATTACATAAACGTAAATATGTACAAATTTTGCTAAAATTCTTCATTTTTTTCTAAATTAGAATATATAAAGGTCATTACATTTATACATAAAGGTCACACTTATATAACACAAAGGTCACAAACATATAACATAAAGGTAACAACCTGAAGCGAAAAAATAAAATTAAAAAAAATAAAATAAATAAAAGTGCGCGGATTCGGGTCAACCCGGACCCGACCCGAATTGTATGTGCACCAGTTGCACAGGAGACTAACTCCATAATATATATATATATATATATATATATATATTGCAGCAAAAGAAGAAGAAAAACATTATTAAACATATTATGATAGTATATTTTTAATAAATACGATCAAACAGTGTAGTGCATGTTAGTCAAACACGTTTCCCATTTCATGTCAAGTACAAACCATGACATTCTTTAGTCTTAATATTAATGTTAATTTCTCCAATGTTGTTAATTACATATTAAAGTCTAGTCTCTCTTCAACTAAAATTAGCTTAGTTTATTTTCTTCCCTTTTTTTTTTTTTTTTTATCCTCTTTACAAATTAAGAAATGTTTATTACACATGGAGAAGGATTTGAATCTCACAGATTTGCAATCTTATAATATATTAGCTACAAGCATACATGAATAACATAACATAAACGTAAAAGATCCTTTTCAATTTGGTCTCATATTTAAAAAAGAATTTCATTTCTTAACAATCAAGTATTCATTTTTCAAATTTGATTTTTTATGTTTCAATTCTTTTTTTTCCGCATTCAATCATTTTTTGTGAGAATTCAAAATCACTTATGCACGTCAGATTTTCCCAAGAGTTATGTCAGAATATTCATAGTCCACGTTAGTATGTTCCAATAAAACTGTCTTTATAGAAAGTAAAATTGGTTTCAATTTATCTGTCATTTTCAATTATCAAACTTTGTATAAATATTGTAGATTAATCATGGATATTAATGATGTCATGTAATTAATACAATTAGTTTTTACATATAATATATATATCATTATACTTATTAGATGTTTTATTCATCTCTATATATGAAATAACCATAAATGACGGGTCTTTTGAAAGGAATGGAATGGAAATTACAGAATAATGAATGATTGATTAAACTTTAGAAAAAATTAATTAATATTTTAATAGATTCCATAATTGTAATAATATTCAATAAAAATAAGGATGGAAATGATCTTTTTTCTTTTTTCTTGTTAAGCATATATATTCAAGATTGAAACAAACTATTATTTATATTTGAAGTTTATTTTAAAAAAGAAAGATTTTGTTTTTTTGGTTAACACAATACACGTCATTAAAAAAAATGACAATTTTGTGAACACAAAGAATAATAAAACTCCCAACATATGTTAATTATTAATTACCACATATATAAAACACGATATCAAAGTATGGATCAATCAAACTCTACAAATTGCATATCATGATTAAACTCTTTTTTTTTTTTATAATCGAAATACAACAATATGATATAGGTACATCATACAACAATAGATAATAAATTAATAGAACAATGAAAAGGGAGCTTTTAAAAAGATTTAATTGTATTCTTATTTTTAACTCACATCAAACAAAAGTATGAGATTCTTTGTCCAACATTACCTCATCTTATTCCTTATTATATCACATGCCCTCTGCATTTTTAAGTAACTCCAATTTCTGTATCCTACTTCGATTTTTTAATTAAAAAACTCAAAGTAGGTAAAAAAAATTTTGAATATTAATATTCAATTCTAGATTTGAGATCATTAAAATCTGTTTTAGAGTGATCACCTAAGTCGTATAATGAATAAACAAACAAGTCCAAACGATAAAATTAAAAATTATCTAATTAGAAGGTGATATACGTATACATATATATTATAATTAATTTATGTCCAATTGCATTCATAATCAAAACATTCTGATTAATTGTTGCAGAAGTCACAAACCTTTTATCCTGAACCTAACAAAAAGAAAATTATTAATTGATTTTAGGACGTCGAGAGCATTAATTGACGTATAAAAAAGGCAAACTTATGTTAAGAGTGAATGATGAACACATAACTTTTTATATGCAGATGTTTTAGTTTTTCTTACCTCGTTCAATTTAAACAAAAAAATGTTGAAATCTATTTGTCCGAATGTGATTAAAAAACCAACCTATATCAAAAAACATGCCCCACACACACACATATATATCAATGAAGAAACTTCTAATTAAAATAACACTTAAGTAAAAGTTATGATATTTTTTACAACTAACCATGTAACCCGAAAATAGTGACGTATATTTCTCAAAAACTGATAAATAATCGAAATAAAATTAAATAAATATTTATGTAAAACTATTATTGTGAGACCGTCCGATACATCAAAATCCACTTAACCTAAGATTCATAACATACAAAATAAAGATATATATACCTATGAAAATAAATTATTTGAACGATGAAATTTAATCCTACACAATTATGTTGTATATATAACATAATTTAATATTTTAATATAAATGTTGGATCTAGAAATTATCATGTCAAAACCAGAGGCGAATTCAGAAACACAGATTCTTGCAAACTACTGGCTTTGGTCGGGCAACAAAACCTTGACAAAGCAAATAAATATTTCTTCATTTATTTATTACAAATAGAAAAAAGGAAGAAATAAAAAAAGAAAAAGAGTAATATGATTGAATGAAAGTACCAGAAAGTAACATTTGTTAATTATGCTAAAGTGATTCCGTTTTCTACGCCTAAATCATCGCATTTATTTTACAGAAAATAAAAAAATTGGTAGAACCAATTATTTCATTCCCACGTTGTTTCTTTCTTTACTTATTTATTTATGTTCCCTAGTCGAGCATATATTATTTGATGACTTTATAATTTATTAATATAATTATGGTCATCAGAATATGCTTATTATCAATTTATATCATCCTTCAGATTTCATTCTTGGTTCTTGATTCAGTTCATGAATTCAAACTAATTTCGAGGGAATTAAAGAATAATGCTTCTTCTTGGAATATTTTTGTCAATCAAAGAAATAATATATACATGAAAATAGAGAGTTAATAAAATAACAACCGTACAGGACACTCCCACGAATATAATTATGACATTATGTAAAATGGAGCTCGTTATCTATGCCAAACTCATATATGAATTATGAGTTGATTCGTCTAAAAAACGTAACCTGTAAGATGATTTTATAAGTCTTATTTTTAATAGATAATAATGATTGATATATAATATTTCATTTTATGTCTTATATTCTAGTATGTTGTTTATATTCTATAATACAAATCAGTATGAACTTTCCGAACAAATTACATCTAGACCATATTTAGGGTGGCTTTAATGTATTCAGCTATTTGCATATTTCATATTTCATATTTTGCAATTAAGAAAATATCACATTTATTTATGAGTAGGTCTTGCGTACCTCGGGGCACCGTGTCCCCAAACCCTTATTATAATACCTTTAAGTAATATGGTTAATACCTTAATTAACATGAAACAAATAATATTTTGAATAATATCTTCACTAAAACATATATTTCAGTTATACACGCAATACCTTATGCATTTGCAATTAATACCTTATATGTATACCACTAATACCTTCAGGGATATACCACTAATATCTTATGAATGCACCAATAATACATTATGAGTATATAACTAATACCAAATTAATAAAATCTTTGGGGGTACGGTGCACTGAGGGTACACAAGTTTTTGCCTTTATTTATCACAAAAACATATATAAGATTTTTTTTATAAATATAATTCATATATAATGATATCGAGTTTTATTGTTTATAATTCAAACACATTTTCATAACTAAAACTTCATAATTTATAAATTTTAAATTTTATAGAATCTGATGAATAAGACGGTTTCATATTCCTTATTTATTTAATTTGGCCTAACTCATTGAAGAACAACCTGAAAAGTTCATTACAAGATTCTACTATGTAGTTATATATAGCACATAGGTTACATTACCCGGAATTATGAAATTTTCTAGAAAGAATTGACTTTACATTTTCTTTACATAGATCATTGAATACAATGTATGTAGATACATAAAAAAAAAAAAAAAAAACTTATACCTGCCTATTCACATGATCTATTTAAAACCATGCATGCATGTTTCATTTAATGCTATCTCAAATCACTTTTACAAGAATATATTTGTAGGTAACTCAATTAATCTTTATAAGTATTCCAAAACTCTTTTATGCAAATCAAAAATAATTTAAAATTAATAAGATTACAAAAATTCATTTACATAAATTCTTGAAACTAATACCTATCATCCACGAAACAGATTTGTTTCCACATATTTATATATGGATCAAGAAGACATATAAGGTGTAGACATAATTGTTTATAAACAAATTCATAAGAACAATAAACAAATATGAATAGTGTGAAGTGTATATGTTGTGTTGGGCAATAGGGCAACAAGAACATAAAACATGTAATAATGAAAAAATCTAAAAACCTAGTACTACTAGGCGTTACACCTACGTATGATTTTTGAAGCCTATAATTTGAGACAACACGCCGGACTCCACACGTGTGCTTTGCCCTACTTATACTTGTCCACTTAATTATTATTTTTGCAATTTAATATGACTTTGATTTTTTGTTTTTTTGGGAAATCAAGTATTTAATTAATTTAGATTGGATTTGGTAAGAATGTGTATATTTTTCTACACGTGTCTTGTCTTAAGGAATTTTGAGGGAGGGGGCATGTTCATCCAATGCTTATTCGCTTTTTGGTCGGTTCATTTTTATTCTCTTCATTATTATTTAGGTGTCTATAGGTTTTAGGCTGGTTATTGCATAATAAATTATTCTAAACCATGGTTTAATAGGAAAAAAAATTCACAAAGTAATAGCATGAGAAAGTCTTGCAAATATAGTTTCTTAAGATGTGATACATTCATACTATCTTGAAATTAACATACGTAATTTTGAGTTTTTTGAATCATGGATTGTAAATTGATCTGTATTATGAGTCTAATTATTTGAACAATGCAAATAATTTTATAAAAACACCATATGAAGTTTATGATTTGACTTGGTGTGATGTTAATTCAAAATTAGTGTTCTTTTAAAGAAATTATTCTGATGCATGTGTTTATGTCTTTGGAGAATTTTTTTTTTAATTGTTGTAAAGTGGAGAAAAGAAGACAATAAATGCTACAAATATTTGGGTGATTCGAATTCGAACGCTAACCAATCTAATCTGCATCTTTATAAAAATGAAAATGCAAGTTGAGTTACATGACTCGTGTTTATGTATTTAAAGGATAAGATGATGTATTTTGATTATTTTGATAGAAAAGTTCAAAAAAATAAAATTGGAAAGTGTTGAAAAAATAAAGAATAAAAAATCGTATTATCAAGTATATATAATATATATCCTTCCATTTATTTGTTGATTAAATAACTTACTCACTCAAATGTGAGTACCAATCTTTTTTTTTTTTCCATTTTATTATTGCAGTAAAATATATTTGATATTTCACTTTAACTTTTGAACAAAACTCTTTCTTTCCTTCTATTTATTAAAGAGAGAGAGAGAGAACAGTGTATTGAAAATATAATTTGTTTTAGTTAATCATTACTACCACTATTTTACTGTACGTTTGAGCTCTTCCTGTCTGGACTCTAGTACTGTATTTTCTTTTATCAGTGAATATCATATATATATATATATATATATATATATAAGTATGAGATTTTTTACCAATAAAATAAACAAATAAAAAGACCATCATAGACCCAAATGCAAATACAATACTGTCAATGGATCTTGATCATATACAGTGATTATTCGTCCCATTATTAGTTAATAAATCAGGAAACTTCTTGCCCATTACAAACTAATATTCATGCTTTTATTAACTAAATGCTAGATGACTTAAATTCAACAAAGTATAATAAAATAATGTGGGCAGTCATTTAAGGGTCTTTTAATAATCTTTATTCACATTGTTAAGTCTAATTAATAAAAAGTTCAATTTTGAAGGGTTCATAAAAGAGTATTCAATGTTTTATCAGATCACTTCACAAATCTAATTTTATTAGACGTATCAATTCATAATTTATATTACAACCACATACTATTAGATTATGAAAATGAGTTTGATCTGTGAGATATCCGTAAAACCGTCTTATATGACGCTAATTAAATCATTTTTATTAAGATACTTGAGTTAGGTGCATGCATGATTTAGATTCTAATCTATAATTAATTCATTATTAGTTACCCACTTATTTTGATCTTTGTTTCAAATGTTCACACACACGTACACACAGTAATTAATGATTCTTTGACTATGAAAATATTTGAGCTTTAGACTTTAGTTTTATTTTACCGCCCTTAATTAAGTACATGTAAAGTGGGCAATAGGTGTTGTAACAAAATCAAATACTTGGATCAAAATCAAACCTAAACATATAATTTTCTTATGTTTTAACTACAAATCGCACAAAAATAATCAAAAGATATTGATATAATCATCCGTAAAATATAAGGTTCTAAAATTCATTGTAATGCATTGTGTAGAAATGTTCGACATTAAAAAATCTGCTTAATTATTTATTGGGAACTTGGAATCGTTTCTTTGGAGTAAAATTGCATGCTAGTATATTATTTATTACGAGAGGTTTAGGATTTGATTAATTAGCTCTTTTCTTCTAGATGTTCAAATAATGAAACACACACAATATACATATATGTGTGTGTTTTTCTTTATCATTCCACATATCTAACAGATCTTGAAATTTATATAAAATACAATTAATATGATAGTATAAATTATAATATAATGTCGATGAAAGATGAGTGAATAAATCATAGGGTAGTTCTATAGTACACCAGGTGTATTAATATATCTGACTCTCAACTCATTTTTAGTCATCAGATTTGAGATCATTAAAGTCAAAGTCAACTATGATCTTAGATCTAATGGCTGAAAATGATGGAGAGTTTGATGTATTAATACACACAATATACTACAGAAGGATCCTAAATCATGTTGTCAATAAGAGTCAATTAAAACATTGAGTCTAAGTTGTCAGTTGTTTTTTTTTTCTTTTTTTTTTTCATGGTCAAAATCAGACCTAATTGTAAACTTTTATTACTCATGAAAAGTTAAATTGACCAAATTTCAAGAATAGTAGATGTAACAGCTCACACTAAATTGTTTTTAAATCTTTGATATTTCAATAAGTTACATGATAATAACCACATTTTAATATGCATGCTTTTATTTTTATTGCATTAATTACCTGCATAATGAATTGAAATTAATTTATTTATATATGACTAATCAACAAATATTTTCTTCTACGCACAATGTCAACACTCTGTTGGCACGTCAGATTGTCTTTGTTCTAATATTCTTTTCTTAAGCCCAAAGTTTCAATTCTATTTTCCTCTTTGAATACCTTTTTATTAAACAAGATTCTTTCTCGTGTACACAGTGTCAATTAATTTTCCAATTAATTGTATTTTATTGACATAGCATTAATAATTATATATTGTATATACATATAATGTGTATTAATTAAACGATCTAACAATATTTAGACTTGTCCCTATTATATATGTAAAGACAAGTACTCACATATCACATATTTGGACATATATTAATGTCCCAAATTTATGATTTATGGATGGATATCCTTACTACTGTTATACATTGTTACTATTTTATTTAATATATATAACCATAAAATAAAATTTTCTTAAAAAAATGTGGAAGAATATTGGGAATTGAGTTGAGAAAAGACAAGTATTGGAAAATGGCAATAGATCCCAATTAGTGTTCCTTAATTAAGGTACGTGGTCAAATGTAACGTGGCCAAATTAATTATTGAATAATAGTTGAAAGAAAGCAAGAATCTAAGTATTAAAATAGGATTAGCCTTTCCAAGAAGTTTCATGCCTGCTACTTGGTTCCCAAGTTATAGAATAGTCAACACCAAAATCCAACATTCTATATATATATATATATATATATATATATATATATATATTTCCAATTAAGATTCGTTTCATGGATCTAAATTTTAAAGATGGCTCATTTTATAATTAAAAAAAATGTGTAAATGATAAGTTTAATTTATTGATAAAGAAGCTCGATCTTATAAAAATATACAATTTTATATGTGAGGCCGACATATTTAAATAACATATATAATATTTATTTATACAAAATTATCACACATCGTTTCAAATATATTGTGACTTTTTTTGCTAGACGTTAATGTAAGCTTCAAAAAATAGTTAATTATCAAATCGAAATCTGAAATATAAGACCGTTATTTTAAAATCTAAAAGATAAGTCTAGCTATCAAAAAAATAGTTAATATATTGTTTGGTATTTTGTGATTTCTAATAATTCAAAAAAAAAAAACTTTAAAATTACAATTCTGAAATATGATTGATGAACAATATCGAAGAAAAAAGAAAAGAAAAGAAAGAAGGTAACTTAAAGCTCCGAAATTAACCGTCAAAATATAAACGTTAACACAAAAACTCATGTGAGACGGTCTCACGGATAGTTTCCATGAGACGGATCCTTATTACCCAGTAATTGAATTCATATTCATAAATTTTCACATGAATTGTTAAGTGTGGGTTATGAATTGACCTGTCTCACGAAAAAGATCCGTAAAACGGTATTACATAAGACCCACTCAAAGATTAATTATAAGGTCATGTATATGGGTGTCGCACTTAACACGTACACTAAAATTCGCACTTATTATTTGTTTATTTTTATATCTATCTAAATATATGTGTTTATGTGAATGAATGCTTGTAATTTGTAAGTGGTGAATTGATTTGATGCACACTTTTTACACGTCGCATTGCTGATGTTACTGGTCGGTTCAAATATTGATTAGAGAAATTTAAAATTAAGTTTGTGAAAGATTTTTATAATTTGAGTTGAATATATCTATTTTTTTAAGACTAAGACATATTTATTTCTCGACTCACATCTATTTATTAATTTGTGAAAATAAACTTGACTTGTGGACTGTATGATTTCGATTCACAAAATTTATATCCGTAAAGTTGTCTAACAACATGAGTGCTTATGTTTTTTAAAATAATTAATTTATATATGAATCAATATTTTCAGATGTATGTATGTGCCCTAATTTGAGAAATAATTAACACCCATAATAGTATATTTTATGAATATACCTTCACATGATGAAAACAATTTGAATTCATCTAATGAGATTAATCAAAATCATAAAACTAAATTTACAATTAAGAAGAAAATGAAAGAGAATGAAAAAAACAAATTCAGGTGAAAAAGAAAAAAAAAAAAAAAGAATGAGTAGTCCGGCCTAAACCAAAAATAGGCCCACTAGACACTATTACTGGATCACTTGAACTCACGTGTTAAATCAATCAATCAATTATCAAATACATATATAGTCGTTGAATTTCTGGTATTATAAATTGGACAACTAACTGCCACGACATAAAAGATATTTTTGTTATTTTTGGACTAACATTTCTTCAATATTTTGTTACATATAATTATGAATGTATGATGCTTAGTGGGACCAATAATTGAGGGCAATACCATAACATTTTATAGACTCACACATTACATCAAAATGTAACATCAATCCTCAATAGCACTGTTCAATTGTGTGTAAGAATAAATTGGATTCATTTTCATAATTAGATATATAGTTACGTTCTGTTATTATTATAGTAATCTTCCTCTTTAAACTATTTATCGATCTATAAAGTGAAATACAATATTATACAATAAAATTGCACTTATAAATAAGACGTATGAAATGAAGAAAGAGTTAGTTAATTAAATAAGCAACATATAAATAAATATATATATATATATATATATATATATATATATATAAGTAGCACTTTAAGGAAAGGTTGAAACTTTCGGCTCTATTGACAATGAAACCCCTAAACCCCATTGATCGACACACACTGCAAATATATATATATATTATATATATTTATGCTCACTTCTTCATTAGGGTTTCATTTTCATTCATGATATAGACATATCGAGTGTAATACATTTGTGAAGCTGACCGATCCTATCGAGTCAGCTCTTATAAAGTCTTGCCTAAAATAGTCTAATTTCACTCCATGACACGAGTCCAGTTAGATCGAAATATAAATTATGTAATATTTTTATTAATTTGTATTAGTTAATATATCTTTTATATTATGTACTATTTTGCATTATATGATGAGTTTTGAGTTTTTTTGTTTAAATTATAAGGAAATATGTAAAAGTATTTTTATGTGTAGAAGATAATACTTTTATGTATAATATTATGTAATACTTTTGTATGACTTTAATTGGATTGGGTCGGGTCACTAAAAGAACACACAGATCCTAAACTGTTCTGATATTTTTTTCTCTTTTGTGCGACTGGCACCCCGGTCGACCTGGCCCATGTGCTAAAAACGCGCGTTTCATGCACTCCCTCGTGCTTGGTGGATACATCCAAACTCACCCAAATTCGCTCTCAGGTACTCTACCTCTAAGATATGAGTGATATCATATAATTGTATAAATTGTGCTGAAATTAAGGGTTTTTTTTAAAAAAATTTAGAGTATTACATGAAGGTGTGATATTTATATATAAACTATCAGTGCACCCGTGACATGCACATGGTTCATTTTGGAAAGTGTATATCCTATTGTTAGCACATTTAAAGTTTTTGAAGTTACATGTAGATTCAGTAATTTGTTTGAAAACACGGTAATTGAAAAGAAATAAACGGATTATGATGTTAAAGTAATTGATCTATTGAATAATACAATTGATTTAGAGTGTTGACATTTTTTTTACTAATTGTAAAATATTTTTTTATAACTACAATGGTTGATGTATTGTTTTGTCCATCATTCATTCCAAACATTAAAATTTTAAGTTTATCCTACAATTGATGATTTTGAAAAATTGATATACGCCTCTTAATATCTAAAATTGTCAAAATTGGATAGACCTGTTAAGCTAACCCGCATCGCCAGAATGGAGGGTTGAGCTTAGCATTTAGGAGACTCGTCAGAATAGAGGGTTAGGCTTAGCATTGCCTCGCCTTGACAAATAGGCCCGCGACGGAGTGGGCTTTTGGCAAGCTAGCTCACCTTTTTTTTTTTTCAATAAAACTTAATTTATTATTATTCTTTTATTTAATACATATCTGAAGAATGTATGATATTGATAAGAATTATCATTCAATACAAATAATGATGTTCAATATATTAAATTTGGTTACTTATTTAAAGAAATCTTATAATGTTTTTTTTTTTGTATTTTTATATGTAAATTAATTCATATAAAATGGAATACAGAGTAAAAATTATTAGAAATATATTTATTTATATTTTTTAAAATAAACATATAAATTTTAAAATGCCAGTCCATTAGTGGTTTGGGTTGGGTTGAGGTCTTTCCAACACACTAAAATGGCGGGTTTGTCCGTCCTGTCCATTTTGAAATTACTATTTAGATATTGAAGTCATATATTTGAGATATATCAATTTTCATCCTCTAAGCTGGACCTTTCCAATTTTAATATAGTAAGTTTTGATATATATATATATATGTATGTATAATGAATGTTTTTTTTTTCCCCTAAAATGCAGTTGCAATCAAGAGAGATAAGTAACATGACATATCTGATAGAGGATACTATTTATATTAACCCAAGTGAATAAGACTCATGAGCTTTTAGATTCAAATTAATCTAATAGTATTAATTTAAAATTTGATATAGTATATCTATATATATATATATATATATACATACATACACACATACTTTTAGAGAATAAATATATAGATATAGACTATTTCTCCGGAAATTTAGGGAAAAAACGTATGTCGATGAATTCAATATTATTGTGTGCAAATAAAAAGAAATTGTTCATATTAAGTTGGTATTTTACGATATAAATCATTATTATGAATTTACATATTATATGGATTTCTTTCAATTTATTGTAGAATACGTTATATTAATCGATTATGAGAGATTCTTATATATTGGTCGGTCAGATTGAATTCTCCATCTCGTAGATTACATAATTGAAATCTTCATGATCTGGTGCAGAAGTTTGTCGGTTATCTCTTGGGATTAATTATTCTAATGATATGCTTGGAATTGATTCTACTAATGATATGTTTAGAATTGATTCTACTAATTATATGCTTGATAAGATATTAAAATATTTAGTTAGCAAAATTTTCTCGATTATCTTGTAGGGTTGATTCTACGAATGATATATTTTATGAGTGTCACTTGTGTGCCCCATGGACAAGGTACCCCCAAAGTAATTATCATATGATGTTAAATATATACTCTACAGGTATCATGTATATAGTCTTCAGGTATCACATGTATACTCTTATATATATATGATACCTGTAGAGTATATCAATAACACTAAGAAACATAACACCTATGGAGTACATATATACACCTGAAGAGCATGTATATAACACCTAGATCCATGCCCCTATATGCCCCGGGGGTATATAAGTTTTTGTCATGTTTTATACATCAGCAAATTTAGATATTTAGTTAATATTAATGATATCAACAAATAGAGATATTTAGTTAATATTAATGATATGCGTGATATATCAAAAAATTGCCAAGGAGGAAATTGAGTTATAAAAAACCGTGTTCGTATTATATATTTATGTGCATAATATTACTTATTATTATTATTATTATTATTATTATTATTATTTTCATATTATGTTTAAATCCTATATCTTGATATAAAAACTCATGTATGTCATCGATGGACTTCATAATACTCATTGGAGTAAAATATTCATTTCCTCCCAATAAGAAATTACTTATTTGCAATAGAACTTCTGAAATTTATAATTCATAATACTCCTGGTGAAAGACAAAATAAAAAAGAAGATATAATTGAATGTTTTAAAAATTTGAAGATTTGTTTAGATCAATAATTGAAATTCGATTCACATTCAGTCTCTTCAAATCATAAGTTAAAATGTTGAAACTAAAATATAGAATACGAATGATTTTTAAAAAAAAATTAGAGGATATGTTTAGATCAATATTTGAAATTCGAGTCACACTGAAAATGTTGACACTAAAAATATAGAATATGAATGATTTTTTTTCTTGAATCATGATTGAAAATGTTGAAACTAAAGATATAGAATATGAATGATTTTTTTTTTTTTTGTTTGTTAAATTTGAGGATTTGTTTAGGATTCATTACACGTTCATTGAATAAAATTATTTTATTAAAGTTTAATATTATTATCATGATTGAAATGTTGAAATTAAAAAAATATAGAATATGAATTAAATTGAATTTTTATAAGATTTGACATGTGAAGAAATTTAATGGAGTGGATGCAGAAAAATTATAAAACTTAAGCATAGATCTTTTCGGAGAGAAATGACACATTTGTACAAATTAGGGTATTAGCGATTTTACATTAAAGGTCATTCTAAGATTACTCTAATCTAATTATAAGCAAAATGAGGCTCCATTTGGATAGAGTGATTTGAAATTCAGTATTTGAAATGAGTGTATTTCAAATCCTCTCAAGTTGAAGTGAATTTGAAATCCACCAAAATGACTCCAAAAGTAATTTAAAATGAAAACCATGAATTTCAAATCCATATACATCCAAACATTACAGATGAATTTGTTACCATAGATTTCAAATCTCTCCTCAAATCCACCTATCCAAATGGACCCTCAAGTATTTGTCGCAGATAAGAGATAAAAGGAGAAATAATCTTCTGGCAGATAAAAGAGAAAGAAGGAAGGAGCTAGCAGATGTCATTTATTCATTAATCCACAATCACTGTCCAGAGAATTCCTCTCGTGGAATTGTTGGCCCAAATAAACTTACTGGACCCATTCCTTTTGTTTCTCACTTAGCCCAAGGTTTAACCCAGCCCATGTCCTAACCCTACAAATCCTTGGCAGCCTCTTGCTCTCCTCATTAGATGAATCTGCCGCTTCTTCTTGCTTCTCCTGTTTCCAAGGTGACCCTTCCTTCTACTCCTCTCCCTCACCCCCTTCTTATGGGGTCTTCTGAGGTAGAGCTTTGCAGAGTTTCATATTTTCTATACACTCTTCTTCTCTACTCTGTGTAAGTGACCCTCTTTGTGAGAACCTCTGAGAAGGGCGTGGACTATGAATCTATGTGATTTTGTATTTTGAGTGTTTCCACCACCTATACACACTGTCCTTGTGATCGTTGGAACGAATTCAGTCTATCTGAGCCACCGTGAGACCATGGTCGATTCCCAACACTCTTGCTTTACGTGAGATTGGATTAAGATTTTATTTGAAAATATGAGAATTTATGGCAAAGAGAGTAATAGAAAAATATGGGAAAAAGAGTGATGGAGAGATAACGTTAGAAAAAGGCATGAATGGTTTCTTTTTATTATCTTCTGTTATTATATATAGATAGGTGTATGACTAATATAACATAAAGATATGACTAACATAATATAAAAGTCAGTGATTTTAATTTGAAGTTAAAATATTGAACTAAGGGTATGAAATTTGGAAATATATGTATGACTAAGATAACATAAAGTATGACTGACATAACATAAACATTATGATCAAAAATAAAAACAAAAATCATGTGCAAAAAAAAAAAAAAAGGGTATGGGCTGGGAAGACAAGAATTCGACCAAGATGCATCAGTCGCACAGGAGATCTTCTCTTTTTGTGTGTACTAGATAACTAATCTCATCTTTTTCTATGTACTAGGAATATAATATTTTTCTATGTAATATTTTTGTATTAACTGTATATACTGCACAATATAATATAAAAATATTATGCGATATATAGAAAAATATTACATAATTTATTATATTTTATCGGGCCCGATCTAACTTGTCTCATAGATTGCATCCATGCAAGGTTTGACAGACAACCTACCCTCTATATATATATATATATATATATAACATATATATTGTATTAGAATTAATTCATGAAATTTAAGATCAATCTTCTTCTTCTATGTTTGATATATGCCCTTGGATCACGTTTATTTATCACAAATACTCATATGTGACTGTCGCACATGCAACGACACTCACGCACGGTCAATCATGTCCCAGGACATGATTGTGTGCGACCGTGGTGTATAAATATGTCTTTTTCAACAATAAGTATGTGACTTTTCACTAAAAGTGTGATTTTTTTTCCTCGCCCACGACCGTGTCCTCGGACACGATCGTGCCTCGCGGGAAAACTAAGAGCAATCTGTGGTGCACGGTCGGGTCTCAGGACACTGTCGAGATAAGTATGTGATTTTTATCTATAAGTACGTCTTTTAGAGCTATAAGTATGTGTTTTCGCGCACAGTCGACCGTGTCCCAGAACACGACCGTGCGCGAGTGCCGTCACACATGAGACGATCTCACAGGAGTCCAGCTCTTTATTTATTTATGATTTGATTATATCCATAATTTTCATTCTATTATGGCTTTTTAGATGATTTGGGATAGGGAAAGATCTCACTATTATTATATTCTGTCAATAGAACTAAGCAAATAAATTAAAGAGATTATACCTTTATACGCTTATAGTTGGAATATTCAGCCAACAAACGAAAAGTGAAAAAGAAGCGGCATAAATAAAGCTACATTTCATCTTATTTTCTTCATTTTTTTGTGTCCTTATGACCTTTACCGAAATATTTAAATTGATTTTCAAAATTGATTTATCACTATATACTATTTTTATGGGGGTGTTCGATCAGTATAATAATAATAATCATATAAGATAATTACATTGAATATTTATACATGAATTACGATTAAGTGTTCGAAGAAAATTATTTATTAAAAAAGATTCTATCACTGTTTTAATATTGTATAGCAATACCAAATAATATAATTGAATAAATCTATACTATAAAGTGTCGCATCAATAATTTTTTTTCCTTTTTCTTATTTTACATTTTTTATTATTTAATCCATAGTTTAAATATTTTTTAATAATACAAATATATCAGTTTAATAATTTTTCTTTTTTTTATTTTGCATTTTTATTATTTTTTATCGTATTTAATATTGTATATAGATTTGATTTTAATATAAATATTGTATTATTTTATGCTTTTTTTATCTTAATTTAATTAGTTTTATTGAATAATTTATTAAATACTAACAATAGATATTGTCCAAACAATAATTAGAATAATAATATCAATTTGTTTAGGGATAATTAATATCATATTTAATACAAGCTAATAAATAAATGTAACACCATTAAAGATGTGTGTACATACATATATGTATATATATAATATGTATTTAGTGTGAAATTAAGTATTTTTTAAATTAATATTTGTATTTTATTATGTAATATCATTCAACATTTTATCCTTTATTGATATATTTTAATGATGAATTGAAAATATTATTCAATATAGAAATATAAAAGGCTAAGATATTGTTAATATCATTCAATTTATTTTAAAATAAAATGTTGAAAATATATAATTGATTGTGCTTGCATCAAGTTCATATATAAAATTTCTAATTTTATTGTGTATTGTTTCTATATATACATACTTACACACACATATTTAATTTAAGTAATTGAATTTGATTTTTAATTCATAATTTATTTTTATTGTTTTTGATATATCTAATTTAAGTGATTGATGATATTAGTTTGTAACACAGGTGACAAAAAAAATATCTCAATTAGAAATGTAGTGCATAAAGAAGTTTTCCAAAACTTATAAATTTTGCAAGTAAATTTCCAATTTTTATTTGAAGATCATGATTGATACTTTTGTTTTTAGTATTAATCATGAATTAGTGGACTGAATATGTATAATATCGATATGTTGTTGTGAATTGAATTATTTTAAGCAAATTTTAGATTTTTTTAGTTATTAAATATTATATTGTCTTCTATATACTAAAATTATTTAATTATATTATCAAATAATTAATATTTAACGACATTATATCACAGATCGCGCATCGCGCGGGTGTGAATACTAGTAATTTTAGAGTAAGTCCCCTATGAATTAGGTGCATGAATCTCAAATCCATGCACCCGGGTCGGATCCGGGTCAGGGGACCCGCTTCTTTTTTTTTTTTTTTTTTTTGGCGCATGATTTTTGAAATTTTGCACTTAGTAATAGGTTATGTTAAACCTACCTTAACGTTATGTTAGACATACCTTTAAACTATGTCAAACCTACCTTTCTGCCCAAATTCCATACATTTTCTTTTTTGCGCTTGGTTTTTGAATTTTGGCACCTACCACTACGTTATGTTAGACCTATCTTTATGTTATGTTAAACCTATCATTCTGCCCAAATTTCATACTTTAAAATTTAAAAAAAAAATCCTAGGTTTGGCACATGTATCATTATATTGTATTAGACATACATTTATATATATATAGTTAGATATACATTTGTGTTATGTTAGACTTACCTACATAAGATAAGTCTAACTTAATATAAAGGTAGGTCTAACTATACATAAAGGTAGGTCTATTGGAGCGAATTTGGGTGAGCTTCAGCGCGGGTAACAGGCGTCTGAAAAGCGCGTGGGAGCACTTTTTTGGACATTTGACCTGGTCAACCATGATGTATAAATTTAGATTTGTGCATCCGACTCATATAAGTTTTTGCCATAATTTTAAGAAGGGTAATTCTATACACACCCCATCAAATACTAAACACACCCCATCAAATACTAAACACACCCCATCTATACACACATTCTTTTTTTTTTATTATTTTAAGAATGTGTGTATGGATGGGGTGTGTTTAGTATTGATGGGGTGTGTATAGATTTACCCTTTTAAGAATTGTGTTCGGCTCACATAACTACTTGCACTAATAAATGTGTTGAGTTATTTTCTTAACAACTTTTTTTTTTTTTTTGCAAATACTTAATTCAAAATTATGGTTTAAGAATTACAAGTTGGGAGAAAAATTCTTAATTTTAGTTGGTTAAAACCCTTTTATTAAATTATGAAGATAAAAAAGTAAGAGTTGAAAAACCATTTGAATCTCCAACCTCCACCCTATCTTTTAATAAAGATGCTTAAAATTAACACAAAAACTTAAATGTCCCACTTTTCCCACTGCTCACCACGCCTTCGTTATAATTAATAATTAATATTATAATTTATCTATTTTTGTGTATTTAATTTATATTTATTAATTGTATATATAAGATTACAACTTTATTTGAAATGCATTACCATCGGAGGATGGAAACTTAAATAGAAGATATGATGTGTATGGATTTTAAATATACTAGTTTTGTACCCGTGCATCACACGGATAAAATTTTATAAAATATAATTATAATATTTTTATTTGAGATTTGGAAAAAAAGTATATACAAATGTAATATAATAAAATTAAGTGATTTATATATTATATATTTTAAATATTTAATTGTTGGAGATAATCTCTAGGTACGGTAATAAAATAAGATATTGTAATTTTAAACTTAGTTTATATATAAATAAGATGGGTATGAATTCTATATAAATTATTACATTTCAAGTACTACTATTCAAGATAAAAGAATAATGTTTACATAAACAAATCACAACATGAAAGCTACGTTCTATATAAGATAGAAGAAATAATTCAACTAACTACTTTTAAGCATGTTATCTTTAAAACAAATAAATTCTATGACAAAATTCTCAAAAACATAAAAGAAATACAAAAATAAAATATATGATTAATTTCCAATTATTTCTAACCAAAAAAAAAAAAAACAATCCACCTTGTAATGTAAATTTATAGTTTTCTTTATCACTTTTCCATATAAGTTTTCATTCAGGTTTCTTCACGAAATTCCTGCATAAAGTAAAAAAAAACAAAAAACAAAAATTACATTAATAACAATCCATATGCAATACCAATAAATAAAACATTCATCTTCAAATATGAATAACGATAGGAACTTTAATCGTTAAGAAATGATTGATAAAGTCAAAAAATTATTAATCGTCCATCCAAACTATGATGTAGATCAAATAAATATCATAACCAAATAAAATAAAAACCAAAAAAAGAAAAAAAAAAAAGAACACAATCCCATGAGCACCATGAAAGCAAAAGATTTGTATTGCAGAATTTTAGAAATTAAAGAGAAAGTGTGAGTCCATTCTAAGTTTTTTCTCTCATATTTATAGTGCATAATTTGTTCATTAGATATGGAATTAGTGCATTTTGTATGGCATAAATCTAGCTGCTTCCTAATTGGGTTAAATTCAATTTTAGTCCATTTAAAAAGTCACTGTCCAATTCTCGTCCACCATGGAAGTCGTTTTCAATTTTAGTTCAATTAAACCAAAAATTGTCACTATTTGGTCCATTTTATCACTATTTCGTCCACCATGGAAGCAGTTGTCAATTTTTAGTTTTCAATTTTAGTCCAATTAAGCCAAAAATGGACCAAATAGTGATATTTTTGGCTCAATTGGACTAAAATTGAAAACCGCTTTCATGGTAGACGAAAATTGGATAGTGACGTTTTAAATGGACTAAAATTGAATTTTTCCCCTTCCTAATTTATAGATTTTTTTTTCCAATTCTAATGGTTGCAAATAAATGTTCAGTTTTTACTTAATTCCTATATATGAAATCAAATCACATCATTCACAATCAATTGGTTTATTGATAAATCAAAACGTTTTATTATATTACATTACATTATGTTATACATTAAATATTATTTTTATTGAATTTTTTAATTTACAAAATAGAAAATCCTGTTCAATATATATATAGTATATAAAATCAAGAACAAGATAATATCACAATCTTATTTGTTTGCTCATATTATTGTATATTCAATTTTATTAGTGAAATTTAGTAGGACCTTATTTGTATCTTATTTAATGGATGAAAACGATAGCATCAACATCTATTATATTTTTTAAATGACATTTCAAATTATATTAATTTTAAAACAAACCACTATTTCTATGTAATCGATGTCAAATAACTTGATGTATAAGTCATTAAGAAATTTTTATATAAAATCATATGGAATGCTTAGATGAAAAATCATTTAGTTTGCATCTATAAAATAATTTAACATTTTTTTTTAAATTGAAACATATTAAATTAACATTTTTATTAAATTGAAACGTATTAAATAGAAGAAAGATAGCTAATGGCAATAATTTCTTTTTTTTTCCCTAATTTGTAATAATATTCATCCTTATATATAGAAGATTAATGGGCCAATTGACTTTTTTATTTAAAGGATAAACATTATATCTTTTCCATAAATATCAAAACAACTTTTGGGTGGAAAATTTATTTAAGGAAATGTTCTTCTTTATATATATATATATAAACTTTTGTGCATCAGGTGCATGGATTTATCCATGCACCTGACCCGACCCGCGCGTGTACGTGCTTCCACGCTCCTGGGTGGATGCGCTCAAATCCACTCAAATTCGCTCGTTAAGGATACATTTTAGTTATGTTAAGGATACTTTTTTGTTATGTTAGAGATACCTTTGAAATCCTGATTCCAGGTTACATACTACGTTATGTTAAGAATATATTTTGGTTATGTTAATCATACTTTTAGGTTATGTTAAGGATACATTTAGTTATGTTAAGAATACATTTTGGTTATGTTAAGCATACATTTAAGTTATGTTAAGGATACATTTAGGTGATATTAAGGATACTTTTGAAATCGTGATTCTAGGTTCCTTTGAAATCCTGATTTGATACCCTTAGAATTCGCTCCAGGTCACATACCTTTACGTTATATTAAGGAAACCTTTAGGTTATGTTAAGGATACATTTATGTTATGTTAGGGATATCTTTGTGTACAAAATGTGTAACATAACTATGTTATGGATAAGGTATCTCTAACATAACATAAATGTATCCTTAACATAACCTAAAGGTATGTCTGACTTAACGTAAATATATGAAATCTAGGCATAAAGGTATCCTTAACATAACGTAAAGGTATCTCTAAACATTACCTAAAGGTATCCTTTACATAACCTAAAGGTATGTCTAACGTAACGTAAATGTATGAAATCTGGGCATAAATGTATTCTTAACATAACCTACAGGTATCCTTAAACATTAAGATAAGCAAAAGTCATGACCAAAATTTTAAAAAGATAGCGCAAAAAAAAAAAAAAAAAAGAAGCGGGTCGGGTAACCCGGATCCGACCCGGTTGCATAGATCTGATGCACAGGAGACTTACTCATATATATTTATATATATATATATATAAAGATAATGTCACATTATAGAATATTATTATCATAATTAATTAAATATGATATTCCACTACTAGAAATCACTCAAATTCCAACGGAACAATTCCGTTAGAATTTTGTGAAATACCGTTGGAATTTTGCAAAGTTCTATTGGAATTCTTCATTCCAACGGAACTAGACCGTCGGAAAAAGGGGCGTTGGAATTTAAATTCCGACCGAAATTCCAACAGAAAAACAATTCAAATGGAACATTCCAACAATACTTTTCCGTTGGAATATATAACCACCAATAAAATTCAAACATTATTCGAACGGAATTTCCAACGGCGTTGAATTCCGTTGGAAATTCTGTTGGAAATTCTAACAAATATTATTTCCGTTGGAATTTTCTGTTGGAATTTGGTTTTTTTCTAGTAGTGTTCATTTTATTATTACATATGATTTATTATCAAATCAAGTGGAGTTCTTTAATTTCTTTCTATATGATATATTATTACAATATATCTTTAAATTTTTATATTTAGAATTATTTAATTGTTGACTTTATGTTTTATATAGATTTGGTTATCAAGTGGCGAATTAATTTTTATATATCTACTCCTTTATATAACAATTATGTTTTATACGTCACAAAATTACATAAAATTGTATCTATATTTTGGTTATCTTTTTATATATTATATATTTTTTAATTTGTAATGATAAGAATATTATAATAAATATATTTTATGTATATATTTACATGCATATTAAATCATATATAAATATATATTAACATCGAATGAATAATTATTTTATTATTTATATGATATTATGATTATGATGTTATATGATGTAAATCATATATATTAAATGATATCATAAATATATGAATAGTAATTGATAATTAAAGTTGACTTACCATATTGATAAATATGGTAATTTTATTATATCATATCACTTCCTTAAATATATATAAATATATATACATATATCATCAATCATGATTTATTATTTATCATTTAACATTTATTTTAATAAAAAACATTTCCAATCTTGGTAGGGTATTTTTGGCGGGAAAATTTTAACACTACCATTTGAGGAAATGTTTGTGTTTTTATATATATAAAGATTCATGACACTTCGAAAGATTCGAAAGATAAGTGTACATAACTTTCATTAACCATTTGCCTATCTCATAAGAAATTGTCTCTTATTTAATTAATTGTATGGAATCCTCGATTCGATTGCATTCTAATTTTTCTTACACAGTATATATGTTCATTTCATAATTCGTACACAACGTTTATAGTATAGTAAAATCATTATATATAAATTAATGTGTGATGTGCATGTAATAGTGAAAATTATATGTACAAAATAAATATAATTTTTTTAACATAGAAAGTAACATTTCTCGGTGTAATTCAAATATCATGGAAATATTTGAAAGAAGTTTAAAGGGGGAATATAGCATAAGCCCATTAAATTTGTGTATTAATACCTCTATCTTCATAATTATAAAGCAAATTAATGTTTCTGATCTTATTTAAATATTAATGCAAGATAAAAGGACAATGTTCTCACCCCATTTCAAATATATGATATGGTTCCTTTAATTTTATCACTTGGATATATATGAGATAACGTTAGATAAACATGCAAGGCCACTTTATCTCCCATAGTGTATCTAAATCTTCTTCTTTTTTATTCAGATACATAATCTTGACTACTATATATATATATATATATATATATATTATCTCTTATCCCTCACATGATATGTTGAGGAAAGTGCACCAAAGGCATAACCAAGTGGTAAGGGTTGTGTCGATATGGGGAGAAGTTCCCCGACAACCAAGATTCAAACCCCGCGTCAACAAATCTTTACTGAAATATTGTGGGGTGTTTGAGGTTTGTATCATATTGGTCTCACAATTATCTATCACTTGAACACATACCTCAGTTGAATTGTGTAGTTCTCCATCTCTCCCTGATCAAAATAGCAAGGTAGAAGCTATATCTTCCCCTATTGTTTGAATAAAGTCCTATTAGCTAGGGTTCTTTGTCACATCTTGATTAGAGCCTCTACAATGTTCCATGCATGTGCTTTCTCTTTTTATCTTATTGAGCTTTAATAGCATTATTGATGAGTAGGCTCAAGAAGTTGTAAATGATCAAATATTCTATAGTAAGAATATTATTTACATGCTCATGTAGAAATTCTCCAAGCTAGTTGCTTTGAGAATAACTAGTACTTAAATCATTATATATCTGTTGTTATTATCATATGCAATGTTTTTATAACTGGATCGGACTGGCCAGTTCAAACGGGAACCGGTGCCGGAACCTTCCAAAAACAACGTAATAACCAGTTTTACGGTCAATCCGAAAAAAACCGATCGAACTGGTTATAACCGGAAAGCCGGTTGACTATCTTTTTTTTTCCCTTTTTAATTACATTTTTATTTTTCACTTAAAATTAAAATTAAAATAATTCTTTATAAATTAATAAACAATTAAATATATCCTTCCCCAAATTCCAAAACTTCTATGCGAAAATGGTTAAAGGAGATGATGTGATTTGATCAAATTATCAAGATCTTTACTTTGTCATTTTATCTATCTAAATTTTGGTATTTAATATTTTAATTTGAGACTTCATTATGGATTATGGGGCATGTAGTATGACACTTTATAACTTTTGTGTTGCTACTTTATGACTTGAATGTGTTTATTTCAATATGAATCCTATAAGTGCATTTTATTTTTTTTAATGTTACATAAATAATATTAAGAAAATAGACAAATATCATTTTACCAGTTGAACCGATAGTTCAACCGGTCAGACCGGTTTAACCGTCAAATGATGGCTAGACCGATTTGATCATCAGTTCGGTTATGAAAACACTAATCACATGATCTTGTAGATAATATGATCTAGCAGGATTTCATTATGATCAATATGCTTATAATCTAGCTACCCACACATTCATATGGAATTAAGCACGTGAAAGCCCATAGGCCATAACTAGGAAAAATGAATTAAGGATTAAAAGATATACAAGTTAAAATTCTTTTTTCCTTTTTCAATAAGAAAAAGTGATCACCTTTTTGGTCTATCTTTTTGCCCCCTCTCCCAACTGAAACAGTTAATGTTGTGAAACCAATGGGGCCTTCCTACATGGTTCCAGGTCACTCTGATGGTGTTCCACCAAGGTATACCAATAATACCATCAACTTATAAACATCTATATATTAATAATAAGAGACTAATTCTTCAAATCAAATCTAAAATGTTATACAATGACTATTTCTAACTAAACTCAATCTTTTCTTTTAAAATAAGATATATATCCAAACTTATACCCGAGTCGACTAACTTTGAAAATGAAGATCCCATCCTTTTGTTGTTCACTTTCTGGGTACGATCACAACTTATTAGTACTTAATTGTATGAATATCATTCAGTCTTTAGTTTTAGCCTTCAAGAAAGTTTGAACATCGATCTTATGTGTTATTAATCTATTCCGTGCTTTGATTAGTTAAAGAAAGGCATGTCAATGTAGATGTGTAAAGCTAGACTTAGTTAGTGATTGATTGATCCTTTAACATTTAACAAATCAATTAGGTGGCCTTAAACTTGCTTAGTTTTACATATATATATATATATGTATAACTAATTAAGTTGGTAAAGATAGAATGATTGATTGATAAGTTGCAACTACTAACACAATTTAAAACATCTTCTAGTTTTTGTCGATTGTGGATTGATAAAATAAAATACGAGACAGAAGAGAGGCCCGACTCTCATGTAGAGTGATGAATGGGGAGGGAGACAAATGGTCAAAAGCTCATGTTAGGGAGTAGCTAGTTGTCATTAAATTGTTGTGCAGAGAATTGATGACCCTTGGAAGAAGGCATAGATAATAGAGTGCAGAAAATGTTGATGTTTGAAGCAAAATGATGCATGGATGGTCCCCTACCATATATCCATGCAAAAAACTTATCACCACAATGTGCAATCTAATCACCACCTCAATTCTTTGTCTTCAACTTACTTTTCTTCTCCCTTCACTATCATCACTCTTCTTCAATATTTCATCATATTATGTGTGTGTGTGTGATCAATTGGATCGAATTCGATTGTTTTGTTTGATTTGATGTTTGACTACGATCGTGGCATTTGGAAGTCATGTCTGACATGTAACTATTTCATTCAAAGTCTTATTATCATCAACTAGTAATTTACCCGGGCGGATCATTATTCATCATGGTAATACATAAAATTTGTAATTTTTTTAATATAATTGTTATATTAAAATGTTGTTCATATATTTTTTACTATTATAAACATTGTATAATATGTAAATATATTTTTCATATCTATATTTATTTTAAAGTTATATTTTATAATTTTAAAAGTCATTAGGTAAAGTAGAGTTTTAATTGAAAAAAAATAGAATTTGGTTGAAGTCCCACCTATCTCTCGTGTGTTTTTCAGAGCTTCCTTTTGCATTCGTTTTTTTGGTAACGTGTTATTCTGAATTCAAATAAGACAAATTGTACATGTTATTCTAAATTTAATTTGATAATATTAAAAAGTTGGAATACAAAATTTATTAATAACTTAATTAATAACTTAAACAACGAATTTGAAAGTTTATTAACTATTTATTTGTCTTCTAATTATAAAAAAAATTATGGTCTGGTAAATAATTTAATAGGTCAACAAATTTTGGAGTTATTTAAAAATGACTAATTAATTAACAATATAAATTTTGAAATATTTATTTTTATTAAATATTTTTCTAAAAAATACGTTAAAATATTTTAACTTTACAATTAATAATCAGAATAATTCTAAACATTATGTTATTACAATTAACAAAAAAATGAATTAAAAATTTGAAAACTTATATTTTATTTGTCACTGTCTTTTGTTAAATTGTTTTATTGTCTTGATAGCTAATTCAATAAGTCAATGATATTAAGAGTTAGTTAAAAGTGACAAATCAACAATATAAGTTTTATTATATACAACACTTCTTATAATTACAAAAAATATCTTAAAAATTTTTAACTGTAAAATTGAAAAAAAAAAAGAAATGAAATTTTGAAAACTTATGTTCTATTTGTTTTTATATTTTTTTTGATTTTTTCTTATGGTTCGATAAATAATATGATATAATGATTTTTTAAATTGGTTAAAAAATAACTGATTAAAAATATGAATTTTAAACATTTATTTGTATACAAAATTTCTCATAATTACAAAAAGATATTTTAAAATTTATTTAACTGTAATGAGAATAATTATAGACATTAAATAATTAAAGTTAACAAAATAAAAAATAATTAAATTATTATTCAAAAATGGACAATGATCATGAACAAAATAATAATAATAATAATAATAATAATAATAATAATAATAATGATGATGATGATGATGATGATGATGATGATGATAATAAAGGGTAGCAAATATGTTATATTGAAAAAGAGGTAAATAACACATTAATTTTCTTTTTACAATTATTTTATTACCTAAAACAATGATTAGATATTTTTTTGAGAGAAAGTGGCAAAATTGTAATTTTGCCAATTGTCCTCTTTTTATATATAGATAGATGAATTTGAAACAAGTTTAATTAGGGTTCTTGTTTTCATCTCCTTTTAGTCCAAATTAACCATATTCAATTATTGTAGTGTAGTGTTAGTTCCTAACTAACTTTTTGTAACCATAGTTGGATTGCAATTTTAGTTAACTAGTTAATTAGCTCACAATATATAATATTTCATGTGTACATCCTTTTGTATGATTGATTTTCACATAATGAATACATTCACCTTGATATTATGATTGGTTTCTATAATTGGTTCATCAAATGTATACTATATTTCCTTAACATACACTAAGTATATGAATAATATGACACGTGTATAATATACATATATAAGACATGACCAAATACAATCTTAATAAAAAACGAATTGGGTTTTTTATTTCAAGTTGGTGTTTCATCTTATTTATTTCAATTTGTGTAAATTGGTGATGTCCTCTTTTTCACTTGACGTGTGGTGGTTATATTGTAACATCAGATGAAACACGAATATGAAAAATCCCGGTTGAATCAAACAACATGTAATTAAAATATTGACACTTGACCCTCATACTATAATATAAGGAAAACAGATTGATAGAGATTTGAATCCTTATAATATATAAAAGGATTCGAAGTCTTAGTTCTCGAAAGATTGAAACTTGTGTGGTTAAGAATTAAAGTAGGGCATTCGTGTGAGGCGTGCAAAAAGGGCCTAATCCTACAATAGCAAGAACCAAATCTTTATTGTCCCCTAAAAAACCATAGTATATAAATAAATAAAGAAAATGCACATGTTGGAGATCATGATCATTAAATCTTCTAAATTTAGTCATGTGTTCTTTGATGGACATTAATGTAGTGGTGGTTGTTCTTCGAGAATGTGCCTACAAAATGGCCAAAATTTAATTTCAAAATTATTACAAAAAAATATAACACGAAATTGGAATATTGCAATCAAATTCTAAAGATGTATGTTTGTTTTTTTAGGTGTCCTAATTATGAAAACCATATCTTATGTTCTTTTCAAATGACTTCATTATCTCACTTTTACTTTTGCATCATAGGAGTAGATAAAATATTCCATACCTACAACCTATTAGTCGCGCATCGCGTGAGTGCACTACTAGTAATAATAAAATAGGGAATATTGTGAAATTTTACGACGTAATGAGTAATTTTATATTCATCTAAGGGACGAACTATATATACATATATATTGTCTATCTACTGTATATTTATTGATCTAAAACATATTGTGTATCTTGAAGGAAAGAAAAACTAATTATAGAATTATATTCTATAATCTATTTCTTATGTTTTCAAATGCGATTCAACTATTACCTAAATTGATGAGCAGAAAAAAAAATTCATATTATAATATATGGGCCGTAGGGAAAGCTAAATGGACTCTGAAGTGGGCTGCTTGGTTTTATTGCGTTTGAGCTATTGTACTTATTTCCAATTGAGCCTAGAGTGTCAATTATTTTATTAAGTATATGGGCCTACATTTTGCCATGGGCCTTATATGCCCGTCTCTTTGTATTGGGCTTCTTGAAGAATATTCTACTGACAATAGTGCAAATAGATCCACTAGGCCCATGATGTAATTAGGCCCATATATTTATCCTTTTTGTATTTTGGGCTTTGAAATATATGACAGGGATTCTATGTTTTACTTTTTGAAAGCAATCTGAGTTTTTAATAGGCTCTAATCTAAGCCCTTTGGTAATTTACAATGAAGAAGATATGTCATAATATATAAATGTTATATTTTTACATGACATTTTAATATAATTGATAAATCTCTTTAAATTAATCTTTGGTATTCTTTGTTGATTGTTATTGCCTTTCTAAAACCTTTTTTTTATCTTACAATAGTTGACAACTTCGTTTACCTTACAACTGTTTTTCAAAAAATAAAAATCGAATTAGTAAAATAAAAAGTTTATATTTTATTAATATTATTATTAAGATTGTCATGCATTTTAGAACAAATTAAACCTAGAATTTCAGATTACTATAAGAAATAATTTGTTTTTAATTTTATTGTGGTGCACCCATGTTGTTAAAATAAAGTATCATCATTTTCTTAAGGAAGTGAGTAATTAAAAATTAATAAAGAAATATTTTTGATTTATGAAGTGAATTATGAAAATTAAAACATTCAAATAAAAAAAATTGACAGGAATATGGATTCACTTAACGCGATAAGGAAACATGTTCATCCGGTTCGGAAACCGCCGAACTGGCGGTCAGGTTCCGAACCGTAACCGGAAACCGGATATATTCGGTTAGGTTACGGTTCGGGATTTTCCGAACCGCCAAACCGGCGATTCGAATCGGTTAAACCGTCGATTTTCTCAATCTTTTTTTAAAATCGGATCTACCACGTGGACGGCTCTCGTTGAATCTCATATAGCTGTTGGAGATCGACAGCTAGGGGAAGTAGTCGTTGGAAATCGGCTCGAACCGGACCGGTTTGGAACCGTCGGTTCGAATCGCATATTTTCCAAAATTTGAAATCGACGGCTTCGATCTACGGGCGGCCCAGATGGACAAACCGGATCGAACCGTCGGTTCAACAGAACCAGAACCGGCAGGTTCGAACCGGAGCCTCCCCCTCTATTTTTTGTATTTTTTTGTACTTTTTGAAATCTATAAATAGAGGTTGAAATGTTGTATTTTTCACACCTCTCTCTTGTTCTATCTCTACTTAATTCTTACTCTCTCTCTCAAAACTCTTGCAATTCTAGCAAAATTCTTTCAATTCTACTTTGTGCTTCTACATTTCTACTTCTACATTTCTACTCCTACATTTGTACATCATGCCTCGAAGAGGATCGTCGTCTACATCTCGTGGGAAGGGTAAAAGTCTCATGCCCCCTCCTCAATTCACACGAGATGATGATACTTACATCAACGAGCTTTTAGGTGATGATGTTGATTTGAGCCCCGAAATCCAAGCCGCCTTGGCAGAAAGTGAAGATGAGATGTCGCCTCGTCCTACAACACAAGAAAGTGCACAAGAAGGAGGTGGTGCCCCTACTCAAACCACTTCAACTAGAGCCGCATCATCACTTCAAAGTGACATTTTCTCCGTCCACTTCAAGAAGGAGCAATGTCCTAATTCAAACATCGACTACACTGTGTCTTGCAACCATTGTTCGAACAAATACAAGTTCAAGCATGAAGGGGGATATGAAACTTTCACCAATCATATCTACAAGATGGGATTGGACCGGTCTCAAACGCAACTACGAGGATCTACCGGCTCGTCACTAGGTATGGATTCTTTAACTTTTAAATTTAGTCAATTAGAATGGAGGAAATGAAATTGTGATTTGATTGCCATGAAACATCTTCCACTAGGATATCCATGCGATGACATATATGAAGAACATATTAATAATTATTTGCAACCGCCTGCTAGAGTTATATCTAGGAACACTCAAACACGTGATAAGGGTAAAAGAGTTATAGAATTTAAATATCAATTAATAGAAGAGTTAGCTCAACTTAAAACAAAATTTACTATTTGTTGTGATTGTTTGAAGGATCCTTTCGGATTTAATAATTATATGGGTATTACTTGTCATTGGATTGATAATGCATGGAATCATAAAAAACGTTTAATTGCTTTTATATCATTTAAGAATCCGCAACCGGATTTCATATTGCTCAAGTAATTATTAAATTTTTAAATGATTATAAGATTTTAACTAAAATATTTGTTGTAGCCTTTGATAATGCGTCAAGTAATACCGCTAGCATACCTACCCTTATTGAATTTTGTAAACCTCCAATACAAGGTGTACTTTTCCATACTCGTTGCATGGTTCACGTTTTTAACTTATGTGTTCAAGATGGTTTAAAAGTTATAGAGAAAGAATTAGTGAAAATTAGAAAAACAATTAATTATATATCTTCTTCTGTTGCTAGACGTAAACAATGGGCTAGGTTTTGTAAGGATAATGGTATGGAAGTTAGAAAATTTGTTAGAGATGTTGAGACAAGGTGGAACTCTATATATTATATGCTTCAAGATACTTATAATTATAGAGAAATTTTATGTGTTTTTTTTTTGTTGGAAGATAATGCTCATAACGTTATGTTACATAGTGATTGTTGGGATTCTTGCACAAATTTGTTAGAAATGTTAAATGTTTTTGAACAAACAACTAAGAACATTAGTGGATGTTATTACCTTACTTCTCCTATAGCATTAGATCAATGTATTAAAGTTGCTTTAATTTTTCATGCTTTTGTTGATTATGATTCTTTGAGCCATGTACTTATTTTGATGAGATCAAAATGGTTAAAATATTTTCATGAAATACCCCCCCCCTATTTTTGTGTGCTAAATTATTAGATTTTAGGATTAGAGAAGATGGCATATACATAGTAGTGAATCTAGTGAAAATGTATGATCTAGTAGTTTCTTCATCTCACTTTGGACCGGTCCTTAGTCAATTATATAACTTTTACGACATTAGAACACAAAAACGAGCTAGAAGTAACCCTTCACAAGAATTAGATAATTATTTAAGTGCCACTTTTGAATCAATTGTTTTTGACGACTCATTAGATTTATTGAAGTGGTGGTCACAAAAGATCATCATGTATCATATTTTAACCATTATTGCTAAGGAACTTTTTGCAAGTCCTGCCTTGACGGTCTCGATTGAACATGCATTTAGTATTGCGGGCCACACATTGGCTCCGAGACGTGCAAACTTGGCCATTGAGAATGTGCAAAACCTTATGCTCCTTGAAGATTGGTGCAAAGCCAAAAGACGTAAACAACATCTAGATAACGAAGTAGCATTGGAAGATGGTGGTCCCGATTTGTTTGGATACGACTCGAACACATCATCCTTCGGCGCCGGCACACCAACCAACTTCGAAGATTATAATTATTGGACCGGCGGATAAGTTGAGGTAAGAGAATTAAGTGAGCTTTGATTCATTAATTTATAAATTAAGGATACGTAGGCAATTTCATTATAAATTTGGAAATGAATTTCAATTCCAAAATTATTATGAAACTCAAGCTCTTTCAAATTTTTTTCCCCTTCCCAATCTTTTATTTACAAATTTGTAGATAGAATTGAAAAGTTATAATAGATAGAATTTTTTTATGTAAATTTGTAATAGATAGAATCTTATAAATTGTAAACTTTTTTTATATAAACTCAAGTTGTAATTTTCCAAATTTTTATCAAAAGTTTGTTCACTTAATTAATATTTTGTTAGATTTAATATTTTATATTCTAAAATATCAATTTAGTCGAAAACAAGTATTAAAAATCAAAATTGGTGATTGAAAAAAAATAGAAAAATCGGCCGAAACCGACGGTTCCAGTTAAATCGCTAGTTTCAGAACCGGAATCGACATTCCCCCCCCCCCCGGTTCGGCCATTCCAAAAACCGGAACCGGGAAACCGGATGCCCATGTTTAGCGATAAGTGTCATTAAATGATTATTCTTTTAGCTATATACTAGTATATGAATTATGACCCCATGTAACACACCAGATTAGAAAATTTAAATTGAAGTTAGTAAATTTAAAAAAATATTAATTATTATTTATATAAGAAAATATATTTGTGATTAATTTTATATAATACACAACATTTAATTTAGCATTTAAAATAATATAATTTGATTAATATATAATTTATTTATTTATATCCTTCTCTATATTTTTTAAATTCACAAAGTTCAAATTTATAAATAATTTGCCTAGTATGTGTTACTTTAATAAATTTATTTAAATTTTCTATATTATATAGTAATGTAATGCAAAAAAATAAATATATAATGCATATTATCGACATTAATTTTGATATCATTAAATAGTCATATTAATTGACTTTAAATAGATTTAATTTATAAAAATAATTTAATATGAGAAAAATTGTTGGATTGACATGTGTCAATTTTGATTATTTCTTTAGTATGAATATATATAGATATACACGAAAGATTAATTGTTGGCCAATTTGTCATTGCACCTATATATACTATTGTTTATTATTGATGAGACATTATATTGCTTGATATAAAACTATAGAGATATAAATCTAGTAAAACTACATTACCATGGGACCAGACAAATAATTCACCAATAGATCTAACCTTAAATTTCCCAATAATATAATCTCCCTGGTAGACGGGGATGGGGAAAAAAAATTCCCCACGAAGTTGGCGGGGACGGGGATGGGGATGGGGATTGCTCCCCCGGCCCCGCCCCGCCCCGTTGCCATCCCTACCTAGACGGTCTAGGACACCAAAATATTTTTTTTTTTCATTTTCTTTCATCTTTTTCTTTGTAGTAAATAACAGTATTATTTATGTATCATAAACTTCTATCAAATTATTGTTTATTTAATTAGATATAGATAGAAAATTAACAAATTGATAAATATAAATGAAAAATAATTTAATAATCATTGAATAAATCATATTTAAATATAATTCAAATGAGATATTGAGATTTTATTGTACTCCAACATAAACTATACATATATTATTTTTAAAAATATTTTTTGAACATATAAACTCGAGAAAAATCTAAAATAATAAAAAATTTATTTAATTTAGATATGACGTCTAGGCTCCAACTAGGCCGCCTAGACGCTAGGCGCTAGTCAAGCGCTCGACTAACACATAATGTATTTTAGAACACTGCTTATTAATAGATGTATTATAGATTAATCATTAAACAACTAAAACTAATCATTTCATTCAATCCAACTACAATTTACATATTCTACATCCCACAGTTCTAATCTGTCCACATATCAAGTGGCTAGTTGATAATTTGTGGGCAAAATATTTTGTGCACTTGGGTGTATGTGCAATCGGTCAACGCGTTGACCAACGCGCCCCCACGCAGGTCAACGCTCTCCCACGCGTCTGGTGGATGCGTTCAAACTCTTCAAAATTCACTTCAAATAGTGTTACCTTCATGGTATATTAGTGTGACCTTCAAGAAGGTAACACTAACATAACACGAAGGTCATACTAACATACCATGAAAGTCAGTCTTACATAACATGAAGGTATGATAACATTGTTTTTTACCTTCATGTTATGTTAATATGACCTTTATGTTATATTAGTGTGACATTTATATTATATTAGTCTGACCATCGTGTTATTCTAGTTCAATGACTTTGAATTAAGGGTATGAAATTTGGAAACGAAGGTAACATGACTAATATAACACGAAGGTAACATTAACATAACACGAAGGTAACACTAACATAACATGAAGGTAACGACCAAAACACGCGAAAAAGTAAGAGGCACGGGCTGGGCCAGTCCGAGCCAACCCGTGCCGACCCGCGCGCTGCCCGGTCAGGTCCGTGCAACTGATGCACATGAGACTCACTCTAGTTTGTGAATTCATTATGTTACAACCCCGAAGTAGATTTTAATTTTTTTTGTTCGACTTTGTTAATTTATATTCCCTTCGTCCCAGCTGAACTTGTCTACTTGCTATTTTGGTTTGTTCCAGCTAAACTTGTCAGCCCACATTAATATCCCCACATTTCATCCTTATTACAAAAATGTCACTCAATTATCATAAAAAACAATCTCAAAAGGCAAAAAGTCACAAAAGTCAAACATTAATATCCCCACATTTCACCCTTATTACAAAAATGTCACGCGAAAAAGTAAAGAGGCAGGGGCTGGCAGATCCGCGCCAGCCCGTGCGGCCCACGCGAGGTCCGGTTGCACGGATCTCAGATCCGTGCAACTAGTGCACAGGAAATTCACTCTAGTTTGTGAATTCATTATGTTACAACCCCGAAGTAGATTTTAATTTTTTTTGTTCGACTTTGTTAATTTATACTCCCTCCGTCCTGTCCTAATTTGACTACTTGTCATTTTTGTTTGTCCCATTTTAATTTGCCAACCCATAAATGACAAAAGAAAAATTCTCTCATTACCCCTACATTTCTACCATTTTACAAAATTGTCACCCCAATTCCTCTTTTAAATTATAATTAAAGTGTAAAAAGCATAAAGTTAACATATCAAATTAAAGTCAACTGCATTTTCTTAGGCTCGTATCCGATCAAAGTAGGGAAATTAGATCGGGACGGATGGAGTATCTCATTATTCTATCATTTTCGAGTACAAAGTATCTCATCAAATTGATGACTGTAATCCGAAATCAAGATTATGTAGAAAAAGAAAAGGCTACCACTTTTAATTTATATTGAAACGTGCAATTCAAGTGATCCAAGTTTTTTCATGTCTTCATCTATCGATGGAAACTAAATAATTACTTCAAAACTGTGCTAACAATGACAACTCTTAACTAAAAACACGTGTAAAGGAAAGGAATCCACGTCATCTAAGCCTGTAAAGGGATGATCCAAGTTGGTTATATATCATCCTTTTCTTCCACCTTCATCATCATCTCCAAAGAATAACTTTATTTTGCACAATTTTTACTTCTTTTCACACCCCTTTACCTCCAAATTCTATACCTTTATTGAGAAAGGTTTTTTTTTTTAATATTCTATAAAAGAAAAGAACCCATTTTTATAGCATTGTGTATAGAATCTTGGAATGGTATAAAGAAGGTTTTTAAGGAAAAATAAAGAAGGGATTTGAAATGCTCATCTTGAAGGATTCTTGATGGCCCAAAAGGGATTTTGAGAGTCATTTTCTCCTTCAAATTTTTGGAAGTGTGGATTTGTCTTTGCTAGGTGAGATGAAAGAATGAGAATATTGCAATTGATTGGACCTTTGGGGTGGAAATTTATGGCCTCCAAATTTCTTATCTTTTAGTTTTCTATGATTGAGATATATACTTCATATTGCGAGAATAGTCGAGATCTTCTATTTCATTTCTTATTTCAGTTTATATCTTTTATAATCTTATATGTGATCAAGATAAACCATATTCTATCAAAAAAATACTAACAAAATAAAAGTATGAAATTCAAACACTCCCAAATCAAACAAGAAAGTCTCAAGTCACATTATTCACATCATAAACACGCAAGAATTGAATCAAGAATATCAAGAGTGTGTTTGCCTTTACAATTTTAATAACAGGATCATTCAAATATATCCCCTTGTGACTTCAAATTGTCTAAAATGTTGTACTTATAAATTTCCTGATATTGTTCATCAAAATATGATAGCATAAGAGGAAATTGTTTTTCCTGTATATTCTTTACCCTCATAATTAAAACTACAATAGTGTATGAAATCTTTAATCCAAGTTGAGAAACTTTTTGATGAGGTGATTGCTATAATCCCTCCAAAGTCCTTCAATCATGGATCATGTTTGCAACCTTTTCATTGTTTTAAGTAAAATGTTACTTAGGTCAAACTTATAAGGAAGCCACCTTATGTTTTCAAATGCACATAAGACATTTTGTTTGATAGATAGTAGTTGGAGTATTGTCATCAATTGCATTGGACATAATTAACAAAAATAAAAATGGAAGTAGAAAAAAAGTTTATAAAATTAAGAGGGTGTTTGGCTAAGCTTATAAGCTCCTTAAAAAAGGTTTATAAAATGTTAAGTGTTTATAAGCTCCTCAAAAGTGTTTGGCTAACTTTTAAAAATAAGGTCTTATTATATGAGCTTATAAGATGTAAGGAGCTTATAAACTATTTTTTGAAAAGTTGGAAATCCCAACTTATTTCTAAAATAAGAGTTTATTTTTCAAAACACCTTCAAATTTAATCATTGAAATTACACAAATGTCATTAATAACAATTTATAAACTCCACTATCTTATTTACCCAAACACTTCAACAACTTATATTAAACTTAAATTAAACATCTTATAAACTCCAAAAACATCTTATAAGATATGATAGCTTATAAGCTCTAAAAATAAGTTTAGCCAAACACCCCCAAAGTACATGACCATAAGCCAAAACAAAATTTAACAATTTTTTTTTTTTATAAATAATTGTGATCACACTCGTATGTGAGTTTGTTTATCCAAATTTACGATATATGAGAGTCAGAAAAACTTCTCTATCAAAGTTAATAGGATAAAACTCGAATATATAAATAAATTAAATAAAAAACATATAAATGGTTGGCCCTTCAAGAACTGATAAGCCATTCCCTTTCTTTGAGGGTATTGAATCAGTCAAAATACATAAAATTTTCCAATGGATTTGTCATCAATAGTGAAGTGCTATTATATATGTGTCCTTTGCTTGTCATAAATGCTCAAGAAATTTGTGTCTTCACAGTTGAACTTCCATCTAATTTTGTAAATTATTAAAGAGGATGGACTTTTGAGACTCCAAATCGTGTGAATTGGGATCTTCAAGTTTGAAACTTAACTTATTAGCAATTCAATAAGACATTTATTGTGTTTGTTTCTTTCATAATCAAGTTAGACAGCGATGGGGATGGATGGATACATTGTTGTGACACTTTAGTGTCTTGGGTACGGTATCCCTAACTTAATCATCATATGGTGTTACATATATACTCTACATGTATCATGTGCATACTTTTCAAATCTACATGTATCATGTGCATACTTTTTAAATATCACATGTATACTCTTGTATACATATGATTCCTGTAGAGTATATATATAACACCTAAAGAGCATATGTATAATATCTAGATCTATGTCTTTATGTGCCCCATATAGTATATGTATAACACCTAAATAGTATGTGTATAACACCTAAATCTGTGTCTCTATGTGTCCTAGAGATATATAAGTCTTTGCCGAGATGATTTATTTCATTTTTATAAGTTACTTATTATATTATGTACATTGCATGAAATACATTGTTCAACGGGATGCTTTATTTCATTCTTATAAGTTACTAATTATATTATGTACATTGCATGAAACTGATGTTTTATATACATGAGATACACTGATGAAACACGGAACATAAATCATAAAATATATATATATATATATATATATATCTAACAAATCCAATCATCCCTCATTTGTATTATAGTAGTACCAAAATCATGTGTAGGATAGAATTTCCCAAGAAATAGTCATCAAGAACATCAATAATGCTTCAAAGATCATAGATTCAACCAAGACTTTCAAACTCATGTAGTGTATATGTACAAGTAAATGGTAAATAAATACTGCACTCTATTTAATATAACAAGGTATTATACTACATAACATCTTGTGTGAAGAGAGTTGCATGTGGACAAACATAATCACGAAAATGATTACACAGTTTGGTTAAAGTGAAAACAAAGATCAAAAGCAGAAGCAAAAATAATAAAGATTAACAAGAAGAAGAAAGCATAGGATACTATACAAAACAAAAGTACAAGTACATTAATAGAGACAATCTCCCTTGATCTTGCATGGAACAAAAACCACCAGCAGATCAAGAACAAGAGATGATATAGATTACATTATATTCAACATACATCTAATCCACACCCTCCAAGGCCATCTGCATATGTCAAAAAATCCATTGCAGATGCCATAACTGACTCTAAACCTTAAACCTAGGACTCTAAGACTGCAAGAAAACATAGGTACAACTAACTATAACCATACATATTACAGAGCTGCCCAATCAATCTCCACTGATGGGCACTTTTCCAACAAGAAATTGTCGAATTCATCGAATGAAGGCTCCGAGAAATCCAGGAAGGTGATGTCGGACTCGGGTGAAGCTGATCCGACAGACAATGAATCATAGGATGGCGAAGAAGATGATGATGATGATGACGATGATGTTAACACTGAGGATTCCACCTTCACAGCTTCATTAGAGGGATGTCTTGATCCTTCATTCGACGAATCATCGGACGGGCTTTCCACCTTGGAAACCTTGCTTTGATCAGAGAGTGATGAGGTCTGTTTCCCTGAATTCCCCTGTTTCTGAGTATTAGCCAAGTTCTGACAAATGGCTTGAAGCTTAGCATCAACAGAAGATTGGAGGGGCTTGAATTCGCTCGATTCACGGCATAATTGATGCCTAAGATGGGGGAAATTGAGCCTTGCAAACTCTCCTCTTAGCTTATAAGCAGCTTTGTCATAAGCCAAAGCTGCATCCTCAGCTGTATCGAAGGTTCCAAGCCAAAGCCTAGTTCTGTTCTTAGGGAGTCTGATCTCAGCAACCCACTTACCCCAGTGTCTCTGCCTCACTCCCCTGTAAAGCTTGGTGGGCTTCGAGGGAGTTCCGGGCTGTTTCATTGGGACGGGCTTCGGGCCAAGAAAGCTCGAGAAGGAATTCTGAGGATGATGCAATTGGCTATATCTGTAATTGAGCTGTTGTTGTTGTTGCAATTGTTGTTGTTGTTGGAGGTGAAATTGAGCTTGGATTTGGAGGATCTGAGAAGGGGTGAGATGATTTAAACCAATTGTACTAACTGCTGCCTCATTTCCCATCTGGCTAAAACTGGAAAACCCTGGAGAAATAGCTTGGGTTTTCGATGGGATTGAGGTGAGACCAGAGTACATATTGGAGTGAGAAGAGAGAGAAGAAGAAGAAGAAGAAGAAGAAGAAGAAGCAGAAGAGAGAGAAAGAGGAGATAGAAATAGATCAGAAGAAGAAGAAGAAGAAGAAGAAGAAGAAGGAGAAGAGATATTGGAAGCAGAAGGAGAAGCACTTTTCATAAAAGGCTGCAGTGCTTGCATAAGCTCCTCTCTGAAAGGATCTGAGGAGAAAACTTCACTACTGCTAGAACCATATCTATCTATAGCTGCCGCCATTGATATCAATCAAGAAGGCTAACAATTAATTACTACAGATAAAATCAAAATCAAGAGTTAAAGAAGAAACCTGTTGCTTATCCCAAAACTAAAGAACAGGTGAAAAGCAATGCAAAGATCCGAACTTTCTACACAGACAAACTATCAAACAAGTGGTGGGCAAGCACCTTGAGGGACAGAAAAACAACCCTCGTAGCTTGATCCGATCAAAAGACTAACCAAAAAAAACCTGAAATCAAAAACACAAACCTTAAAATAAAAACTGAATCTCTATTCTGAATCACCTGGCTTTCAAAAATTCAAAATCCGCCCTCGTGGGGTTTGCTTTTTCGCAGAAATCTGAAAAATTCAAGAAAATCAAACCCAGAAAAACCAATCAAGATCTTGAAAGACAGACGAAGACAGAAAGGGATTCAAGAAGCGGGATGTTACAGAGAAGGGGGGGGATTAAAATGCTAAAAAACACTCTTTTTTTTTCTGATAGCCTCACTGATTTTTTTATCTCTACCAAAAATGGTGGTGGAGATGTGTTTATAAAGGCCAAACCCTCTCTCTTCATTCATTTTTTTATGTCCCATTTTCTCTCTCTATCTAAAAATTCCTCCCGAGCTCATCCAATGTTCCCAGCTGCCAATGATCTGCTGCCACGTGTTGTTTGTCTTTATGCATTGGCAGCTGTAAGTGGGTATTACTACGTGGCGCCCTTCCAGTGGTTACAGATATCGTGACTGGCAGTAACCAGTCACTATCAAGCTTTCGAATTTTTTGAAAGACCCAATTTGAATAAAAATATAACCTTCATGAGTAAATATTTATATATTTTTTTCTCAATGTTTTCTATATCATTATTATACGAGAATATAGATACTCATTGATTATAATAATACAATAATTGGTTTTTTTTTTTTACTCAGTTAAAAAAAAGTTTATTATAAGAGAAAGATATTGAGAATGAGAGTACCCAATAATATAAAATCACATTACATTACAAATCTCAAAAGAAATGCATAGAAAAATTGGTTGAATGTTAAAAATTAGTAACAAATACTACCTACGTCCCGATTGAACCTGCCTAATTTGACCGGGTACGGAGGTTAAGAAAAAACAGTTGACTATTATTTTTAAGATAATTGGTTGGTATTTTTATTATAAGGTTGAAATATGAGGATATAAGTGTTTGACTTCTGTGACATTTTAAGATTGCTTTTTGTTTTAAGTAACATTTTGTAATAAAGATGAAATATGAGGATATTAATATTTGAATGTTGATTCTATTTATGGGCTGACAAGTTTAGTTGAGACAAACTAAAGTGACAAGGATGCAAGTTGAGTTGGAACGGAGGGAGTATTTTTTAATGTAATTTGTGATTGATTATTGCACCAATAGGTCTGGGAAATTTTAATTGTTGTGACTCAAACTATTAATGACGCAGCTGTATATAGATATGGTTCATTTTCATTAAAGATGAATTTTATTATATGAGAAATATATTAAAGCTTAGTGCTTATTATCATTATTTGATAATTAATTTAAGGAAATTTTAGTTCACTTCATTTTCTCCAAAAAAACGTGTTCCTAAAAATATCTCCAAAACGTGGATTATAGGATGAAAATTCCTCACCTAACGTCGAGCATTTTGGACCATTGGATGTGCATCAACATATTTTCTTCCTTTTGTGGGCCCACTTACATAATTTTGACAATTTGAACGCGGAATTCCTATTTTTTCTTTTTATTATACCTTCTCCATTCCATAAATATAGATTTATATATTATTCTCATTCATCCCACCATTAAGATACGTTTACTATTATATTAGTATAGTTTTTAATTTATAATTATTTATATATACATACTTAAATATATATTAAATTACTACACTTCAACTCCTCATACACATTTATATAATAAAATTTTATTATCCTGCAATTCAATCATATTTTTACAAGAAATTATAGATTGTGATTGAACATTCATAGCTATAGTTGTTAGGTACACAATCTCACAATCTATTTTATAAATTATAGAATGTATTTATTTATTTTCTTGAACTAGTAAGTATTATTAATTTAGTAGTTTGTGTTTCTAAAATAGATTGATGATTAAATCGATAATGTTGTCAGCTACATAGTAATCATAATCAACCGATGATCCCATTAATTTATTAGACTATTGTTTATAGTTTTTTTTTTTAATTTTACTGCATAAGATGATAATGTAATGTAACAATTATTACTTTAGGATCATCAATCTCAAATCACACGTATAATGATTTTTTTACATAAAATTATATAATCTATTTATTAACTCCATAGAACTACTCTATTTGACCAACATAGGATTTTTATCTCTCCATTATTCATTATTATCCTTACCCAATTTCACCTAATTTCTATTTGTCTTTTCTAATCTATCAATTACATATTATCAAATATTTAATTGAGTAAAATATATTTTTCATTCAAAAAATTTGAGGAACATGTATATTGATGGACATGTAACTATGAAGACAAAAGTGTGGGGCCCTTCACATACAATGCCATAAATTAAATTTAAACTCATTCATTAATCCTACACGTAAATTATTTTGAAATAGTATATTATTTCTTTACAAAGTAAATATTATAAGGACCATATATATTTTCTTCCCAGCTACTCTAATCTCTATTTAAATAGATTGAAGTTTATCATTTAAATTAATTTTAGAACCAGATGTCAATTTATGTTTACGACTTCTTGAGTTAAACCAAGCATATATATTATATATATATATATATATATTAAAAGGCTTGAGTATTTAATTGACAAATAATGAGTAGAATCATGTGAATTCTCATAAATATGATTGTTACGCAACAAATCAATTCATAATCAACAATCGACATTTTACATATGGATTTATAAAATTGGATTTGATTTGTTGATAATGAAATGTAAGTAACAAAAATTATATTATATAAGCTTTTGTGATAAATAAATATTATGTTATTTCTGTAATTTCACTTTAATTTTTCTTTTCGTGTTCTTCTTTATTTACTAATTAGAATTTTTGTACATTTATTACTTCTGCATCCATGTTTGGAGACTCGTTTAATCCTAACTTGATTTTCTTTGAGATCCAATTCGTACATAACCACTTGGGTTAATTAAGGGTTTAAATCTTCCCCATACAAACTCTCTTCTATCATTGTACAAAAAACTTATAACAAAAATTCATGTGAGACGGTCTCATAAATAGTTTCTGTGAGACGGATCTTTGTTACTAATGAATTGAACTTATATCCACAAATTTTCATATGAATTGCTAAATGTGGTTTATGGATTGACTCGTCTCACGAAAAAGGATTCGTGATACCTGACAGACAACCTACTCAAAAATTATTTAATAAGTGACACTAAGTAATTAGAAATATTTTAGCATTCTATTCTATTAATTTCTTTAAATAGAGAGAGAATAATAGAGAGAGAGAGATGAAATTAAAGTCAAAATAGAAGTGGTGAAGAGAGAGAATAATGGAGAGAGAAGGTGATGATTACGGTGAGAGAGAAGGTGATGATTACGGCGGTGTAGACGGCAGTCCGTCGTCGATTGCGGCGGCGCTAATCAGTATGACACTGGTGGATGCATCACTAATTTTTTGACTTACTTGATTCTAGATACTTCTCATCACTCCCTTCAATTACTTTGCATTTAATAATCACACTAATAAATCTATTACTCCCTCCGTCTCGATTAAATCAACCTACTTTGATCGGTACGAATGTTAAGAAAAAGTGTTAACTTTGATTCGATGTGTTATTTTAATATTTTTTAGTGGTAATTTTGTAATTTAAAGGTATAATTTGAGTGCAAAAGTTGTAAAATGAAAGAAATGGAGGGGTAAGAGAGTAAAATTTTATTTGCCATTTTGGGCTGACAGATTTAACTAGGACAAACGAAAATGACAAGTAGGCAGTTTTAACTTGGACGGAGGTAGTATTAGTTATTAAAAACGTTTGATATTAACTATTTAACTTAGAAAATAATCTGTGAGACCGTCTCATACAAATTTTTGTATTTAACTTATCATCTTTAAACAACAACTTTACTTCAAAAAACTCTTTAAATATCAACATAAATGAGAACAAATTTCATTTAAAATACGACAATAACATTTCTGCTAAGTTAAAACTCATACAAAGTCCTTACTGAGTCAGGCTACTCAATAAGGATTCATGGTTTGGTCTAATGTTAACCTTGCTCAACTCGAATAATTTTGTAAATAAGTCAAACCAAAAGCTCTTATCCGACTTTTTATGAGGAAATAAAAAAGAAGAACAAAGTTCGGGCTTAAAACAAGTCTAAATAGTTTAGTAGGCCAACCTCTTAATAATTTATTATAGAAATACATAATATATATTTATATAACATGTAAATATTTTGACTCTTTGTTTAAATACTAAAAACCCTAATTTTAAAAGCTCATAATCCATGTGTTAAAGAATTCAACACACATACGCTCAAAAAATATGTACTCTTAATTAATATTTCAATGAATTAGATCTTTGCACACTACCAGTAAACATAATAAGACATGTCCATAATTAATAACAAATTATTTATTTAAATTTAATACTACTGGTCAATAGTATGGGTCACTAAACTTTTCCAATATAAACTCAACATATTCACTTCTTTTATTTATCGATGTGCATAATTCATAGTTTAATATTATCGAAATGTATAATGGAATCATATAAAAAAAACTTCGATGAACATTTTGCATCATCTATGTTAATTGTGAACTATTGTATGAAAGTGAAATTTACCAAATACTCATTGTTTTCTTCTCTACAAAAAAGAAAAAAACAAAAAAAGGATCAATAATTGAAAAAATAAAAATAATAAATAAAGAGTTGGTCTTTGATAGATACCATTTGGTGCATCAAAGTCAAAAGATGAGAGAGGGCGCAATCGCATGCGTCCCTCATAAGTTGCGTAAGAATGAAGCCCCCTCTAAAATGGGTCCCACTCTGACGTGGAGCTCACTTATAAGCCAAGCTATGTGGGCCCTAATTCTCTATTTCCCATATTTTCTTTTCTTTTTGTTTCTTGTGAGATTTATCAAATACCAATGCCTACATTGTTGACTCGGAATTATGTTATCATTATTATAAAGATTATGTGAAATTGTTACCGATATAATTCATAATTCTTTATAATCCTAACCAAATTCATTTCTGAAAATTGTATATCTGAGTTGTGAAATAGAAGTTCTCTATACCCCTAATTAAATTTACTTTCAAAAATTTATATCTGAATTGTGAAGTATAAGTTATACGTTGACCTGTTATGAAAACATGAACCTTACTCTATGATTATTAATCTTTTTCATTAACTTTGACACTTTTTTTGATATGCATTTTGTCCTAAATAATTGTGTGGTTTTTGATGTATGGTAACTTATGAGTTTATAAGCAATTTTTTTTAAAATTTTGTGATTTAATATGAAGAAAGTAATTAAATTAGGACGATGTTAGGTTAAAAACATGTTGATAAATATTTGTATGTGATTAGGACATCTAATATCTATCACTTTGAGCTAGTTAGCCTTTTGGTCTCGAATTGTCGAGACTCATTTATTATCATCATTAATTCAGTTCTCGAATTTCGTGACTCATTTAATATTAATTAATTAATTAAGTTTACTTAAAAACATCAGATCTTGTATATTAAAACTTATAAACTACAAGACCCTATTTTAAAATAAGTTTTCTATATAATAATAAAATAAAAACTCACCGAATTTATTAATAGTAGCAATTATCTAATTCCTGCCATTATAATTATAATTAACAATAACTTTTTTTCGGACTTTCATGAAAACTCTAGTTTTAATTAAATACTCACTAAACATTTTAGACCAGCTTATAAGTTCTCACACATAAATATACGAGTTTTGTTAAGCAGCATAACAAACATATAACAATAAGAATTCACAGTCCATTTTATATAGTGTTTCTAGAAACCACATTTAACAACATTTGAAAAACAAACACACACACACACATATATATATATATTCTAACATTTTCATATATCAACGAAATAGAACAACTTAATTAGCAAAGTCCTTAGGTTATGTTAGGAAGAAGTTTTTGTAGATTTGGGAAAATCTAGATTTTGTAGTAAAAATGAAGAGTGAAATATATGTTATTTTGAGATTTAGTAGGACATGATTATATTTCAAATTAATGCAAGATATGATATAATATTTTATTGTGAAAAGTGAGTGATGGAATAGTTCATTGTAAAAATGTGGGAGGAAGTGATGTTTTATTATGAAATGTGTATTTGTTAATGCTTAAATGATTGTATAATAAGTAGTAAGATTTTGTTTGAAATTTTACTATCCAAATTTAAATAAAAAAACAAACATAATTCAAAATTAAGGTAACCCTTCCAGCTAAAAAAATTGCTTATATATATTCCCATACTTCAAAATAACGTCATATAAGTTCCAAAATTTATATTAAAAAGTATAGTTTAAGATTAGTTCAGAAATTAAGAGAGAGAGAGAGAATTTGTTTAGTACGATCATTAGATATGTCCAGTGAAATACTTACCTATCCACCATCTATTTATGATGCAATATTATACATTTGTTGCAAGTCTATTGTCCATGCTACAATAATTACTTTTCTTATTAGGAAGAGACGAAGGACTTCTCTATCGTCCATAGATTATTGAAGGGTGTGTTTAAGTGACAAATAGTTGTAGAAGAGAATCAATATAATATCAATCTCAGTACAAATATCCATAATATTTCATTAGAAATCTATTTCACACGTGGTTTTAATCGAAGACAAACGAATTCCAGCAACATTTTCTCCCCACTATGCCTCTGAGGCTGCTACAATTATTTCTTGTTCTTATACTAACTGGTCTCTGTGTGGAAGGAGCATTCAAATTTTATCATCTTGAGAAATTTAATTTGTTAGGATATTACCCATAAATAATAATTTTTAGGAGTAATTTTAGTTTTTGTTTCTTATATAAGACATTTTCCACTTTTGGATAATCAAATATGTGTTTTTTTCTCGTATTTCTTAATCATTTTTTCAATTTTGGTCATATAACTTTAATTTTTTTTTTTCAATTTTAGTCAAAATTTCCGATTTTGGTCATATATGTTTTAATTTTTTCCAATTTCAATTCAATTTTGATTGGAATGCCTTTGAGAAATCTCTCTTGGCATTGACGATTTTGGGAATTCAAAGCATAACTGGACTGAAACTCGAAAATTTTGATATATGACCACAATTAAAAAACTTGACTAAGATTCCAAAAGGTTGAGATATAAAAATAAAAATGAAAAACGTATACTTGAATATGGAAAAGTGAAAAAGTCTTACCTAGGAATGAAAATTAAAATTAATCATAATATATACATCATTCAGAGCTTCAAAAGTTAAAAACAAACAAACAAACAAAAACTATTACTATTGATTTGTATTTTTATTTTTTGAAAGGAACTATTACTGTTGATTTTGATACTTGCCAATGTAATAAATATATCCGTTGCAGTTTGGTATCTTTAGCGTATATTCGTTCATACATGTCATAAAATATTTTTGAACTTGGATCTTATTTAAAAAAATATTAATGGATTTGTCGAAATTTAATAAAATATTATTGCCCAAGTCCCTTCTTATTTTTAGTATAAATGTATAATGCATATATATATATATTATGTACTATAATCTTGAATACTAATATATAGAGTATTAGTTCTTGATGGGGCACGTAAGAATTTATTAAGAAAAATAGGGAGCCATGTGCTATTTCTTGAGATTGGAGTTTTAAGATTTAAAGAAATGTTGTCAAACAAGAAATACAATTGTTTGGTAGTGAAGTGATGCTATTTATTTGGCATGTGAAGCTTGCACGTGATTCACCCTCCTCCTGTCTCATTGCACGTGCCTTTAATATTTTTCATGCACACAAACACAAGGATGAAAATATCGTGAAATATCGTGGATATATTATGGATATATCACGGATATGGATATTGGGTGTTAATGTTTTTTTTCCTGGGTATCGTGGATATGTCGCAAAATATCGCAAAATATAGATATCGGTTCAGTGTAGTACAAAATTGGATGAAAATTGGGAAATATCGTGGATATATCGCAAAATATCGCATGTATATCAAAATGAGCGATTTTGATTCAAAAATTTAAACTATGTGATTTTTTTTACTTTTGTATTGTGTATTTTGTGGCTTTTTGAAATTTCCATTCCTTTAACCAATTATTACTTCATTTACTTTTTTTTTCTAATTTTTTTACATGATATATTTCTCTATATAAGAGGATAAATGCAAGTGAACATTCTATCATATATTCTAAGATTCAAAGTATGATATCACTAACTCTCTCCCAACATTTTTGATTAAATTAATTTCAATTATTTACTTTATAAATTATGACTATTTTAATGTATCTAATTTATTTATTTTTTTGGATAAAGGACATTGACATTGGAGAGGAAATACTTGCACCACTATATATATCACTCAATTGTCATTTTGAAGAACTACGAATTTGTATGTAAATTTAATCTCTTTATTTGATTTTTCATTTTAGTTGATAAAAATAGCATTTTGTTGGTATATTGTAAATGACTATGTTTAATTGTGCTAATTATGTATATATTAGGCGAAGCATTTAGTTAACTTATAGAAGTTTACCATAAAATCATAATTTTACTATTAATTATGTTATAGTGAAGCACTGGTATGTAAAATGTAATGTTGTAATTGTGTATTTACAATTAATTGTTGGACAAAACTTATATACCCCTGGGGCACATAGGGGCACAAATCTAGGTGTTATACACATGTTCTTTAGGTGTTATATATATATATACTCTATAGGTATTATGTTTCTTGGTGTTATACATATATTCTACAGGTATTATATGTATATAAGAGCAAACGTATGATACCTAAAGAGTATATATATGATACCTGTAGAGTATATATATAACACCATATAATAGGTTAAGTTGGGGGCACCGTGCCCCCGGGGCACACAAGTGTCACTCATAATTGTTATAATTAGTTTTAGTAAAATTTTATGTATTTACATATTCTGGTTGTATGACTTTGAATATTTATAACTTTTATTACTTTGAAATTATTAACTTCAGTTGAACTTATTGATTTTTTGTTTTGATAATATATTTAGTAATTTTGTCTTGTATTATGTAATATATTATCAGTTTTCATTCGAAAATCAGTATTTATAATGCTTATTATCTATATATTAGTTTTAATATATTATATTTTAATGTGATTTTGAGTGGAATATATGTGTAATGAAGTGTAAAAATAATCCTTAAAATTTCATATTAAATTTCCAGAATTTTAATAAGATTTCCGTTGTTTTTTCAATTTTTTTACGATATCGATATGCTGATATCAATATATCCATCGATATATCCTGTAAAATCAAAGTTGCGATACGACATGTGATATCGATATTTTCATCCTTGCACAAACATAACAACAATACTCATAAATAAGTGACAATTATGATTTAATAATAATTTCACCAAAACCTCAATTTGTGTATAGTTTACCCAATTCTTGACCAGAATTGTCTAGAAGGCTCACCCAAACTTAATTCCCACTCTTTCCTCGTATTTTGATTTTATATTTTTGACTGTTGTAAAATTCGTTAATCCATCACTAGTCGATCCGATTTGTTGAAAATCATCTCTAAAAATAATTTTTGATAATTGTGTACCCCAATTCTTTTTTCTTTTACTTTATAAATTCTGTAGCGAGCCGATTCCAATGAGTAATAATTGTAATTATCATAAAATTAGACCAAATTGACTATTTGTTTATTTGGTAGATGGTGGTTAATAATTTAATACATATCATTATGAATTTGATGTGTATTTGAGCCTTTTGACAAAATTCATTATGAGCTGACAAAATTTTTGCAAAGATAATTATATATATATATATATATAGATCATGTCAAAATAAAAAATTCAATGGCATCTAGTTGGCCGAGTTTGGAAAGAGCCAACTAGCGATTTCTGACTTTTACAACCATGATATTTTTACTTTATTAACAATTATATATATATATATATATAACTATATTATAGAGTTATATTTAATGTTTAATATTTATTGAAGGAAAAATCAATATAAACACACGCCATTATTTGTTTCGCTCTTTCTCAATATACATATAAATTAATTCTAACCATCTTATGTTTTTAAAAATTATTTCTTTAAATACATCTATATTACACTAATTTAACTCGTAATTAAACTTATTATTATATTATAGTGGCAAGAAGATTACTCGAACATAAAACTTCTTTTGATCAATAGGGATTTAAATGTATACTGAACTTTTCGAACAAAACTCCTATTCAAATCACATGTGATATATGTAAGATATACAAGTGTTGTGACTCGACCGAAATCACTTTGAATTGGATCGAAATAACAAGGGGTCAATGAAAATTAACAATCAAACTTGTAAATACTCGTATTAATTAAATTATCTCAAAGTTCCCAAGTTAATCCTAGGTTAAATCAAACATATATATTGAAAATTTCCGTATACCTAACCATATTCATCTCTCTTTTGTGTTTATCATCTTAATATATCAATCTTTATAACTAATTATCACGATTTCACTGATTTATAAGAAATATGTTTATTGTGCTCTTATTGTGACAGTCTGATAACCATGTTCACACCGCCCTATTCAACTATTTAGTCGGTACTTATAAAATGCTCAAAAGTGCGCTTAATGAATATAAGCATCGACTTTTTATCCTTGATGATGATGTGACCTAGCTAGCTATGAGCGCGTTTTATCGCTTTTAATTCTAAACTTTTTTAATCCGCTGATAAATAGAGATGAAAGATAATGTTGATTTCCTTAAAAGAAAGAACATGATTACGACCTAATTATTCATAATATGAATGGATAAACCACATTCCACTATGTGGTAATTATTCTAATCATTTCTTTATAGCTTCATTCTCATCCCTTGTGTAGAAAGTAGCAATTTTGTGCTGGCCCGGCCCAAAATCACACCTCCTCAAGCAATTTCACATCAAACAAGAAACCCTAATTTTTTTTTTTTAATCAGAAAAAAACTCAGGTGCCTGTGGTGATTAATTCTCATCATGAAACAGAAGCAAGGCTAAGCAAGATCCAATCAATATGCCCCTAAAAAAATATATTGAACATGCCAGAAATGTAATAGAAGATTCTCGGTATTTGATCGTACAATAATTTTTAAAGATACGGCTGGAGGGAGAGGAAGGGAGAGACACAATAAAATAATAGAACTTGTGTGATCAGGGTATGAACCACTTGAGTTACAAAGCTATATCAATTATTTTCTAAATAATCATGAAAAATATAATTTCGACTACATCGAAAAGTAATTTTACTCATATGTATGTTTAATTTAAGATTATATATTAACTAAAAACTTCACATTGATGACAACCCCTCTTTGAGCTGACTCTAATTAGATATATTGGTGGCATTCTACCCACCTAGAATTCCATAAGATGCATCTTTTTCCATGAATATTTTTATAGCAATATCCTTCATGATAGACATAAATTTAATTGTTGGATCAATTTAACTAACTAAATTTCATTAGTGTAATTAAACAAGCAATAATAGAATCCACTCATTTAATCAGTTGACCTTCAATTTTTCAATAAGCTTATACCACTCACATTACTTCTCCTTTTGATTCCTGCATCATACACCACACATATTATCTTGCCTTAGTTTATTCTCCCAACAAAAGAACTACAATACCTAAACAATTATGTCTAAATCATTCTAAACAAATTCTTTATTTTCTATCTTGTTTAGTTTATTCTCCCAACAAAAGAACTACAATACCTAAACAATTATGTCTAAATCATTCTGAACAAATTCTTTATTTTCTATCTTGTTTTATTATACATGTTATATATATAGTAATCGAGTTAAATTCAATTGTAGTTCATTTAAAAAGTCACTGTCCAATTTTCATCCACCATGAAACGGTTTTCAATTTCAATCCAATTAAGCCAAAAATTGTCACTATTTGGTCTATTTTTGTCACTATTTCGTCTACCATGAAAGCGGTTTTCAATTTTAGTCCAATTAAGCCAAAAATGGACCAAATAGTGACAATTTTTGACTTAATTGGACTAAAATTGAAAACCGCTTAAATGATGGACGAAAATTGGACAATTATTTTTTTAATGGACTAAAATTGAATTTTTCCCAATAGTAATCATATCATGGATACATAAATATAAGATTAAAACACTACTCATCAAACATATAAAGCATTCAAATTGAAGATAATTACATGTCGATAAACACTTAAATCGATCAAGATTCAAAATAAGATGATTATGAAAGTCAAATCAATTTTGTAATTAATCCTTCTTAATTGCAAAAGATTAAAAATATAATTAAGATGAACACCTCAGGTAGAGGGTTGAGGAATATGGGATCGGTTGGTTGACTTATGATCATGACAGTTGGTTTAATTTCAGATATCCCAAAAGTCAAGAGAGAAACTGCATGGAGTACTAGTGGAAGGTCTATATATATATAATTGTCTAAAAGTCAACTTCAATTATGTATAATATATTATCAATGATCTGTATAACAAGTCAGCTTCCATTTCAATCACTTTTTTCCTTCTTTCTTTTTATTCTACATTCTTTCAATTCAAAAAATTGGGGTAATTGGCATTAAAATAACAGGCAATCCAAAAATTGCAATTTTTTAATTTTTTTTTTTGATTATTAGTACATATAATATGATTTTCAATATCTTGTGCATCCGAAATCAACATAATTTCTATTGGCCGATGTTCGAGTATTTAGAGATGTATGTTCACATATTTGGTTTAGTGCATTAAAATCACATGATACAGAAAAATCACAAACTTTTCAAAGATTGCAATTTTCATCAATCTTTTGGTTATTAATACATATAAGATAAGATGACTTTGATTGTCTCATTCATCCGTACATCCATTTTTATTGATAGCCATATCACAAGATTTAGTGGTATAAAATCAGACTTATTTTATATCATCGACCTATATTTTCCAAGCAAATAAGCTAATTTTGTTGATATGATTTATATCAAGTCTAATAAGGACAAACAAACGTGGCCTAAAATTAATAATATCAATACTATGAATATAATTTTCAGATTAAATCCAAAAAATAAGGTATATAACGATGGAAAGGATAATAATGAAATTCTTTCTCATTGGGAGAGGAATTCAATGGAATTCTGATAGCTTGTCGTTTATATGGTACAGGTATTGGGCTTGGCGCTTGGGCCTTATTGTGAGGGAGTATGAAGCTCAAAAAAGAGACATGGACAACAATATAATAGCCCAAATGATAGACCCGTAACAGTACTTGGGCCTAGGCCCACTCTCAAAAGCCTATCATCATCCCCTAAGACCGTAATAAGAATCTTTAAAAAGCCAACTACATAGTCATTTTTATTAATAATTGAAGAGATAAAGAAAGCTAGTGGACTAATACTAATAAGATTTTTTTTTGGGGGGTGCAATATATTAATAAGATTAAGAAACTAATATTAATTAATATTTGTATTTAATAAACCTATACCTATAAATACATTCTACCTGCCTTTTCATTATGTTCCGAAATTGTAGTCATATTTCCCCTTATGATTCATATTTCTAATAAATATTCATACTTGATGTTCATTGAAATTAATCTTATAACTTACTCAATTTTCAACTAATAACACAAATAAGAGTATCATTGAAATTTGGAAGACATTAGAAACAATATAAGTATTCTAAGGAGTTTTAAGATTATTTTTGTGTGGACACTATGTCAAACTGGGAAATTTGACTTTGAAGTTCAAGGATCTGTAAATAAAGGTGAATGGGTATTTGTATTTATTATGAAATTTTAAAAGACATATATATTATTGTAGATGTCAAATTAATGCTTTAAAAACTGCACATATATATATATATATTATATTGTTAGTTGATGTAATAATTATTATTTGATGTTTGTAATAGTAAAGATTTAGGTGTGTATTAATAGGTTAGAGTGTAGCTAATTATAATGTCTTATGTAAAATGGAGTAGTATTTGTATGAATTTTATAATCCTAGTCTAAATTTCAAATCGTACTCGTACCCTATTTATCATAGGATACATTAACATATGTCAACAACTAACTTATTAGATATCAATCATATTAATTAATTTCAATTTTTATATATTTAAGAAAATAAATCATTACATTTTAGGGAAAAAATCATCACTAACTCATGAATTTTTTCTCGAGAAAGATACCCTAAAATACTAATGAAAATTTACTATTATAATTAACAAAAGGGCCCCCACTCTATATATATTCCCATTCTAATCCCTATCTATATCTCAATCTCATTGAAAGGCGCGCCAAATGTAGAAACTACCAAATCAACCAATCACATGATGGTCCAGCAACACTCCACGTCATCTTAATTTCCGTATAAAACCACACCAATTTTTTTTCATTAAATCTCTAGCAATTTTCTTTCTTTCTCCTATAAATCTCCATTTCTGTGTATATGTAGTATTTTTCTCACACACGCATAACCAACAATGGAGTCACGTTTAGCGAACAGTTCCGATGCAACGGCTGAAGTTGACGGATTTTCTGATCGGGATCACGCCGCCGTAGCTCGGCGGGTCCAACGGCTGTTTTTGCACCTAAATCCACCGCCGGAATATTCCGACGGCGTGGAGATGATACCTTGTGCGGGGCGTGCGAAGATGGATGTGAATAGAGAGGAATTGTCGAAGTACATGAGGGGGAAGTACAGGGAATTGCAGCAGGGGGTGTATGATTACTTCAATTCTCGACCGGAGCTTCAGACGCCGCTGGAGATTCCAAAAGATGAGCATCGGGAGCTTTGTATGAGGCAGCTGATGGGGTTGGTTAGGGAGGCTGGGATTAAGCCGTTTAGGTACGTTGTGGAGGATCCGGCTAAGTATTTCGCTCTTCTGGAGGCGGTGGGCAGCGTTGACATGTCGTTGGGGATTAAGATGGGGGTTCAATACAGGTGATAATTTGATTAATTTTAATGATCTTATGGATGTTTTATGCGTGTTGTTGATTTCTTGGTAGATTGAGTAGTTTGAATTTCGTGGTGGAATTGAACTTTTTGTTTGGTGAAACAGTTCAAAATCTTGCTTTAGCCCTAGAATAAGGTTCTGGCTGAATGTTGATTTCATTAGGTTTTGATCTGAATTTTTGAATGAAGCAGATCTGATGGAGGTTTTGAATTAAGCAAACACTTAATATAGGATATTAAACTTTAGGCTTAGTCTATGATGGAGAGATTAAATATTTGTGGCTCATATGCATATGCTTTGGCATCATGGCATGTATGTGTTTAATTAATGGATGCTAGAATGTAGGTGGAAATTAGCAAGGATATGATCATTGTAGTTTTCCTATTGCATTCGTATAATTGTGTTACTGTATCTTGTATGTAAACTGCATTGTTGATATGTGTTATCTATGAAGTTTTTAATGCTAAAATAGTAGGTGGACTCTATTAATCTTTGTCAAATGAAAAGGCACTGGTTAGTACATTTATTGCTAATAAGAAACATATTTTAAGCATGAGAGTCTTATGTTGATAATATTTCTTATCAGTTTACACAAACATAACTGAAATGCAGTTTTTTTTTGGACTCTACCAGAGATATATAATCTTGAGGCTGATGTAGGATCCTATCAGATTAGTTTTTCCTACTCATTTGTTATCTTCATTATGAATTCTTGCCTAAGTTCCCAGTGGCTTTCGCTTTTGTTTCTCCAGCTACATGGCAGTTAACAACATCTTGAATGAAGAATGTATGTATTTCTGTTATATATCTCTTCCCAGCTTAATCTGACTTTCTCTGCAGCCTCTGGGGAGGCTCTGTTCTCAACTTAGGAACCAAAAAGCATAGAGATAAGTACTTTGAAGGCATAGACAATTTAGAGTACACCGGGTGCTTTGCAATGACGGAACTTCATCATGGTACTTTTCTTTTGACATCAGTATTACCTCACCTCCTAAACTCTTTTATTTATTGGTACTGTAGTTGCAATACGAGACATCTTCTCTCTTCTCAGATTGTTTAATTCTGTACTTGATTATAGAAGCAACAGTATCTGTGTAGTAATTTCTGAAGCATATATTCCTTTAAATCAGATAGTCATAGCTGCTATCAGATAGTTGTGTATGAATGTTGATATGAAAAGAATCAAGATAGTATAAGGTCTACAAGTTTATTCCGCATTAGTCTTGTGGCTTTATATCGCCAAGATGACAAGATAGGAACATCTTTGTAAACATCCCCAACCATTTATTTCACGCTTTTTGCTTTTACTAAAACTTAACAGTCTGTTTATCTCACCTCTCCATATTGAATTTACTTCACAGGTTCTAACGTTCAGGGCCTCCAGACTGTTGCCACTTTTGATCCAATTAAGGATGAATTCGTCATCGACACACCAAATGATGGGGCCATTAAATGGTGGATTGGTAATGCTGCAGTTCATGGAAAATTTGCAACAGTTTTTGCAAAGTTAATGTTGCCTACTCATGATTCCAAAGGCATTTCTGACATGGGAGTCCATGCATTTATTGTTCCGATTAGAGATATGAACACCCACAAAACGCTACCTGGAGTTGAAATACATGATTGTGGCCATAAAGTTGGACTAAACGGAGTAGATAATGGAGCATTGAGATTTCGATCAGTAAGAATTCCACGTGATAATCTACTTAATCGATTTGGAGATGTCTCACGAGACGGTAAGTACACAAGCAGCTTACCCACTATCAACAAAAGGTTTGCTGCCACCCTAGGTGAACTCGTGGGAGGAAGAGTGGGTCTTGCTTACTCGTCTGTTGGTGTCCTAAAAATTGCTGTCATTATAGCAGTCAGATATTCTCTCCTGAGGCAGCAATTTGGCCCTCCAAAGCAACCTGAGATCAGTATACTCGATTACCAATCTCAACAGCATAAGCTGATGCCTATGTTGGCTTCAACGTATGCTTTCCATTTTGCTACGTCGCATCTGGTGGACATATATTCTGAGATGAAGAAAACTCACGATGAGCAGTTGGTAGCTGATGTCCATGTACTTTCTGCGGGTCTCAAGGCCTATGTTACTTCTTATACTGCAAAATCATTAAGCATTTGCAGAGAAGCTTGTGGAGGCCATGGATATGCGGCTGTCAACAGGTTTGGTAGCTTGAGGAATGATCATGACATCTTTCAGACATTTGAGGGGGACAACACAGTTCTCCTGCAACAGGTTCTTAATGAAATCTTATATGCCTTTTAATCTCACTTCTTCTGTTTGTTGGTAAAACTAGATCATTGAATTTTTAGCTGGTCATCGGATATTTAGAGGTTATAATACCTTGTGATGCAGGTTGCAGGTGACCTCTTGAAGCGGTATCAAGAGAAGTTCCAAGGTGGCACGCTCACAGTCACATGGAACTACCTGAGGGATTCCATGAACTCCTATTTATCTCAGCCCAACCCAGTAACTGCTAGATGGGAAGGTGAAGACCATCTACGAGATCCCAATTTTCAATTGGATGCCTTCAGGGTAGGTCCTCTACTGATGATTTTCTTCAAGAAGAGACTTCGAATATTTCTTTTTCCTTCCTAAAATAATATTTATTGCAGTATCGAACTTCTCGACTACTTCATAGTGTGGCTCTACGACTAAGGAAACACTCGAAAACTCTTGGCAGCTTTGGTGCTTGGAATAGATGTTTGAATCACCTTTTGACACTCGCAGAGTCTCATATAGAATCCGTCATTCTAGCTAAATTCATCGATGCTGTGAAAAGGTGCTTACTTTTTCCAGCTGCTTTTTCTTTACTCTCTAGGGTAATTAGCTCAAAATAGCTTTACCTTTTTGCTCCAGTGTTCCTGATCCAAGCTCCCGGGCTGCTCTGAAACTTCTCTGCGATTTATATGCTTTGGATCGGATTTGGAATGATATTGGAACTTACCGCAATGTGGACTATGTTGCTCCTAACAAGGCTAAGGTTGATTACTGCTCCTTTTTATCGTTTTCATTATTGAATACATTCAAGTGTATCTTGATACACACATCAATGGAATTATTCATGTTGGCGTTAACAAAGTAGAAACGTGCAGGCAATACACAAGTTAACTGAATACCTATCGTTCCAAGTGAAGAACGTTTCAAAGGAACTCGTAGATGCATTTGATCTCCCAGATTATGTAACACGTGCACCGATAGGAATGCAAGCTGCTGAAGATGCTTATTCTCACTACACTCAGTTCGCCGGATTTTGAAAATGTCGAATGCAAGCACACTTCATACCAGGTTTCAAATAGAAAATGAAATTTATAGCTTCACACGGTCATTTACTATATTCAAAAATCTACTTAATGATATGGTGATTGGAAGTGTAATGGATTATAGTTCCCAACTCTGGAAGATATTTGATTCTTGTACACCATGAACTAATTGTTGTACTTTTTGAACTTTTCATACATAACTTGTTGCTCTTCTTATCTGTTTAGAAAGGTTAGTGACATTCGTTTCTTACTCCTTTTTAATGAGAGATTCATCTGTTAATACATGGTTAGAATTCCAAGTTATCTCATGGCATCAATCATCAACTCATACTGTGTTTAAAGAATTTCTTTATAACTTTTACTTACTATAATCAATAACTTTATGTGCCAATACCATGCTAGGTGTAAATTTTAACCATGGATAAAATCAATATTAACCATTGTGTAGAAATGTTGGATAAAAAGTAGAGCGTTTGTTTGCAAACATAGAAGATAAAAAATTCAATTGAGCAACTTAAAAATCTTTAAATATTTTTATCTATCATACGCAAAACATATACATATAAATGATGGTTTTACGGATAGTTTTTTGGGGGACAATATTTTTTAATCACTAATCAAATCCATTTTCACATTATATAAATGTGAAATGTGGGTTATAAATGTGTATATAAAATGTGAAATGTGAGTTATGAAATTGACTCGTCTCACCTAAAATGATCGTAAGAAAGTTCTAAATATTCTATCTAGCATACACAAAACATACACATATTTGGTTTGAAATTAAATACTGCACTAGTATAACTAACGTAATACAACATACATGATGAGACTATTTTCAAATCCAACACAAATTCTAAATTTTATTTTAGTTTTAGAAGGGGCAAAAAAAAAAAAAAGTACTCTTTACCGATTAAACCGGTCCAACATGTAAAACCGCTGAGATGACAAATTTCTGGTCAACCAAATTACAAGAAATCATTAACAAATGTCTTTAAATGATCAACCAATTTACAAGAAAGTATTGACAAATGTATTACTGGTCCGATTTTAAAACACTAAAAAAAGTATTGTGAAGAAGATAACAGATAAAGTAACTTTTTTTCGACAAATAAGAGTTTTTATCGTGCAATCCAATACTATATAGAAGCCACAATGTCAAGTGACAACAATCACTACATAATAAATTAAAATGAACTAAAAAGACATATAAATACCAGAAATATTGTGAGGCTTAAACATCATAAAGTGTTGTAATAATAACAAACATCAAACTTCTTTTCAAGTCTCAGCTTCTTGGTACTTCATGAGGATCTGGGGGCATTTAGCCAAGGGAGTTCTCTTTCTGAATCCCATAGGGTTAGCTGATCGATGATTGGAGTTCATGCCATTGTTGCGAGTAAGGATCACACGAGCACGATCCCGCCCCATGTCTGGTTCGCTGCATTCAGGATCCGGGCTGCTCACCAACACGGCATCACAGTAGTCGTCACCACAGTCGCTATGCACGACCATCTTGTATTCTCCCATAGAGTCGGTGACGCCTTCTTGCGTGAATGTGAGTTCAGATGTTGCTCTCTCTCTGCACTCGATTCTAACAACAGCACCTGAGAGCATAAATGTGCATACAATTTCATTAGAATTGTGGTTGGATTAATAGATTTTAAAGTGAATGGATTTCGAATCAACTCCTTTTTGCTAAAAATTTAATTCAAAACGAAGGTAGTGGATTTCAAATTCATGTCTATTCAAACACTACCAATGAAGTTATTATTATGACTTTCCAAATTCTTCTTCAAATCCATCTATCCAAATACAATCTAAGATCAAATAAACATTTTAAGTATGACGGGTTCGACCCAACGGCTGCTTAAGAAGCAAACATCTAATCAAGTTCCACCTTTGCAATGCCATGAACAAGGGTGAAACAAGTTCAAGTTGCTGATTGAATATACAATCTAAATATGATGAGATCACGATAATCTTATCAATTGGCTGCTTAAAAAAGCACCAATCAAATTAAACAAGTCCAAGAAAATAACTATTTTAGGCAATGCCAATATATGCTTTAACAGATCTATGGCAATTAGTTACGAAGATATTTTTCAGTCAAGCATTTCGCCAAACAGTTCTGCTGCAAGAATAAAGCTCACAAAACCAGCCTAAATTACACTGTTTACAAATGCCTAAATTGAGCCAACAATTAACAGCTATTAATATCCAACGCCCAAAAAAAGAGATTCTTCAACAGCAGATCCATAAAAATTCTTGATTCCACCAAGATGAACACCATATTAGCAGATCTAACGAAATGAACACGATACACACAAAACACGCACAGATCTAAAGAGCCCATGGTAGAGAGAGGAGAGAGGGGTTACCGGAGATGTATTTAGAGGCATCGTTCTGAAAGCCGCATTGGCAAGTATCGCAGTAGGCAGAGCCCGATAGCAGAAAGGGCTCAGGGGTAAAATGGCAACGGGCGGCAACAAGGGCGGGAGCCACACAGATAGCGAGCAACACTAGCAAGAGCTTAGCCATTCTTTCTCTGTATTATCTTCAAATGGGGGTTTGGGTTTCTCTCTCTAGACTCAAAAGTGAAGTGAAATTGGGAAAGTGAGAGAGAGAGAGAGATATAGTGCAGGAAGCGTGTATGGGCTGGCGCACAGCAAAGCGTCACATGTAAAGGCGCGTCTCTCTCTCTCTCTCTCTCTCTCTCTCTCTCTCCCCATTGATTTGTCGGTGGCGGCTCCCACCACCCCATTCCCTCATCATCCGCCGCAGTTACGCGGTGACCGGACATAGCAGGTAACCGGTGTTTTTTACTCTTTTTTTTTTTTAATAACTTTTTTAAATTAGTCTATTCTTTTAGACTGACTTTTACAAAATTGTATTCAAATGAAAATAATTAGTATATAGAAAATGCTAAAATGACAAAGCTAGGCATACGGTCAATATGTTCTTTGCTCATCTATGATGATTCAATCTATTATATGAAAAATGAAATTAATTGATATGTTGGATATATGAAATGTCTGTGGAACATGCTCATGGTAGATAGGATAGCGGCAAAAACTGTTTGCACCAGACCCGACGTGTGGACCGCCTCCACGCGTGTCCACGCGCCCATATGCGCTGCTGCACCTGAGTTGGTGTCCGTCCGCCCGCGCACACCAAATTCCATATTATATGATTCAGTGATAAATATTACATGTATACTCTCCATGTATTATATTTGTACTCTTAAAGTATTACACATTTACCTTTAAGTTATTACATATGCACCTTTGAGTATTAAGTATTTACCTTTGAGATATTACATATGTACATTCGAGGTATTAATGCTTAGAATATAGTATAAGGTATTACATATTAAGTTTTAGGATATTACCGATTAAGCTTTAAGGCATTACATTTTATCTATATGGTATTACATACATTGTACTTACATTTAAAGTATTTGATACTCACTTTTCAGGTAGTACATAAGTTTCGTTCAGGTATTACATAAATACATTTAAGGTATTATTACATCACAGAGAAGAAGAAGAAAAAGAAATATTGCAATGAAGTAGAAGAAGAAAATGATCAAATATCATGTGAAGAGGAAGAAGAAAAGAACCCAACAGAAAATGAATAACGGTGAGAAGGAAACCGATGAGAATTAAATCGTTGTAGAGAAGAAGCGCTCCATGTAGAGATGAAGTGACTCTCGCTCCGTGCAGAAGAAGGAGAATGGAGAAGTAGAGAAGAAACAATGAGACATAGAAGAACAAAGGAGAATGAAGAAGCAATAAAGGAAGGAGAATAAAGAAACGGTGAAGAAGCGACGAAGAAGAAGCATGCAGAACAGAAGCGGCGGCGAGAATGAATATTAGGGCATGTGGAATGGGAAAAAAAACAATATATATATATATATATATATGTCCCCAACCGACCCGGTCCGGTCCACCCAGGATCCGTATTCCGAGGATATAGGATAGTAGGGCCCATTAGTATATAGTTTATTTACACTATTTATTTTAGATATTTTTTTTACCAACAAAATATTTAACAATAACTTATTATTTCTCCGACTATATGTATCGATTATAAAATTCATTCATCTCATGTATGCGAGATTTAATCTCCCACGTGAACCTTTCTCATCACTCAGTATACTATAAAAAGAAGACCTTTGAAAGAATTTACAAGAATACCATTTTCCCTCCTAAAAATGTCACATCAATGAGCAATAAAATATTTATATAAATAATAGTTTTTCAATAAAATTAATCATATCATATAGCACTCTTTTCAATATGATATATTTTACTATTTATACTTAGAATTATTATAATCATCATCATCATCATCATCATTATTACTACTACTATTATGTATTATTATTTGTTGGTGTTGTTGATTAACGTTGTACAATAGTGAGCAATAATTTAATTTTTGTGTATTAACTATCATTATTTAATGTCTAAAATTATTCTCATTCTCAAATTTAAAGTTAAATAGATTTTAGAATGTTTTTTTATAATTTTGCAAAATGTTGTGTGCAAGTAAATATTTCAAAGTTGATCACAAAATTTATATTGTTGATTGAACAATTTTGACCAACTCCAAGAATCATTAGCTTAAATTATTTATTGATCCAATAAAAAAAATTCAACAAAAGATAGAAACAAATAGATGTAAGTTTTCAATTTTTCTGAATTTAATTGTTTTTGCTAACTTTAATTACTTAATGCTTATAATTATTTTTATTATCAATTTTAAAGTTAAACAAATTTTAAGATATTTTTTGTAATTATGAGAAATGTAATTGTATATGAATAAATATTTCAAGACTTATATTGTTCTTGGTCACATTTAATTAATTCTAAAAATCATTAGTTTATTAAATTATCTATCAAGTCGTGAAAAAAGTTCAACGAAAAATAAAAACAAATAAAATGTAAGCTTTCAAGTTGTTAATTCATTTTCTTTTTCCTTTTTTGTTACTAAAATTACTTAATATTTATAATTATTCATATTATCAATTTTAAAGTTAAAAGAAATTATAATATTTTTTTGTAATTATGCGAAATTTTGTACATAAATAAATATTTCAAAACTTATATTGTTAAATGATACTAATCAAAATATCTATCAAGCCAATGACCATAAATATATTTTTATTCAAAAGAGAAATAAAATATAAGCTTTCAATTTCATTGTTTAGATTATTTACAAAATTTGTATTCCAACATTTTAATATTGTCAACTATAATGTAGAATGACATGTCACAATAAAACGAATGCACAAGAAAATTCGAATAACACACGCGAGATAGAGGTCAACCAAATTCTACTTTCTTCAATTAATGCTCTACATTACTCAATAATTTTTTTAATAATAAAATATAACTTTAAAAATCAATAAAAGAGATGAAAATTATATTCCTATATTATACAAAATTTAGAATAATAAATGATTTATAATAACTTTTTAATATAATAATCAAAATAAATAATAAATCGCGCATCGCGCGGGTGAAAAACTAGCATATATATATATGTCCCCAACCGACCCGGTCCGGTCCACCCAGGATCCGTATTCCGAGGATATAGGATAGTAGGGCCCATTAGTATATAGTTTATTTACACTATTTATTTTAGATATTTTTTTTACCAACAAAATATTTAACAATAACTTATTATTTCTCCGACTATATGTATCGATTATAAAATTCATTCATCTCATGTATGCGAGATTTAATCTCCCACGTGAACCTTTCTCATCACTCAGTATACTATTGATCAACACATTTACACTTTTGTTAATGATGCATTCTCTAATTTTAAAGCTAAACAAATGGTTGATTTAATTTCATTTTTTATGAATCAATGTATTTCTTTTCACGACTTGAGAGATGAGCAATGTGAGGACAGCTTTTCAAAACAATAAAGGGTTGACATAGCTAGTTATGTAATTAATAATCCTTCATAATTAAAATCTAATATGGTAAATTAATTAATTACTTTCTCAATGAGGTTTGCGTTGCTTTGAAGTTGCAATAGTAAGATTATAGGGTAATCATGAATAGGATCATGTGCATGGCACATGTCACCATGCATATTTATTTCTATTAGTTGACCTTTTGCAATTAAATTGGATAAAAATACTTCCATTTTAGTATGAGTAAATTGAAAGCCAAGTTAATATAGTTTCATATCTCAACCAAAATATTTGGACCTAAACTCAAATTACTATGTTATTTTTATTAAATGTTTATATCACAAAAAAAAAAAGGCATAATGATAATCTCTATTCGCTTATTTCTTTAATAATAGTATATAAAAAAGTCATATGATAACGAAATATGTTTATTGACATTTTTATTATACAAATATGTAACTATGTCAAACAAATGCTCAAAGATAACACTATAAATAATAAAAAGCTTTTCACACAAATGCAGAATATTGTTGAGTTTTCCAAAATATGTATGTGTTGAGTCCACGTGTTATGCCTGGAGTTTCAACCGTTGGATCAAGCTGATCTTTGGACAACACTAAAAATGTTTATATTTTGAATGGTGGAGATTATGATCCAAATTGCAGTACATTTCTATGTGAATTAATTTTCCAACATAAATCCAATTGCACCCCATTATTATCCAAAATGAAGTCTTATTATGGTTACAATGAGTAATTGCAGTACATTTTCTATTTTAAAATTGGAAAAACAAAATAATCATTCACAAGCAATCATGACCATTAATGCTTTATTTATAATGGTCAAAATGATGAAAAATAATTTTCATATGGAGGTGTGACTATCCATATAACCAAAAATCACAATATAAATATCATTGTCACACTCCAATTCATTTTACATAGGTTAATTTTTGGAGAGAGAACATCAAATTAAGAGCGTTTATGGATTAGATTCCTCATCATCACAAATCTATAAATTATATATCATTTTTTTATGATTATATGTATATTATTGAACAATATCGCCCTCCCTATATTGGTTGTTAACATATTATTTTAACCAAAATTTTCTATATTTGTCAAATTAACCGAACTCTATATGTGTACTACTTTTTTTGGTCAATAGTAAAAGTCAGATTAAAATAACAATTCGAGTACATGTTGTGATTTTTCTTAACTGATTAACTAATATTATTGTTGAACTTGATGATATATATAGTAAATAATATTAGTTATATATACACATATATAACTGAATTTATTAAGAATTAAAACAATAACTAATCTAAAGTTGATAAGAGAAGACTCATCAAATCCAACCTCTACTAGATAAGTAGTTGAAGTTGAGTAGCCCATAATTTGAAATGGACTATGGCCTTTTCTAATGAATCTCTGTAATAAGCCCATTCAATATTAATGGGCTTGCTTGGGCTTTGTTTAAACTATTTACATCTATCATCTAATGCTTGATCTAATTATCATTATCAACATCGTACAATATTACCATACTCAAAGTTTAAGGGGTGTTATTTTTAAAAAAATTGACTTTTCAAATGATCGATTCTAAGAAATCTCGAGATTCGATTTGACCAAACTATGGATAGTAGATGTAAATCTCCCTTGATAACATTACTTTTCTCGTTTTCTCCATGGTTTGGGTTGGTTTAGATATTTTACCTAACTCAAACTCATGTTTGGTACATCTATTTGAAACCCAATGATAAGTTGTGCCCGGGCTATTCTATTGGGTTTATGTGGTTTTATTGGTTTGGGTAGCTCTAAATACAATCAAAAAAATTCTCAATACATCGATCAAAGAAATAAAATTCCATTTTTTTCCCTTAAACCTCATTATTGATATTTTTTACAGTATAATTCTTTTTCTACTTTTTTTTTTTCCCCTTACACAACCAATATATGCAATTAAGTTTCAACCCTATTATTCAAAAAAAATCACTATAAGATGAATAAAAATGTTATAAGGTAAAACATATTATAGTTCAATTACTATTATTATTATTTTGGTGCTGAATATGACTTTTTAATGTAGTAAGCTGTAAGCATATGTAAAACCATTCTGGCATTTCATCGAACAAGACATGTGCAATTTTTGAAAGAATGAATAGAGTCTAATAATTTAAAATTATGTAATCAATGATCTGAAATTAAAGTACTAGAAAATCATAATCGAAACCCAACTAAAATCTTCAAAAAAAATTATACATAAACTACTTGAAAGGATCGTAAACATTTTCTTTCATTATCATTTTTCCTAATGCATTGAGTTCAACGCATATCTCCATAATAAACTTGATTAAATTTCTTCTTAGACTTAGTATTTTGCTAAAATATTCTTCGTTATTGTTGAAACAATTGTCTTTAAATTGATGGTACCATACTTATAATTGGAAATTAATGAAAATGATGTATTGTTGTGTTGGATATTTAAAAATTAAAATTTAAGGATAAAAAATAAATTTCATTTTAATATGACTGTGTTTAGAATCACCATATTGGTTGATTTATAAGGCCACCAAATAACCCAAGACTTGTCCCTACAGTAACATTTCCGAATTTTCCTACAATGCCCTCAATTATTTATTTGAATTTCTATAATACCCCACAAATGTACATAATTTCTGTGATGCCAATATATACAAACACACATTCCTGGTAGTTACAACCTCCTGAATAAGACTCCACAGAATTGATCTTCCAAGCATTGAATTTTAATGGGCAACACTTTTTATCATACTTTTCTAGAAAATTTCATCTTAAGTCATCTTTTTCATAATTTCCCAATTTAAAGGATTTTTAGAACGACATTTATTTTGAAATAGATTTTGTTTACTGAAACGATACTTTATTTTGGGAATGGAGGCGGTAGGAATATTATCTATTAAGTTGGCTAAGAATTAGCTTTACATACACAACTTTATCCCCACACACTACACTCAACTACTCATATCATCATCTTTAATTACAGTCATGGGGTAGTTGCTAACCGTTGGGAAAAAGTAAATCAGAAGATGATAAATTCTACATATATAGATTAATTCTTCTCAAAAGTACATGTTCAACTTCTGCAAGAAATTAACATCTGCCAAATTCAATTAATTTTCACTTTTGAGTTGTTTGGAGGATGACTTCTTCCTCCTTGGAATGCATTTCCCTTTCACTCCCTTCTCCTTTTTCACCTCTTCCTCCACCACTTCTCCTAGCCCCGCTTCGACGCTCCTGATTGGTCGAAAAACGAGATAAATATTTTATTTTAAATTAATTAACTATATCAAAGAATTGACCAACATAGCAAAAAGTATCAAGATTTTGAAGATATTATCATAGATATTGCATGCAATGTTAAAACGAAACAGATATCAAATATAATAGAGAATCCGAACATGGTAAGAATAGCAAGTAATTAAATGACAAACCTTTCATGATTGTAAGAAGATGATTTCTTGAGGGCAGGTTGAAGTTCAAGCCTTTCCTCATTAGCAATGGATTCCACAATGCTTCCACTAAAATACTCCTTTTCCTCACCCTGCAAATTCCCAAACCTCGGATTCTCCGACATGTAACCGATCATGTCATGATCCGCCATCTTCCCCGCCTTGCAGACCACCTCTTTATGCAGGCTGCAGCTCTTCCTGGCCGCCGTGCACGGCGGCAGCGGGGGCAGCATACTCTTCCGGAAAGAACCGGAGCCACCGCAGGCGATGAGGCTGAACAGCATCGAGTTTCTGCTCAACATTGGCTCATTTCCGACAGGATCACCATCTTCAAACCTCGTACTACAAGTGTTGTTCTGATCGGCGACAATGGCGGCCTCGTTGTTCGGATTGTCGGAGAGGGTGGAGGAGGTGGTTGAGGGAGGAGACGGCAATGAGCTGGTGTCGAGATTCAGCTCAGTGTGGGTTGCAGTTTTCTGATGAGAGTCTTTGTGTTTCAAGTCCTCTTCGTTGAGATCTTCAGTGGAGACACCTCTCGAACACCTTGTGTGCATTGTTTTCTCTTCGTATTCTTCATCTTCTTCCTCCTCCACGTTTTCTTCATACTGGTTGTTCATCGTTTCTTGATGATCCATCTGTCGTTTTGGTGCTGCGAATCTGCTTTTTGGCTGCAAGATTGAATCTTGGTGGTGGTGGTGGTGGTTGTCATGTTCAAATTGTTGAACATTGCCTATTTGAAGGTGATGCAACTTCTCTGAATCATTATAATCCGATTTTATTACTAATAAAATAGTGTAATTACTATAAACCATAGTATTATTTATTGCTTAAATCTAAGAAAATTAAGTAAACTATCAATTTGAGTCCTCAAAATAAAAGTAGTTAAGATTCATATTCGGAATCTTGCAATTCTTATTACTTCCGTTCCCAAAATAAGTGTACTTTTAGTCTTTTACACACAAATTAATTAAAAAATATGATATAAAATCGAATCTATGTCTACTTACACGTTTACTTAGTGAGAAGTTTTTTCTCATTCCTTTCTTAATAACATTTAATTTGATAGGAATAAATAGAGATATCTTTAGTACATTACAAGACTTGAATTCAAAATCGACATTTATTTTGGGGTAAATTTTACTTACTAAAATGACACTTATTTTGGGAGGAGTATTTTCTTTCTTTTTCTCCAATCTTTTCATCAACCTCAACTCCATTATTTGCTCATTACCATAAAAATAATAAAGTTTCAATTTGATTCTACTAAAAAAAATACTTTTCAAAAGTCAAATTTAGTTATAAGTTGAAAATACTGTATAAAATTTCGTAAATAATTATAACAATTTTTTAACAAGGAATTAATTAGCTATAGAGGAAAAATAAAAAATGTATTTAAAAAAAAAAAAAGGAAGAAAAGAGAGAGATATAATTACCAGTGCAAGCAAAAGCTAATTCAGATCCTTTGAGTACATATTCACCTTCTTGTGATGGGAAAATGACGTCGTTTTGAGCCAAATCATTCCACACATACCCATTCTTGTAACTCCTATATATATATATATATATATATATATATATTTAAGCATAAAACAACTTAAACTAATATATAATCTCATTCACAAATATAAAATTATATAAATTGATTTTTGTGCATGTTTAATCTTATAAATTAAACTTGTAATATTTATACCTTTTGCAAGACCATGAGTAGAGTGAAGGCATGCCTTTACCTCTGAGAAGAGTGAGGCGATCCAAAACATCTGCAAAATAGGAGTACATCATTATATGAGAATGTTTTACTGATATAACAAACTCAAACTCATTTTCATAAATCAAACAAACGTACCTTTCAAACGGAGGTGGTGGTGAGCAAGATGAGAGACTTCAATGTAATGAGGATGCTCAAGATTCCCATTTCTTGAAAGATAGTAAACAAGTTGAACTTTCTTGAATGTTGGCTTCATTACTCTTGTTTGACCACATTTTTTAACTCTATCTGGACTCATTTCTCTACTAACCCTCCTACCAATTTCCATACCTCTCTCTCTCTCTCCCCTATCTCTATATATAAAGAGAGAGAGAGGGGCCGGTGTATGATCTTGGGATGGGGTGCTTTAATTGGTGTTCAAAAGCAATGAGTAAATATTTTTTATTTCTTAGGTGAAGTAAAAATTCAATGAAAAACATCACAAACTTTACGTAATGTTGCATTTCAAATCATATATATCATTCAATTTTACTCCACGTATCTGACTAATTTATATATTTTAGAATGTCATCGTTTTTTTTTTCTAAATTTTGGGACAACAAAGCATTAGTCAAAATGTAATAGTTGAAGATCTACATTGAACAATAATAATGGTTAAATATTTAAATCAATCTGTATTTTTGGCATTTTTAAACTTTGTAACATAAACATTATTTTTGATAGATTACAACCTGAAGTCCACAAATTTTACAAATTGCAACCTCCAACAAATTATACAAATTTCTTCTATTAAGGTAATTTTTTTTTTATAAAATATGAGTTTTAATAATTGGTTTTTTCTAAAATAACCACAACAATTACGAAAATATCAAAAAACACTCAAATTCAACAGGAAAAATTCATCGGAGGTTGCAACTTGTACAATTCGTGGACTTCATTGCAATCTATCAAAAAAAATTAAGTTTAGATTGCAAAGTGTAAAAATAAGTATAGATTGATTTAAGTATTTAATCCTAATAATAATAATGATGATACAAAAATGTAAAATAGAAAAGTAATATTAAAGTTATCATTTTATTTGGAAATTAGTAATAAGCATTAGTTATTATGGAAGGAGTAGAATAGAGTGAAGTGGTGCAGGACGCAGGAGGTAGGTTATATAAATGCTGCTCAGATTTTACTGTCACTATTGCCGGCCATATTTATTTACCTTCTGCTTTAAATACTTCTTTTTCTACCTTCTTTTTTTTTTAATATTTACAAAATCTTTTGTTGTAATTATATATAATATTAAGTGTTTGGTTATGGTTGCATTAAGTCCTATATCACCATGCACAAATGAAAGAGATTATTACATATAATTGAGTGTATATTTGTAAAAATATGTAAATTTTTTATGCTTACTCTTATTTAATTAAAGAATTTTGTTTAGTCAAGTAAAAATTCTTATCTAATCATAAGACAAGTAACTTTTGAGTTATATACTAATTCCGCATTCATATTTCATTGTATTATAATATTATATTTTGTGTTATTAGTAACATGATAACATTATACGTATAACATGATATATATATATATGATTTAAATTACAATGAATATCTATTTTAATTTCCACACAATATTTTTGCAATATTTATGATGTATTTAAATGGAATCAATCAGATGTATATTCCAACTCACATGCATGTATATTCATATAACGCTCACTCACATGTGTAAATAGAAGGCTAATAATCCATTTGTTTCATAACAAGTTTCTTGCGTGCGTTTTGGAGTTTAAATTTTATTAACTCATGTGTCGCACTACTAAAAATCACTCAAATTTCAATGGAAAAATTCCAACGGATTCTATTATTGTTGGAATTTTTAAAATTCTAACCGAATTTTCCATTACTGTTGTAATAATAGTTGAACTTTTATGCATTGACCATTAATTCCAATGGAATAGTACCGTTGAGATTTCCATTGGAATAATTTTTTCCGTTGGAATTTCATTCGGAATTTTCAATTCCAACGACCAATTTTCCGACACCTCATTTCAGTTAGGATTTTCGTTGTAATAAAAAATTCCAACAGAATTCTTCCGTTGGAATTTGAGTGATTTCTAACAGTGTCGCTTCACACTTCCGTACCATTTTATTCCCAAATTGCTCTATTAATATTCCTTAATTAAAATTTAAGGATTTAATATCATACATTTTATGAAATTAATTTGATTTTATTTCCGATTCTAAACCATAAATTTCTTGATTATTTAAATATATATTTGTCCAATTTTTATGTTGTTTAATTTATGAGAGCATCCACATCAACTCTCCTAGGGATTTTTTTTAAATATTTTATGTCAAATTCATTCTTGCACAGTTTGCAGAATTCTTACACTTTAATGCATTCTTAGATAGAATCGCGAGAGAGGAGAGAAGAAATATGTAATGATGGGGTGAATATGTAGTACATCAGGTGTATTAATACACCAAACTTTCCACCATTTCCAACCATTAGATCCGAGAACATTGTTGACTTTGACCTGAATAATTTCAGATCTGATGGTAGAAAATAAGTGGAGAGTTTGGTGTATTAATACATCTGGTGTACTATAGAATGACCCGTAATGATTACCTTATATCTTAGGGTCATTCTATTGTACATCAGGTGTATGAATACACCAAACTCTCCACTTATTTTCTTCCATCAGATATGAGATTATTAAGGTCAAAGTCAACAATGTTCTCCGATCTAATGACTGGAAATGGTGGTGTGTCTGGTGTATTAATACACCTGTTGTACTACAGAATCACCCTATATCTTATATTTTTCTTTCCTTTCCACTTTTCATGATATTATTATAATGGGTGATTCTGTAGTTCACCAGGTGTATTAATACACCAAACTCTCCACTATTTCCAGCCATTAGATCCGAGAATATTGTTGACTTTGACCTTAATAATCTCAAATCTGATGGTAGAAAATAAATTGAGAGTCTGATGTGTTAATACACCTGGTGTACTATAAAATTACCCTATTATAATATATTGATAATTTCAATTCATGACGCTGCCTTGATAGAGATATCAAAACCACACTTTAATGAATAAATGATGAAATTTAAGTAGTGGGAATTTGGGAAATTCCACCAAATTATTTGGTAGTCCCTCCACCACTTTACTTGTTACACTCCCTTACTAGTTTTTTTTTTTTTAATTATTATAAATATTTTGTGTTTTTTAGTAGATTTTTGGTTGCACTAATTAGGAACCCACTTACTTCTCAATAATTATTTTATACCAAACATTTAATCATTGTCTCTCGTTTGGCAATTCGCCGACGTCGTCACCGCATTATCCCTCGTTTGGCTTTGGATTCTGAAATTTGCACCAAAGTGTTTATGATTGGCATTTGCTTTAACTTTTTGTAAATTGAATTGTAATAATGAGATTCATTAGTAGTAGGGGTCTTTCTTTCATCTCACTCATGATTTCTAATTTGACAATTAATTGTCTTGTAGGTCAAAGGCATATATAGCTTTCCAAAATTCAATTATGTAAATCAATTTCATCGATCTAAGACTTGAAACATAGGTCCAAAATATTATAATTGTAACATGAAAGATATGAACAGTCAATTTGGTTCAAATGGTGTGTTTATATTGTTACATTAGGTTGAGATTATAGTTTGATTGATGTTTGAATTTGAAATACGTTTTTGTTTTGTTTCTTGGTTAAGAGTTGTGTTACATTTTTTTTTTTTTTTGGATTGATGGTTTAATTATACGATAAAATAATAGACAAAAACTTTTATAAGTTTGTGCGTCAGTGTCAGAATTCGTCACATGCGCCCCTAGACATGTCCCACGCATGGTTAGGGTCGGTCCTGACATTTCGGGGGCTCATGACGAATTATAAAAAATAGGCCCCTTTGAAGAAAAATCAAATATTTTTATCTAAATGATAAATTAAACTTAAAACTAAAAAAAATTATCTCATTCAAAAAATTGTGTATATAAATCAAGAATATGCTTCTTTTTCCATCTAAAACGTTTGAAGAAAGTAACCCCAACAAATATAAACGCAATAACAAGTTTCAATTTATCATTGAAAATATCTAGATCTTCTAGTATTTTGAGAAACAAAATAACAATAAAAAATTAGGTGTAAGCATAAACTTAGAAGAATTTGGAGAAGTAAACACATTAGTGTGAATGTGTTGTTTCTATAATTTAATAACATGCAATAGTACTATTTATAATATTTTACCATTTAATGCACCTTTAATTTGGAAATGTTATTAATCAATCAAATAATTAATATTCGATTGTTTACATGACAAATATTTTGTTATTGAATAACAAAAATATTGATTTTGTCATTTTTAATATCCAATTATAAAGTGGTCTATTTTAATTTAGAAATATAAAAATTGAGTTACAAATAGTTTAGTATCAATAATATATTATATTGAGTCGATTATACATAATACAATTATATATGTATATATAATATTTTATGAAATTTTGAGATTCCCCTTAAAAAATGGGGCCCTATGCGGTCCACTTTCTCGCCCTAGCTCAGGGCTAATATTGCGCACAGTCCACGTGCTCCCATGCACTTGAGTGGATGCGCTCAAACTCACTCAAATTCGTTCCACATGATGTACCTTTATGTTACGTTTACCTATTTTAGTCCTATTTTTATATCCACATTTCATACCTATAGAGATACATTCATACATTTTAGTTATGTTAGCTATACATTTATATATTATATAAGGTATGGTTATGTTGATATAAAGTTATGACGATCGAATATCACATAAAAGTATGAGTAATACCACTTAAATGTAACATGTTCAAATGTGCTGAAATTAGTTTTTTGGGGTTAAGTTGAAAGTATGAAATTTGGACATAAAGATAAGTCTAATATAATATAAAGGAGGTCTAATACAACATAAATGTAGGTCTAACATAAACTAAAAGTCATGACTAAAAAGAAAAATTCAAGAGCGAAAAAAAATAGTGGATTGACCCGAATCTGATCGAGATGTGTGGATTTGAGATCTATACAAGTAATTTATAAAAGATCTTCAAAAAAAAAAAAATGTTGTTGGGAATATGTTATGATAAGAAAATAAAGCAAATTACCTTACTACCTTTATGATAAGGGCATGTTTGTTAGGATGGATTGGAAATGGATCGACGAATTATAGTTTGAGTAAGTCTCTTGTGCATCAAGTGCATGGATCTTAGATCTATGCAACCGGGTCGGATCCGGGTTACCCGACCCGCTTCTCTATTTTTTTTTTTTCGCGCTAACTTTTTTAAAAATTGGTCATGACTTTTAGTTATGTTAAGGATACCTTTATGTAATGTGTAAGAATACCTTTACGTTATGTTAAGGATACCTTTATGTCCAGATTTCATACATTTACGTTATGTTAGACATACCTTTAGGTTATGTTAAGGATACTTTTAGGTAATGTTTAGGATACCTTTAGGTTATGTTAAGGATACCTTTATGCCCAAATTTCATACATTTACTTTACGTTAGACATACCTTTAGGTTATGTTAAGGATACCTTTATGTTATGTTAGAAATACCTTATTCATAACATAGTTGTGTTACACATTTTGTACACAAAGGTATCTCTAACATAACATAAAAGTATTCTTAACATAACCTAAAGGTATCCTTAATATAACGTAAATGTATGTGACCAGGATTTCAAAGGAACCTGGAATCATGATTTCAAAGGTATCCTTAACATCACCTAAAGGTATTCTTAATATAACCTAAAGGTATGCTTAATATAACCAAAATGTATTCTTAACATAACTAAAGGTATCCTTAACATAACCTAAAAGTATGCTTAACATAACTAAAAAGTATTCTTAACATAACGTGGCATGTAACCTGGAATCAGGATTTCAAAGGTATCCTTAACATAACTGAAAAGTATCCTTACCATAACTTAAAGGTATCCTTAACATAATTGAAAGGTATCCTTACCATAACTTAATTATAGTTTGTGATAATTTGGTGGGAAATCTACCAAAGAGATTTTATCTTATTTAGTACTGCAAATGTGTCTCTTATTAAGGGATTCTTCTTAGTACATCATGTGTATTAATACATAACACTCTTCATCCATTTTTATAATCAGACCTAGTGTAAGTCTCTTATAAATCAGAACCATGCACCCGGGTCGGATTCAGGTAAGGAGACCCGCTTCCCTTTTTTTCTTTTTTTTCTTTTTTCTTTTCATGCATGGTTTTTAAAATTTTGCACCTACTAATAGATTATATTAGATATACCTTGACAGTTATGTTAGACATACCTTTAACTATGTTAAACCTACTTTTCTGCTCAGATTTCATACATTTTCTTTTTTTGGTTTTTGAATTTTGGCACCTACCACTACGTTATATTAGACCTAATTTTACGTTATGTTAGACCTACCTTTATGTTATGTTAAACCTACCATTCTGCCCAAATTTCATACTTAATTTTTTTAAAAAAAACCCTAGGTTTGACACATATACCATTACGTTGTATTAGACATACATTTATGTATAGTTAGACCTACCTTTGTGTTAAGGTTGGTCTAACATAAAGATATGTCTAACTATACATAAAAGAGAGGTCTATTGGAGCGAATTTGGGAGCTTCAACACAAGTATCAGACACGTGGGGCGCGTGAAACGTGCGTGGGAGCACTTTTTTAGATATTTTGACTAGGTCAACCCTGGTGTATGGATCTACATTTGTACAACTGACTCATATAAATTATTGTCTCAGACTTAAGGTTATTGCTCTCTCCAACCGAATTTATTACTCCCTCCGTCCCGGTCGAAGTTGCCTACGTTGATTAGACACGGAACTTAAGAAAGTGCACTTGACTCTTACTTTTTGTTTTTTATACTTTATACTTTTTGTTTTTTGCTTACTTTTTGTTTAAGGAGGTAATTTTTTTTTTTTTTGTCATTTATAGGTTGGTAAGTTGAATTGAGATAAACAAAAATGACAAGTAGGCAAGTTCGGGTGGGACAGAGGGAGTACAACATTGGGCTTTCAGGACCAATCCACACAGGCCTATTTATCGGACATTTATATGCATGCTAAAAATAATTATCATTTTAAATTACTTATATATTTCTATTTATATGTCATTATCTTAACAATCATCATATCTTGTTTATTTATATGCATGCTAAAAATAATTATCATTTTAAATTACATATATATTTCTATTTATATGTCATTATCTTAACAATCATCATATCTTGTTTTTTTACTTGATTTCTACCTATCTCACCCCACACAGACACACACACACATATATATATATATATATATTAATTGGAGCGACACTTGTGTGCCCGGGGCACGATGTCCCCAAATTAATCATCATATTGGTGTTAAATACATACTCTATAGGTATCATGTGTATATTCTTCAGGTATCACATGTATACTCTTATATAAATATAATACCTATAGAGTATATGTATAACACCAAAAAACATAACATCTATAGAGTATATATATAACACCTGAAAAGTACATATATAACACCTAGATATATGCCCCTATGTGCCCCAGGGGTATATAAGTTTTTGCCTATTAATTGTGTGTATCAAATATCGGACGATAGAATGAATCTATATACATAATAATATAAGTTATTGAATACTATTTCTTTTGCACCAGTTACACATGCAATTTGGCGCCCACTAGTAAGGTCGGACCTAATCTAACCCGAATCCACGTCCAAGTTTTTTTCTTTTTAAATTTATGCAGTAACTTTTATGTTATATTAATGTAACCTTTATGTACAAATATAATAACCTTTTAAGTTACATAGACTTTTTTCAGCATAAAATGTAAAATAATATAGTTGAAAACTTTTATGTTATATTGACATAACCTTTATATATAAATATCTGAACCTTTATGTGGTTAAAGAATAACATAAGAGTTATGTTAATATAGTAGTAAGGTTGATACTATTATGCATAAATGTTACTCCCGCCTACTTTGACTGGACACGGAGCTTAAGAAAAAACAATTGACTCATACTTTTTGATATTAAAAAAGTGTTTTTTATATTTTTTGCTTTATAATTTCTTTGCCATTTATGGGTTGTCAAATTGGATTGAGACAAACCAAAATGACAAGTAGGCAACTTCGACCGAGACGGAGGGAGTACATTATTACAACTTAAAGGTTTAAAAGGTATTAAAATCTTAAAGTTATATACTTAGACTTTTTTCAGTCACATGTAATATAACTGGAAACTTTTATGTTATAATACATTAACCTTTATGTACAACTATCATAACCTTTGAAAAATATAAAGTTTATATTATTATAATATAAGAATTAAATGTTATATTAATATAACATAAAGGTTTAAAATGTAAAATAGGTTATAATACTCTATAAAATATTAAACTATTAGAATATAAAGGTTATGCGAACTTAACTAAAAGGTTATATGAACATAACTAAAAGGTTAGACGAAATAACTAAAAGGTTAGGGCGCATAATTAGGGTTTGAGCGCTAATTTGAGGGTACGTACAAGCACATGGGGGCGTTTGACATTGCGTTTTGAACGTGAAAATCACCTTTAGGGTTATATAACTCGGATTGCATGGTCATAAATCATCAATTGGTGTATACAAATAATTGTGTAAGTCATTATATGACTTCTTAATCTATGTGAAAGTTGTAAACCAAATTTCTTTAGAAGAGAATAACATAAATAGAAGAGAAAATGTAACATATTCTACTTGTATTGCATAAAATGATAAAGATAAACAAAACAATTTACTCACTGAACTGGGCTTTGGGCCTTGGGCTGTGCACTGACGATTAAACAAAGCCCATTATTAAGTAGGGCATTGGGAATTACAGTTCAGCTCATTAACAGGAAAACTTGGCAACAATTAAACCATCACCATTCTTTCATTTATCAACTATTTTCCTTTATAACTTGGATTTTTGAATTCTCACATCTTACCCATTTTTAACAAATAAATGTAGTGAACTCTTTTTTTAATAATAAACTACCAATATTTAGATAAAATGAAGTGATTGGACTTTAGATAAACGACAAATTTATTATTAATCAATTAGAAATATATATGTATATATTATATTATTTATGCTTTTCAGAAGTTACCTTTTCATGTTTATTCAGTTAAATAAAACTAAGATTTGAATTTTTAGATATTTGACGAAATTATATTTTCGGGCCAATCTTTTTAAGTTTTATGCGTAATTTTAAAAGATGGATTAAGTCTATTTTCCAAATCCAACCAAACTAATTAAATTTTTGTTTAAAGATGTCATTAGTACTTGATTGTCACCATTTATTTATTTATTTTGATTAAACCTTTTTTAACTATTCTTGTTTTTTTAAACTACATTTATAGGCAAGATTAGATATGGCATATGATATGTTGTTCTCCTATTACTTAATTTACTTCACAAATTTTGAGCAAGCTAACGTGGACCAACATATGAAGCCAAGAACATAAGGGCAATTGAGTTAAGTTGTTAGGAAACATCACTAATTATTTGTGAGTTGAATGGATTCTCATTGTTGAGATAGTCCAAATCAATTATTAAACCCTACTTAATTATGGTTTAAGAAAAATAAATTGTAATTATGTGGTACTCTTTAATTGAAATCAATTTGTATTGAGACAAAATGAATTTGAATGTGACAAGATTGAAGCAAGTGAATATCAAGAAAAGTTTGGTTTTATATATGTGTGTGTGTTTGTGCATCTATTATTGGGCTAAGTATCTAGGTGTAAATATATAATTAATTAAGAATATTAACTAGTACTTACCTACATTGCATGATTTGTCATATAACATTTAACAGTTATAAAATAATGATTTTATAACATAATTGTATCTTAATATGAAATATATAGTATTTTAAGTATTATATTACTAGAAATTATATATCTCAAATTTAGTATATGTTATTCTAAATGATTGAATTTAATAATATATATTACTAAGTTTGAAATACAAACAATAGCATATGGAAATATTATAGTTTTGTAATAGAAGAATTAATTAATATTATTAGTAGTAACAATAATAAGAATTGTTATTATGGAAATATGTTTGAAATTTTGAAATAAAAAAATATTATTAAGTACATATAAAAATATAATGAGACAAAACACTGTTTATATTTTATCGTTTGTTTTCATAATCTTTGATTATCTATAAATAGCTTAGGAAGTAAAATATTTAATAGTATACAAATAGCTTGCTAGGAAATGAGTTTTTTTATTCCTTCCTTTTTTTTATGGCATGATGCATGAGCCTTGATATTTTAATTTTGAGCGAGAAAGTGACAATTCTATAAAATTTGCAAATTGTCTTGCTAGTATATTAATTAGATAGATTTCTTCTTTTTTTTTTCTTTCCTTTTTTTTTTTAAAGAATTATAATATAAATTTTCAAATGTAAGAACATGACAATGCTTTTTTCAACCTAAAAAATCATTCTCTTTCCTGTTACCATTAATTAAAAAAAAATGAAAATTGAGGTCCTATCTAAAATGAAGTTTTTCCTTGCTCATATTATTTATACACACAAATTTTATTATATGAAAGAAAAAAACCCCATCAAAAACACTCAAAACAATTTTTGTTCTTTTCAAATTTATATGAATTGTTGAATGATCGGTCATCTTTAACTAAAAGCATACTTACTTTATTTTAGGTGTTAATTTCGAGCTTCATAGCTTTCTAAATAATATTAAGAGAATGGGTAGTTCTAAAGTACACCAGGTGTATTAATACACCAGATTCTCTACTCATTTTCAGTCATTAGATCTGAGATCATTAAGGTCAAAGTCAACTATGGCCTCAGATCTAATGACTGAAAATGATGGAGAGTTTGGTGTATTAATACACCCGGTGTACTACAGAAGGACCCTAAGAGAAGACTCCATTATTGGAAAAAGTAATTGGACTATCACAAATGATGTTGTGCACCAGGTGCACGCTGAATTGGTGCAATTGGGGCGATTCGACCCGGATCCTCGCACTTGGGTTTTCCTTCTTTTTTTTTTTCGCTTCAGGCTGTTACCTTTACGTTATATAAGTGTGATATTTATATATAAATGTTATGACCTTTATGTTCACTAACTTAGGAAAAAATGAAAAATTTCAGGTTTTTTCGCTTTAGATTGAGACATTTATGTTGTATTGTTGTGACCTTTATGTACAAATATTACGACCTTTATAATCCATAACTTTGAAAAAAAATGAAATTTTCAAAATTCAGCGCATTTTTAGGATGAATATAGGTGCAACTAATATTACATAAACGTATTTACATATTTTGCTAAAATTCTTCTTTTTTTTAAATTAGAGTATATAAAGGTCATTACATTTATACATAAAAGTCACACTTATATAACATAAAGATCACACGCATATAACATAAAGGTAACAACCTGAAGAGAAAAATAAAATTCAAAAAAAAAAAAGTACGTGGATCCGAGTCGACCCGAACCCGACCCGAATTGTATGTGCACCAGTTGCACTGCAGGAGACTAACTCTTGGTTGGACTATTTGAATTGGTTACTATTGAATATAGAACTTTCAAGTTTCAAGGATTAGAATGTAATTATATGTTTTAAATTCGTTCGGATTCATTTCTATCCATTTCGTTTCGATGATGATGATAGCTAATTTAATATTTGTATTTTTGTCTGAACTAATTGTATTTTATTTCAACTTTCAATTTCTTTTCCTTCTTTTGCTTGATGCACTTTAGTTTCTATGTTTATATTAATTGATGTGGTCGAACTGACCACATTCGAACTCTTCCGAAAAACCGATCGACTTGAAGGCTAATTAATGCGAACAGAACAGAGAATTAAGAAGAACATTTTTGGGCGAACAAGTAAGTTCGCACTCTTTAAAAATATATATGAGCAAACTAATCAGTCTTGCAAGCTAAACTGTCGAACTGAGGACTGAAATGTCGAACTAGATCCAAGCGAACTGATTTAAATTTGAAACAACTGCCATGATCGCGAGAATATCGCCCACCTCCCACTTTTTTAGGAGAAATCCTAACTGCCACGTTTTCCAGGGAGTATTTATAAACCCTTCTTTCTATTTCACAAAAACACACACATCAATCACTAAGCAAAAAAGCAATACCAACGTTTTTCCAGATTACTGACTTGAGCGTCGGAGTCTTTTCACCGGGAAAAACCCCCCGGTGTTCTTTGTTTTGCAGGTCTTTTTGGCCTGAAAATTCCAATCGGTATCGGAAAAGAAGAAGAGTGAAGTTAGGACAAATCATTAATTAAAGTAATTTGTTCTATACTCTTTTGTTTCATGTGACCTCTTTTTTTTTTTTTTTCCTACTCCCTATATATAATTTTCCCTTCGATTTTCAATAAAGGTAACGAATTAAAGATTAGAAAATATAAAAGTAAAAAAAATAAAATTCAACTACTTGCTATTTGAATTCAAACAGAAAATTAAGTTGAGTGACATGATTCAATTTATCATTAAGTGAGTGCGATTAATAAACATAATAGCCAGCTGGTAAGATTAAGAGTTTTCGATCATTTTATTTATACAAAATAAAATTCACTCCAACAATATTAATGAGTAAATTAAATGATTTAAAGAAGTTAAAAAAAAACCAAACTAATGAATTATGACTTGTGCTTGATTCGATTAGTACTCGTTCAAATTTAATTTATTCCAAATTACAATTAAACAAAGCAATCAAATATACTTCGTAAAAAAAAAAAAAAATCGAACTAATTGAAATCGGAACTGATTACACGTTAAGTTAATATATATATATATATATACACACATGCATAATAGAAAATTGGGTTAAAGAATTTAGTGTATTTAATTAGACTTATATTTATTTATTTATTGGCTTCACATTGCGATAAAATTATGGACTATTTTTTACGTTCTTCATTAATTTAATCCATTCATGTTATCTAATTAATAATGATGATTTGTTTTGATAATAAAAAATCTCGGAGTCACATAACCAAGAAGACACACAAGTACAATATGCATTAATGCCTTTATGTCACGTGAATAACGATTTAATTATTTTCTCAATTATCACTCTTTATTCTCAATAATGAACAATAAATCTGATTTATTAAACTTCGTGCATTGGATCTGCACACAAAGTCTAAAAAGCTTTAGCCACCACATGATATGATGAAATTCAAGGATCTCTCTCTCTCTCTCTCTCTCTCTCAAGAAACAACCATTGTATCATAACGTAGAGGTGTTCGATTGGTCATGTATTTACACTCTTATCATTGTGACTTTAAATTCGTGAGACTAGTCGATTCAAATCAAATAATTCCGGGAAAAAAAAAAATTAGGTTGTGGAAAAAATGAACATTTGTTATGGACACTGGGGTTCCACTTTAAAAATAATAATTATATCAATGAAACAATATCATATAAATATTCTATATAATTCATAGATTCAAAAAAGATTATACCATTTAAAATTGGACAAAACTTATATACCCCGGGCACATATGTGCACAAATGTAGGTGTTATACACATGCTCTTTAGGTGTTACATATATACTCTATAGGTGTTATGTTTCTTGGTGTTATGCATATATTCTACAGGTATTATATGTATATAAGAGCAAACATATGATACCTAAAGAGTATACATATGATATCAGTAGAGTATATATATAACACCATATAATAGGTTAAGTTGGAGGCACCGTGCCCCGGGACACACAAGTGTCACTCTTTAAAATTTGGAATATTCTATGGGACTCATGTATTTTATTATAAGTAACTATCCTTCGATATATATTGCTCATCTCTGATTATGATCTTTTGCTAATAATAATATAAAAGATATACGGAATCTTAGACTTTTCAGTGGGAAAATTAAATCTATTATTTTGAAAGGTGACAACCTTACCTTATTTTTCTTGTTTCATTTGATTGCTCAAAAAGGTTGGAGACCTACTTTTCCAGAGTGTTTTGCTGAGTATTAAAAACATCTTATAAACTGTCTTCTTCTTTTTTTCTAAATAAAATATTTTTTTATAAAAATACCAAAATCCATTTTAATTATGCATAAAAAAAATTACTCCTCAAGTGGTTGATGGTGTTACAAGGGTCCCACAAATGACCACATTAAAGGAATTAGTTTGTTTTGATTAATGTTATTACTATTAAAAATTATAGTGGTTGGTGATGATTAACATATGGCTTTTATTTGAATATTTTACAACTCTAATTTTGTAAACTAGGTCAAACTATAATAAGTCATCTATTAAATAGAGATTACGAGTGAAAATAAATTTTAGTTGTGATTCTAGTGTTCCATTTTTCAAAATAATATCCGTGAAACAATTTTATATAATTTTTGTGTAGATTGATTAATTATTAATGTTGCTGTCTTTCCTTATCATATAACGTCAAAAAGCACCATAATAGGGGTGGAACCCAAATTGGTCCTAATAATTGACACATTTTGTCACATAATTATTGTTGACAATGAATTGTTTAAGACTTTTAGCATTGCCTTAACAAGGTGATCAGTTTAAAACTAACTTTATTCATTTTTTAATACATGGGTAGTTTTCTTGATCATTAAAATAAAATAAAAAGATCGGGATTGTCACGAATATAATTTATTGACACATTATATTCCACTTAGAGAAGTGGACCAATTTTAAAGAAGATTGATCATTATATATGCCATAATACTATAACTAATTCAAGGGATGGATGGACGGTTGTGTGTATAATAATTTAATGAGATGTGGAGACTCAAACAATATATATATATATATATATATATATGATTTTTTCTCCCCATTTTAAAGGAAATTTATATGCTTGCAAATTGTCTTAATAAGTTTGAACTTTGATTAAGATTTCATTTGTATATAATTTATAATTGCTGGCAAACTTAATATACTAAAAGCTTACCGGAACATCAAAATATTGAAATTCATATACTTGAGAAAATGTGTCTGAAATTCTTCTTAATGTCACAATTTTAGATAAAGTGATCATAGTAATCAAAAATGTGTAAACAAAAATCACGACACTCTACACCACATCTTTCAAACTGAACAAAATAAATTGCTTAGAAACTACAAACAATTTTTTTTTTTTAAATCAAGTATGAGTCGAAATGATCTTTGAAACGCTCTTCGTATGAAACAAGATCACCTTATACATCATAGTAATGAATTCATCGATATTAAAACTACTTAATTTTGATAACCATGTTAACAAGAGATTACTCATCTCAACTTAGAGTTGAGATGATAAAGTAACCCATTGTAGACCTAGATAACTTAATTTAGATTATTGAACTAATTTTTATTGGAAAAAAAAAACGAATATATCCCTGGGGTATAGATCATAGGTCCCTGCTCCCAACAAGTGGTGTTACAAATATACTATTCAAATATCACGTGTATATTTTTAATGTATTATTTTTCCATATTAAAGCGTAATATTAGATATATACTTTTCAGGTATCACGTGTTTACCCTTAAGGTATTACATGAATGTCTTAATAATATACACGTGATATCTGAAAATTGTATATTTAACACCATGTGGTGATTAAGTCTGTGGTATCATGTGTGGATCGACACATAAATGTCACTTTTTTTTTTAATGAAATTTTGACATTGGTGGGTCTTTCCCCTCTCTCCCTCAAACATTGGAAATTCCAAAAGAAAAAAATTAAACAAATGGAAGATAGGAGCCCACTGAATGTGAAACCCTAGTTGATTGAGTTCCCTTGATGGGCAACCAGTTGCGTCATTTCTGTATCTCTATATACCTAAAAAGACGATCTAAACCATGCCTATATTTAATGCTTTACACATAGGATATATATATATATATACGATCCTAGGTTTTGAGCTGGATTTTTGCTTGTGAAAATCAATTCAATTTTTTATTTTTTTTTTTTTTTGTGTGTTAGAGAATAAATGCATTTTAGTTTCGTCCCATGCATTGCTTTGTTAACAGGGTGACAAAAATCAACAAATTAAAATAAAATTGTAGGAGTACAAAAAGTTTTTTTTTTTAGGAGTACAAAAAGTTTACAAACAGAGAGAGTAGTGATACAAAAGAGAAAATAGTAGGTGTTGTGTGAGACCGTCTCACGGATCTTTTTTCGTGAGACAGGTCAACCCATTACTAAAGATCCGTCTCACGGAAACTATCCGTGAGACGATCTCACATGAGTTTTTGTGAAGAGAAAAAGGTGTATAAATTGAAAAAACAAGTATTCTTTTCCAAAATTTTAAATTAAAGTTTTTCTTTTGTTCTATATTTAGTACAACTAGAAATATACCAGTGCGATGCACGGTTTGTAATATACGATTGATTAGTTTTAAATTTTCTAATACTATAATGTAATAATATTATCTTAACCTAAATTATATATTAATAAGAATTCAGTTCTTTATAATTAGTATCACATTTTAAATAATATTATAATTTTAAAATGCAAACAATAATATATAAATGTGTATATATATATATGTTTAACAATGAATTTTAAATTCTATATTTGAAATATGAGGTTGTTAAATAAACATCAATTTTGTACACGTACCCATTAATATTGTAAATTAAAATGAATGAATCAAATTTAGTACTGAGAAACATTTATTGTAAACGATAATTGATATCTAAAAAATATGTTACTTCATAAAGATATGTTGTGCATGTTACAGATTAATATAGATATAAGTATCATGATTAATATATTATTATATTTGTTGATTCCTACTTATTAACAAATGTTGTGTTAGTAAATAATTCTTTTTCATTCACAATTATAGATATCTTTAGAAAAAGATATAAATCTTATCCAATAACTAAAAGATCTTGATACGTATTTAATAACATAACTAGTTTGTATTGACAAATATATCAAACAATTATACCAAAATGTTTTTCATTGTTATTAATTTCTCAAAAGACTTTTTATTTTAAAAATCATTTTTTTAATTTCCTAATCTATAGCTTAATTGGTCATTTATCTTTGTGTTTGTAATCTTGTTAAATACAATTTTGCACCAAAATGTAAATATAAAATTTATATTTTTCATAAACTAAAACAAAATTTAAAATAAAAAATAATTAATTTAAGGATTATAATTTATATGAAATAGAGAAAAAAGATAAAATATATTTCATAACCTACCTACTTATAGGTATAGCCTAACCTAGTGGACCCCATAACCATTAAAAATATACATCTTTTTATTTTTGATTTATTTAATTTCTTATAACTACTTTCTTTCCATTTATAGTAGGTTAATTTGAGAGGGAAAATTAGTTATTGCTATTTTTATTGAAGGTCTTCTTTTTATATATATATAGATCTAGCTGAACTTGAAATTTGAAATAAAGTTTGAGAAGTTAAAATTCCAAGGCAAAAACTTTTGTGAACTCAACACAATCAGTAAGTCCATAAATTTATACATCATGAGGTTCACCTACAATGCATGATCTATATGAGCTAAAGGTCAGCAAACATAAATTATGTGGATAGGATGAATTATGTGGATAGCATGAATAATACGAACATATACAATGTATGGTAAGATATCCATGTCTAACATGTCACCAGCTAAATATATCATTGGTAGTCAATCCATGTCTCATATGTCACTGACTCGACAAACCAACCATGCCACCGGCTAAATATATCATAATTAAGCATAATTTACAAACCTTGGTGCCTTATTAGGTCAATCGAAATACTCATCTTCTTGAAATCACGTCATACATGTAAAATGAGATATCTTTCATCATTTACATGTGCATTTGTTGATGCTCGTGAATGATATTTGTAATATAACACATATATTCCCCATAGCATCATTGAAGTACACGTCAATTCTCAAGAACATGTGAATCACCTAATTTCAATCAATCAATCAATATATAAATGAAATACTAAGACGTTTATGTATTATAGTTGGAAAAAAGAAAAAAAAAATCTATTTACCTTAATTCTCAATGAAATTCTTTGTCTCTTATATTATCAAGATTAATCCAAAGTAGTAAGTTAAATATTTTATTGAACTATTAAATCTGATTGAAGAAAGTTTGAAATATTAAAGCATTTTCTATTGAACTAAAGTTTCCTATGTAACTCAATTTAGTTGGTAAGTAAATTCATTCCCAAAATCTCACAAAAGGCTCACTTAATTTAAAATAACCCCTCCCCTTCTACGCTACCCAAATTTATATTTAAAAAAGGCAAAAACCTTGTGTATCCGGGTTACAGATCTTAAATATCCGTGCCCCTTGATCCGATCCGGTGTGTGGGCAGCCTCCACGCACGCCCATAACAAATCTGGTGTGTGCCCACTCACACCTGATTCCGTAGTTAATGATTCAGTGATGGGTATTACATGTATACCCTATAGGTATTACACGTATACCCTATATGTATTACATTTATTTTCTTGAGATTCAATGATAGATATCATGTGTTTACTCTATAGGTATTACATGTATACCCTAGAGTTATTACACTTATATTTCTTGAAGTTCAACGATATGTATCATGTGTTTACTCTATAGGTATTACATGTATACTCTATAGGTATTACAAACTTACTCAATAAAGGTATTGATTTTTTGTTCTATAGGTACTACATGTATACTCTTAAGGTATTACATGTATACTTTTACCGTATCATGTGTTCATTCAATAAATGTATGAATTATTTGTTCGAACTTTTGTTTTATAGGTATCACATGTATACTCTATAGGTATTACATATGTACTCTATAGGTATTACATTATTGTATAATGAGTTTAAAATTTTAAATTCTAAAACAACGATTTATATCATATTCTTCCTCATTTCTTTTCTGCAGAATTGCAGAATTCATATGAATTATTATCACAGAAGCATTGTGCAAAGAAATCTTAGAGCAAATCTATTCAATTCGATCAATCAAACAAATATCATCTATTTCATCAATAAAACATACTCTGCAAACCAACTCCTTCCATAACTTAGTTAATACAAAGAGTGAATCGGAGGCTTCCTCATCGGAGTCGAAGTGGAGATGCGAAGCGGGTCGGAGCAGAGGTGAGAAATAAACAAGAAAAAGAAGAAGAAGAAAAAGAAGAAGAGAACAACACGTAGAAGCAGAAGGAGGAAGCGGAGTTGGAGCAGAGATGGAGAAATAAAGAAGAAGAGGAAAAAGAAGAAGAAGACGGAGGAGGAAGCGGAGTCGGAATAGAGATGGAGAAATAAAGAAGAAGAGAAAGAAGAAGAAAAGGAGCGCGTAGATGCAGAAAATGAAAAGTAGAAGAGGAAGAAGGGGGCTACACATAAGCAAAAAATAAAGAAGAGTGCCGCCCTAAAATAAAATAAAAATTATATATATATATTAATAGGAAATGGATCTTGAAGTAGGTTGGAAATGAATTTTGGATCCGTGCCCCAGACACAGAAGTCCTTCTCTTTAAAAAATTAACTATTGAAATTTTAGTTAACAAATTGGAACTTAAAATTACACTTCATTGGCATGTTTGAGTAGCACAATTGACTGATTTTTTTCAAAGAATTATATTATAAAATACTAAAAGGAAATAACAGAAACTCAGACATACTTTCAATTAAATAATAAAGCACTCATAAGATTATTATCATTATTAAAATTCATAACCACTAAGCAATTAACTCATATGCCACACAACAACAAACTAGCCTAATTTCATTGAATCAATATATATATATATATATATATATATACGTACTTAATTATATAGCCTCGTCAATAGTTTATAATAATATTTAACTAATTTTTTAAACCAATAAATAATTTGATTTCATTAATATGTGGAGATGTAGATGAATTCATAAATTTTATCAACTAAGCTCTTGTGTTATTAAAGCGCCACCTTAGTTTTAACTTTTAAATTATCACCATCTCCAACAGTGCACAAGATTTTACTGTTAATCTTACACAATTTTTATGTAATAACTGTCAATGATCTCCAACAGTTTACATTATTCTCTGCACCAAGAAAGAATATTCCATAATATTATTATTAATTAATTAATTAATTAAACATTTTATTTATTATCAATATTCGTTATTATTGTTAAATAATCTATTTTTCATCTTTATTAATTTAAAAGTATAAAATTTTTTTTATATATATATATTTAAATTTTATTTAATATAATATTTTAGCACTTAATATAAAAATAAGGAAAAAAATGAATACAAAGTAAAAATAATGAAAAAGAACGTAAAAAAAAATAAGAAAAGAAAAGAATAAAATAAATAATAAATAATGATAAAAATGAATACATAGTAAGAATACCGAAAAGAAATTAAAAATAAAATGAAATAAGAAAATAAAATAAATAAATAAATAATAATAAAAAGAAAAAAGAAAAGAAAAATCAGATAGCGCAAGGGTTGACCTGTGGAAAGTTGGCGCAAAATCAGCGGTTAAGATGAGATGGCACAGAAAAAAAATCACTGTTGGAGATGAAAACAGACGACATCAAATTGTGATGGCGCACTGTTGGAGATGCTTAGTACCAGTAAATATGATGCCTTTTCAAAATTCTTATAAAAAATGTAACCGCCTTATTAGATCATCTCCAACAGTGCACGAGATTTTACTGTTAATCTTACACTATTTTTACGTAATAACTGCCAATAATCTCCAACGGTTTGCATTATTCTCTGCACCAAAAAAAAAAACATTCCATAATATTCTTAATTAATTTATTTATTTATTTAACATTTTATTTATTAAAATTAGTTTAATGTCTAGATATTATAGTATTTATTATTTATTAATATGTTGTATTGTATTTTATGGTAAAGATCGGAATGATTTTAATAGCACTTAATATAAAAAAATAAGGAAATAAAATGAATGCAAAGTAAAAATAATGAAAAAGAACTTATAAACAAAATAAAATAAGAAAAGAAAAAGGAATAAAATAAATAAATAAATAGTGATAATAAAAAAAAGAATACAAAGTAAAAATACTGAAAAAAAATTAAAATAAAATAAAAAAAGAAAATAAAATGAATACAATAAATAAATAAATAAAATTAGATGGTGCAAGGATTGACATGTGGAAAGTTGGTGCAAAACCAACGGTTAAGATGAGATGGAGCAGAAAAAGAAATCACTGTTGGAAATGAAAACAGACGCCATCAAATTGTGATGACGCACTGTTTGAGAGGCTCTTACCACCCTTTTTTCTTTTACTCATTTATTTATTATTTGTTTACTTATTTATTTATTTACTTATTCATTTATTTTCTTCTTTTCCCTAATTCTAAGTATTAATATATGTATGTGTGTATATATATATATATTTTGCATGTATATATAAATACAAGTATATATTATCACATTTTATTTTCTTTTTGTTTATTCTTTAAATTTTCTTTTTATTATAGCATAAATATGAGTCTATCACCTAGAGATTATGAAGATAGACACATAGTCTTCTCCCATTATTGATCTTATGGTGAATCATCATGCACATTTTTATTAATTTCATTATTACTACCATTTTCTTTTCTTTTTTAGTATATATATATATATATATATGCAGTTATATATAAAAGGGAGTTGGTAATATCATATTAAGCGTATGTAAATTATGATTAAATATATATATGCGTGTGTGTATTTGTAACACCCATAACATAATAATTTTCACTTACAAAATTTTATTAATTTTCCAACGAACTAATATTAACTATAACATGTTGATGACTTATTATCTCATATTGTTTATCACATAGATTAAGGCTTACAGTTACAATATATAACAATTAAATAAATATAAGATTTGACAAGTTTAAATAAATAATTAAAATAATTTAACATATTATATGATATCAATGTAAACTACAAGTATCACATACGTATAAACAACATACAATCATAAAATACATGAATGCATGAAATTATATTGGTCAAAGAGTAAACGTGAGGTTCAGGTCTTGATAAGTGTCGTTTCTAGTATAGTTTTGTGTACGTTAATGTATTCACTTGAGCATGTTTATGTACGTTTCTATAGTGATTTAAATATTTTTAGTATATTAGTTGCATTTGATGGTTTTTTGTTTACTTTTGTGTTTTTAGTGCAAAAATCGCAAGTTTCAGCTTACATGTGCAGTTGTGGAAAAAATAACATATCTCACGATCTAGAAGTCCAAATTGGAAGATCTTAATTTTGTTGGAAATCTAAGGAAGAGATCTACAACTTTAATGTTGAACACTTTTCCCAATTCGTTCTCCAAGAAATCATAATATTAAGGAAAGACGGAAGTTGTGCGTTCAGTTCTTCGTCGTGACAGGGCTCTAGTATTTTGATCATAACTTTCTCTAAAGACTACTATAGAGGTGAAATTTGGCATGAAAGCTAACTTCAAGACTTACAACTCTCATGAAGATCTTGAAGTTAAATTTGGTACTGTGCACCAACACACGGCCGTGTCTTGGGACACGGTCGTGTCCCACTATGCAGAAACATTTGTTCGTTGCATAGGTTGACTGTATCCTGGGACACGGTCGTGTCTGAGAGACTCCTATTTCACCCCAAACTCGATTTTTGATGTATCTCACACTTCTAAACCATCTAGGAGACCTCCAAAATGCTATGCATACTCAAATTCATCCCAAAAACAAAGGAGGACCATTCATAGGGTAGGAGAAACATTCATAGAGAGAGAAACTCATATTCTGAGAGCATCTAGAGAGGAGAAGAAGACTTCAAAGATCGAGGAATCGAGAGATCATCGTTCATATAGAGTTTTTCTTTATTTGTCCTTTATTGTTGGATTATTTCAGTTTGATATGATATTTTCAATCTTGTCTATGAGTTTGTTGATATTCATGTTTAGCTAGTTTTCCATGAGTTTTTATGACTTGTTAGTAATCTGATTTGAATTTGATGGATCTTTGGTTTCAATTCAATTTCTTGATTCTTTATCCTATTGATGTGTTTATGGTTTGATTGCTTGTTTGATTATGTGACCACTAATTGAGCATGTTTGAGTAATTAAGTCGAAATTCGAGAGATGAGATTTAATTATGTAAGAGTAAACACATGACATGTAAGATGCATTAGATCGAGAGATTTAATGACCTATGTCAATCCTAGGAGCTTTTGAGAGTTGTTTTGCTTTATCAGATCGAGTAGAGATACCTTTGGTAGCATAATAATCATCTGGTTAACTGACTTGAGAGAGCTATTAATTCGATATTTGTGATTGCTCATATAGGATAATTAATCATTGAATTGGATTGGTCAAGTGATATCATGATGAGAATTAGATGAAAACATGTTCTAGAACCTTTATCGGTTATATTTGTTTGTCTCCTTGGATTTATCTGTTTTTGGTTTTGTTTAATTAATTTGAAATTTGTGATATCTGATAGCCTAGATAATATTAGGGGTTGAATTTGGGTAATTGATTATTCCTAAATAATAGTCTATGTGGGATCGACCTTGCTTACCGTATCTACAATCTATACCGTACACTTGCGGTAGTAGCCTAAAAAAATTGGTGAACAAGTTTCACACGAAATATCATAGAAATTAACTCATCACATATACAATTTCATGATATAAAATTCTATTATTCGTATCTCAAACTTATTTTAACAAATTAATCACCATTTTATGAGTTACGGATTGTGTGGATTGATCTTTCAAAAATAATATTTGTGACATGATCTAATTAGAGTCATATACTTGTTTTATTTATTATAATCTTGATTAGGGCTTGAACATCAAGCTTACTGTTTGATCTAATTTTCAATTATAAATGTAATATTTATTACAAATTTAACATGTATTTAATATTCATTTAAATGTGTGTATAAATATATGAATGGGTTGGCCATGCTATATTTTCAACTCACTTCAATCAGCATCTTCTAAGCCGACTACATTAATAGAAGGCATTAACTAAATAATTACAATTGCAAAAAAATCTATGACGATTTTTATTTTCTGGTTTAGAATTTAATATTTCCATTAAAGTTGCTTAACTTCATTAACTTCGAGTATTAACAAATTATAGTTTCTTCTAGGCAAAAACTTATATACCACTGGGGTACATAGGGACACGGATTCAAGTATTATATACATATTATATACTAATATGCTATAATATAGTTTTCGTCAACTTCTTTCCATTTCTAGACGTGGTTTTCAATACAATATTCGAAGGTTTTCTTTAAAATCTTTTAATTTATTTTACTATTATTCAAATTGACGTTAAAGTCAAATTCACATATATATTTATGATATTTTACCAATCAATATCATTTTTTCGGACCATTAGATCTACCAATTGAATCAGATGACTGATTAAATTGTGAACTAATGACCAATGCTACTTCTTTCGATCGTGTTCCACAACAATACGTACAAAATTATACCACATATATATATATATATATATATATTATTACAAAAGAAAATACACACCACATTTAATATTAAAAAATGCAATATATACCAATTCTTAATTATATTATATTTTCAAATTCTTGTATCACTATAATATTTGATATCACACTTAATATATGAATGCACTGACTAATATTTGATATCACATGACTTGTTAAAAGTTTCTCTCAGATATATAACTACATGAGACTAAGTTTTACAGTATATTTATAAATAAATTCATTTTGATAAATGAAATTAAGTTTTTGCATTATTAATTGTGATTCATTTATCTGGTAAAGTTCAATATATGAATGATTTTATAAGAGTATTACTCAAATAAATTGAAAATAGGATGGGCACAAATGATAGCGATTGCTTTAAATATTTTGAACAGGTCAATTGTATACAGGTCAATCTCTTTTAGATTGATTCCTTAAAGAAAGAGGTAACCAAACAACCTAAGGTGTTGTTTTAAATTTTAATGTATGTTTATTTTCGTATTTAAATTAGAATTACATAATTCTGACATTATTATTATTTATATTACAATTTACTAATCATTATTGAATATATCTTTTCGTAATATAATATCACATTAATCTACCTTTTTATAATAAAATATTACATCATCCATAGTTTTCAATATTAATTTGACATCTACATATAATTATATCCTACTAAATTTGAAGATTTTAATTACAAAATTTCCTCAATCCCACAAAAACCATTAATTTCCACACACTCTAAGAATTAAAAAAAAAAAAAACAAGTAAATTAGAAATCGAATAAGTGACAAATTAAATAATTAAAAATTGAAACAATTAGTTGTCAGTCATTTAGACATATCAACATTGAATAAGTGACAAATTAAATGATTAAAACTTGAGTATGTCTCATGTGAGACTGTCTCACGGATCTTCTTGTGTGAACGGGTCAACTAATAACCCACCCTTAACAATTCATATTGAAATTTGTGAAAATGAATTCAATACATGGTAATAAGGATCCGTCTCACGAAAACTATCCGTAAGACCAGCTCACATAAATTTTTATATTAAAACTAAAATGGTTAGTTATACGTCACTAGGACATATCGTCGTCCCATCCAATTGAGGAACCTACGGTTAGATGGAGGACTTCTTCATCTCTCACTAATAAACATAACTAAGTGACAAACTAAATGATTAAAATAGGAAAAGGTGGTTGGTGTAAACATCTGGAAATGTGTAATATCGCATCCAACGGTCCAGATTCACTCCCATCATCTCTTTATCCCCCAAAGTCCCCTCTCTCTCACTCACACTGACACGCACACACACTGAAGAGTGAGAAACTCGATGTTGGGCAAGCGTAGTCGGCCAACTTTCAGGAGAGCTTCAAGTATGACGGAGTTCACCCTCGATGTGGAGGCGCCGCCGCTGCCGCCGCCGCCTCCGGTGGCGATGATCGGCGGCAAGTTTGATTGCATGAAGAGCTTTTCCGGCGACTCCTCTCACGGCCTCCACACGGCCGATTTCTTGAGGAGCTGTGGCCTCTGCAACCGCCCTTTGGCGCCTGCTCGTGATATCTATATGTATAGGTAACTCTTCTTCGCCACTCCCACCACCCCTGCTCCGCCGCTTGCGGCGGCCACTACTATCACACATATCATATACTCCCACTTTACTGCTCAACTTGCCTGCATAAATGGAAATAAAAATTAAATATTAATATCTCTCATATTTTATCCTTTATTACAAAAATCTCACTTAAAATCAAAAAACAATTTTAAAATGTTACAAAAGTCACACTTATATTCTCATATTTTCCCTTTTACAAAAATGTCAATCAATTATCCTAAAAAAAACAATAGTCAATTATTTTTTCTTAACCTTCATGCCCAATCAAATTAGGCAAATCCAACCGAAACGAAAGTGGTATATGATATATGTACTCAACTTGAATATGGGCAGCGGAAATAGTTGAAACTAGAAAGGGTGAAATTGATATGATATGATAATTATCGCATAAACCAAAATTTGATCACTTGTGTATTGAATTGGGTTAATTACATCCAAGATATTAAAAAAAAAAAAAAAGAAGTTTGTGGTCAATTTTTTATTATGATGTTTGTTACCAATTTTAAAAAAATTCATTTATAATTTTATATTTTTTTAACACGCCTATTCGAAAAAATAAAATTTTGTAACCAACATTATTACAAATTATAAAATGTAGTGTTGTAATTAAAATTGAACAAAAAAATTGCATGTTTATTAAAATGTTATTGACCCTATTAATTTGCAAGGTTATACGGTTCTTATAAACTTTTCTACCTGTATATGAATCACTTTTTCCGGATGTTTCTCCAAATAATTTATTCTTAAGAAGAATGATAAATTTTTATTTATTTATATAATTACTTAGATGATTTTGAATATTTGAATGATTTTTTTTTCAAAAAATTATGCAGATGATTTTGAATAATTATAGGACAATGAATTTTAAGATGAGCTATTATACTCTATTTTCATTGAGTAGATCTTGTGTGAGATAGTCTCAAATGAGTTTTTGTAATTTTGATTTAAATACCTCTCTTTTCTACCACATGAACATCATAACGTTATTTCAAATCAAATCTCATGTACCAAACATATATATAGACAACGCGTGTATCACATCTCAAATGTTAGATTAGTTTCGAAAATAATAAAAGTACAAATTATAGTTCAAAACTAGATTATGTAGTACAAAAATGAGGCATTGATTGTTGGCACAAACTTAACAATATTCTCCGTTAACACTTCATGAATTCGTCACACTGATTATTAGCATACACGATATGATATTACTGATTCGATTGTAGAAGATAATTATATATGAAAGGAATGATAATATAAACTTTGTTCTATGCAATATTTAGTCTTAATTACATTCAATAATAAACTTTAATTAAAAGAAAAATAAAAGGTTATAAAACAATAAAGCACCCCAGTGTCTTAAACTTTGCAAGCATAAATAATTGCTTCTATAATTATTCATCTATTTATTATAATGGTTCCATGATCGCAGGGGTGACGCTGCATTTTGTAGCCTAGAATGTAGAGAGCAACAAATGAAGCATGATGAAAGAAAGGAGAGGCTCGCCACCGCGAACAATGGTGAAAGCCACCGTCCGGAACTGGTGGCTACCACCCCAGAAGCGGAGACCGTGGTGGCCGCCTGAAAAAGAAAATTAAAGAAAAAAAAAGCCTATATATATATATATATATATATATGGTGTCATAAATCTCTTTACGAATATGATTATGATGTAATGCATATATAATGCATGGTTCCAAGTATTAGTTTTCTTAACTATCAAAACAAAGAAAAAGGTAATAGTTTTCTAGTAGTGTTGTATGGTTTAGTAAATATAACAAACACAATGGATGCAGAAAAGTAAGTAGAATTAATGATGTAAGACGAATTAGCTAATTGCATGTTAGGTGGATGCTGCTCATTTGTGTTTGAACTATATTAGTACTTAACTCGTGACTTGCACGAATTTGTATTTTAAATAATTTTACGTAAGTGAAAAAAATAAATGTAACTTATAAAATAAGTGTTATATTTTTTTTAAATAATTAATAAGTAATTTTAAAATTGTATATATGTAAATATATCAAAATACAAAAGTATTGTATTAATATATCTAAATGAAAAAAAAAAATGCAATGCAAAATGATGCATTTAAAAATTTAATCTCAACATGCTATTACACATTTTAATTTGCAACACCTCTTTGTACAACAGTCATAGTGAATGTAATATTTTCCTCCGCACTATCACAAACTAAAAATTTCAATCCATCTCTAGTGGAAATAATATTTTCTGATTAATGGGTAGTTTGATTTGGATTAGTATGTTTTGCAAACAAATATATATATATATATATATATATACGAAAACAATAAATCCATAATACAAATATATTTGAATATGTATATCTATTTTGCACATATGAATCTCAAATAGATTAAATATCTCTTAGAATAGAATCATTTATAATATTAATACAAAATCATTTTCTTTTAATTGAAAAAATGAAAAATTCTAAATCGTTATTTTTAATCTATCAAACTGGGACACTCCAGTACATTAAATTATGTAATATACTAAATTAATGAATTAATGATTTTATTTATATATATATCTAACAGTATGTGTTTTGAAATGTTTATTATGTACAACATTTCTTACAATTATAAAAAAATATTAATTTTTTTAACTTTAAAATTGATATAAGAATAATTATAAACATTAAGTAATTTTAATTAAAAAAACTAACACTTGAAAGCTTTTGTTGATCAATTTTTTAATGATTTGTTAGATAACTTAATAAGTCAATGATTTTCAGAGTTAGTTAAAAATGACCAATTAATAATATAAGTTTTGAAATATTTATTTATATACAATATTTCTCATATTACAAAAAACATCTTAAAATCGGTTTAACTTTAAAATTGATAATAAGAATAATTCTAGGCATTAGGTAATTAAAGTTGACACATAAAAAAAAAATTAAAAATCTGAATGCTTACATTTTATTTGTTTCTATTTTTTGTTGAATTTTTTTATGACTTGATAAATAATTTGTTAAGTGATTATTTTTCTGTTGGGTAAAAGTGACCAATTAACAATATAAATTTTGAAATATTTACTTATATATAACACTTTACAAAATTACAAAAAGTATCTTAAAATTTCTTTAACTTTAAATTGAGAATAAGAATTACAATAATTTTAGACTTAAATAATAATAGTCAACAAAAAATAAATTAAATTATTGTTCAACATTGAACAACTTTTGTAAACAACAAACACAAATAATTTATAAAAATATTATTATTATTATTATTATTATTATTATTATTATTATTATTATTATTATTATTATTATTATTATTATTATTATTATTATTATTATTAGTTCTAAATATAAATAACAACAATATTATATTACATTGAAAATAGTGCTACTAATATGATTATTTTCTTAACAATACTATTATTTCTTTTAAAAGAAATATATTAGCCAAAAGCTTGATATGACATTTTTAGGAGGGAAAATACCAAACTTGTAATTTCTTCCAATGTTCTTGTTATTATATATATATATATACACAATTATAGTTTATTGTTATCAAAATTGTAAATACAAAATAAAATGAACGATTAAACTCTAGATACAAAAATAATAAATTTGATATATCATATGCTAAAACAAAAATTTTAATGAAAAATGATTTAATTTAAAGATTATGATTTATCTAAAAAATAAAAAAAGACAAAAATAACTCAGAGTGTTTGATCCGAGGTAACTGGATCTTGGAGTTGGTTACTGCGGTTTTTGTCGTATTCGGCTAGCTTCCTGTCTTCTAACATCCTTGCTGAGGTTGTTGTTCCCTTCCATACTTAGCCGTTTTTGGAGTGCATTCAAGTGGCGACCTCCGGAGTAACCTTTCAGTGTTATTCAAGTAACTTGTTGCAGTGACTTATACTTAATCAATTTTTACTTTGGAAGTAGCAAGGTCTTCTTCATTCTTCAAGCTTTTGATCTTCGATCTTCAAGCATCCTGACCTATTCTAAGCCTTTACAACTCAAGCTAAGTACAAAGGATTTTAGGCCCTATCTATTACATGTTTTGTCCTCATCAAAATCATGATTCCTTACAGTATACATATTTCATTTCATAAGTTTTTTTAATTGAAATTATATATATATATATATGTAATAGAATTAGTTGTTGAAAAAATTATTAATTAATTGTACTCAAATTGCAATCTTAACTCAAATTTTAATTATTAGTCAAAGTAACAAACATATATATACAGTTTTGATGACTTTTTATTTATAAAAATTAATTTATAAACAATCTTACCCCACATCATATATGAGACCTATACCCACACAAAAAGTTTTAGTGCTCTTCGTAAAGCCGTCACTATTTTAATTATGAGACCTATTTTATTTCTTCTCTTATAAATACACGACTTTATTTTAGCAATTTTTTCTGTTAAATATTAATTATATAGTAAAATACTAATGTTGATATATATATATATATATATATATATATATATATATATTGGCATTGAGCTCCGATTCTGTTGTGTGTGTTTTCACAGTAAGAGTCGTGCCTCTATATATATGATATATTAGTAAAATAGTTTTTTTCCTTTTAAATTCTGTTTTAATATATGATATATCAACTTTATCAAAAAATTTTAATTTATAATTTGATCGTTCCCTTTATTACGCGAGTTACTCTCCTGTGCACCAGTTGCACGGATCTGTGATCCGTGCAACTGGGCCGCGCGAGGGCTGGGCCTCTTTACTTATTTTGTGTGTTTTGATCGTTACCCTCACGTTATGTTAATAACTTAATGTGACCCCATATCCAGATTTTATACCCTTAGTTTAAACTCACTAAACTAAAATGTTAATCATACCCTCATGTTATGTTAGGGTTACATTCATGCTATGTTAGTATTACCCTCGTGAGGGTAACACGGGTTCTAAATCCATGCACCAGTTGCATAAAATATTTTGCCTTATTACGCGTTCATGATTTTGATAAGAAGTAGGGCTGGATTGAGCTGGTGTATACATATTGCAAATTAAATAAGAAATTATTATTTTAAAATACATAGTTTATTCATTGAGAATTTGATTTTACTATGTAATTGATATATTATAATTTGTGTTTACTATTTGTTTTTACATGCATATATAACATATTACTAGGAGTTAAAATATTTTTAAAATAGCAATTACCATTATTTAATATTCATCACATATTAAGTCTTTCTCACTATTAAATTTTATTTTAACTGTAATTTACAATATTAATGAAGGTATAAAATTGGTGTTTATTTGACAATTAATTATAGATTTTACATAAAATTAAAGTGTTCTACAATAAATTAATACTTATTTAGATAAAATTAATTTACCATATTATATATCGAATTCAATTCCAACCATCTAATTTCCGCTTTGGGGTATGTATCTTTATTATACGCAAAATAAATAAAACCCATCTGACCTAACATGCCACATGACTTTGGTCTCGAAGAGATTCAACATCGAATGCTTTGTGTTTGCTATTCCACCAAAAATGACAAAAGAACAAAGAATATATTTATTCCGAAGAAATTAGATTCATGAAAATCTCCATGCATGATCTGGTGCATGCCAGTGTATGGTAACCTGCAAGATCATCGTCTCTAGTGAAGTCTATGAAAGAATAGCTCTATTCTTCTTTCAATGCAACAATGAGGAAGAATAAATAAGTTGTCATTTCTAGTAAAAACTTTTCTACTTTCTTCCTCAAAGATGTCAAATCATTACAAAGGAAACCTACCTACTAACATATATATATATATATATATATATCTATAGGAAAACAAGGTAAAAGGAAAATAGCTATACATATATATTATCCAAAATGGTACAATATCACCATGATCAACCTATAGCAATCAAGGAAGAAAGAGATGTTGCCAAGTGTATTCATCTTGCATCATGGTGAGCTGGAATAAGACATTGTGCATTCTCTGGACTCCTCATTTGTCTGTGTATAGTCTGCAATTGATGTCCTTCTTGGCAATTCTCTTTTCTGCCACTCAAAGCATGTCCTTTAACCAATCATTCCACCAATGGTCATTTTCTTTAATTGCTTGGTTAATGAGCTGAACCCCTCTTCATTATTACTGATTCTAACATCCCCCTTCAATTCATGTGGGGCTAAGGTTAGAACACACAACTTATCCCTTAGCTTCACAAAGAATTGTTTACTTAAGGACTTTGTGAATATATCTGCAACCTGGTCAAATGTAGGAACGTGCTGCACCCTGATTTCATCTGCTAACACCTTATCTCTAACAAAATGCAGATCAAGCTCAATGTGTTTAGTCCTAGAATGTTGGACGGGATTTGAGGCTAGAGAAATAGTGCTAAGGTTGTCAACCCATATGATAGGAATTTTGTTAGTTCTTATTCCTAATTCCTTGAGAAGAGAGCTAACCCAAGTTATTTCAGCTGCAACATGAGCCAAACTCCTATATTATGCTTCAGTACTTGACCTTGAAACTGAACTTTGCTTCTTGGAACACCAATATATCAGATTCCCACCAAAGTAAACACACATGCCAGTGACAGACTTTCTGTCATCCACATCACTTACCCAATCTGCATCTGAGAATCCAACCAAGCTTTGATTTTCTTGCTTAGTGATATGTAGTCCATAATCTTTGGTTCCACTCAAATATCTAAGGATTCTTTTAACAGCCTTCCATTGTTCATCCAAAGGCTTCGACATAAATTGACAGACTTTGTTGACACTAAACGCTATCTCGGGTCTAGTTAGAGTGAGGTATTGGAGAGCTCCCACAACACTTCTATAAAAAGTGACATCATTGACAGGTGCACCATGTGTTTTAGATAAACCATGACAAGTAATCATTAGAGTAGGTGTCCCTTTTGCTTCATCCATCTTTACATTTTCCAGCAAATCCTTTATATATTTTGTTTGTTTTAAAAGCATTCCTTTCTGAGTGTATGATACCTCGATTCCTAAAAAGTTCTTCACACAACCTAGATGCTTCAAGGAGAAACTCTTGTTCAGTTTTTCAATCATATGACTCATTTCTGATGCATTGTTTCCTGTAAAAAGGATGTCATCTACATAAATAAGAAGATAGGTTGTCACTTCATGATTTCTCTATAGAATAATGAGGTGTCTGCTCTTGAACCAACATAACCAAGACTAATGGCAGTTGACCTTACCTTTAGATACCATGCTCTAGAAGCCTGTTTTAAACCATAGATAGCTTTGTTTAATCTGCAAACCAAATTAGTCCCCCTCTTAAAACCAGGAGGTTGCCTCATGTAGAGAGTTTGCTTTAAATCACCATGTAAAAAAGCATTGTTGATATCTATGTGGTGAACAGGCCAAGATTGTTGCACTGCAATACCAAGAATTAATCATACAGTTGTATGCTTAACCACGGGACTGAAAGTCTCTTTAAAGTCAAAACCAGCAGATTGTGTATAACTCTAAACCACTAATCTGGCCTTGTATTGAGCAATAGAGCCATCGTCATTCTTTTTCAACTTAAATACCCATTTACAACCAATGAGATTGATGTTTGAAGGGAGAGAAACAAGACTCCAGGTTTTGTTTTGTTGCAGAACATCAAATTCAGAGGTCATAGCAGCAAGCCAAGCAGGAGATTGAGAAGCCTCAATGTGGTTAAAATGTTCTCTGTGAGAGAGAGTAACAACTGAACACACTTTAGGTCTCAAATTACCTGTTTTGGACCTAGTTAACATGTGATGTGTAGGAACATTCCCTGGATCAGGCTCAACTGACTCATTGCATTCAATAAGTAACTCCATAAACAAATGACCATGATCAATGCATATGGGAGAATGAGAAGAATGGGAAATAGGAGGAGAAACAAGAGGAGAAATAGGAGGTGATGGAGAAGATATGTTGGGTGGTGTGGATACTAGAGTGGAAAAGGGGGGTATTGAGAGAAGAGTACTAGGATGAGATAGAGGACCGAGAGGAGATGAATTTGAAGTACCAGCAGCATGAGGAAAAATGGTGGGATAGGGGAAAGAACATTCATAAAAAATGACATGTCTTGAGATAATGACCTTGCCAGAGGGTAGAAGAACTTTGTAACCCTTATATGATCCACTATATCCTAAAAATATCCCAGAGTTAGATCTGAACTGAAGTTTGTTATGATTATAAGGTCTCAGATATGGGTAACAAAGGCAACCAAAAGTCTTAAATTTTAGATAAGAAGGTGTATGACCATAAAGGAGTTGTAAAGGGGACTTATAAGATAGCTGTTTGGTAGGAAGTCTGTTTATGAGATAGGTAGCTGTAATAAAGGCATCATCCCAAAATTTTGTAGGTAGTTGAGCTTGAGATAACAAAGCTAATCCAGTTTCTACTATGTGTCTATTTTTTCTTTCTGCCACCCCATTTTGTTGAGGTGTGTATGGACAGGAAATTCTATGTAATATGCCTTCATGTTGTAAGTGTTTGGATAGGCCAATATATTCACTTCCTCTATCAGATTGAATGGCCTTGATTTTGGTATTAAATTGAGTTTCAATGAGGGCTTGAAAATGAAGGAAATTGTCATAAACCTCAGACTTAGTTTTGAGCAAATAAATCCATGTGAATTTGGTTTGATGATCAATGAAATGTACATAGTAAAGAAAACCATTTCTAGACTTCACAGGGGCTGGGCCCCAAACATCAGTGTGTATGAGATCAAAAGGGTGTTTATATTCAGTATCAAATGCATTAAAGGGCAATTTCTGGCTTTTAGAAACAGAACAAGCATGACATAGAGAATTAACTTCTTTCATTGAAAAAGAAAGTTACAGCTCTCAAGAACTTTCTTAACAATGTCTAAAGTTGGATGTCCTAATCTTCTATGCCAGACTTCTATATCTTGGCTTTTGGAAATAGAAACAACACTGGCAACATGATTTGAAACTAAACTAGAATAGGAAGCAAGAGGCCTTGAACTGGTCTTTGTGAGCTTGATGGCAGGTTGAAAATGAGACCTTGGAATAGACTTGTGACTATGAAGATTGAAATGATATAAGCCATCTTTAAGTTTCCCTTGGAGAAGGACTTGATTGCTGGTAAGATCCTTCACAAGACAACAAGTAGGATGAAATTCAAAAATTACTTGGTTATCTCTTGCAAATTGGGAAACACTGAGGAGATTCTTAGTTATACTAGGAACATGCAAGAGGTTATGAAGAATGAAATGCTTAGAATGTATATCAGTTTTGAGTATAGTGTTACCTGTATGAGCAATGGGTACAGCCGAGCCATTTCCCATGTGCAATCTAGTTACTTCCCTGATACTCAGTTGCCATATTCAAATTGCTGAGATCATTAGACACGTGATTGGTTGCTCCTGTGTCTGGATACCATGAAGTTTCTGAACCAACATCTGAGAAGTTGTAAGGAGCAGTTTGAGCAAGATGTAGACTGGGGTTCCTATATTGTGAAGGGCTTTGATTCTGTGTATTCACGGAATTTCCTTGGTAGTTGTTCTTATACCATTGCCAACACCTATCAGCTGTATGATTTCCATGGCAAAGCTGACACTGAAACCTGTTAGAACCAAAACGGCCTCTTCCTGCTCTATATGATCTTCCTTTAAAATTTCTACCTCTGGAGCTTTGAAAACTGGCCCTTTTTCCTCTGATGTTGTTGTAGTTAAGTTGGTGGCCTTCTCTTCTTGGCACTCCATTCATGAAAACAGTATTTGCAGTAGGTTGCGAACCCTCACTGTTTATAGTAACATTGCCACCAGTGCACTCCAATCTGGACTCGTAACTTAGCAATAGAGCTTGTAAATCAGACACACTACATGGTTCAACCCTGGAAGTAACTGACACCATCACAGAGTCATATTCACTCCCTAAACCAGCAATCATATGAAGAACCTTATCTGATTCAGGTATCTTCTGTCCAGATAAGGCTAAAAGATCAAGCAAGTCTTCATTTGATTCAGATACTCCCTCATTCCTAAGTTTCCTTTCTTCAGGGTAAGCAACTTGGTTTTATACTGCATCAACCTTGCCTGTGATTGAGTTGCAAAATTTGACTCCAAGGCTTTCCAGATCTCCTCTGCTGATTCTAATCCAACCATAAGAACTAGGATTTCTTATGTTAAGGAAGAAAGAATCCAAGAAATAAGCAACTGATCTTGTCTCTCCCAAACCTCATACTCTGGATTTTCCTTTTCTTCTGTATAATCCTCTTCACAGATGTACTGAGGTGGAGCTTTACCCTTTCCACTGATAAAGCGCTCCAAACCATGACCTTTAATGGTGGATAACATTTGTTGTCTCCAAATCAGATAGTTGGTTTCATCAAGTTTAGTAGTAACAACTTGACTAGGCAAAGGAATGATGCTACTTGTAGCTTTCGTTTGGTTAGGTGTTGTTGTAGATGAACTTGCATTGCTGTTAGCCATGATGTGTGATATATAAAGGAAAGAGAAAGAATAATAAAAGGAACCAATATATCAGAGGCATATTTAAACCTGCTCTGATACCATGAAAGAATAGCTCCATTCTTCTTTCAATGCAACAATGAGGAAGAATAAATGAGTTGCCATTTCTAGTAAAAACTTTTCTACTTTCTTTCTCAAAGATGTCAAATCATTACAAAGGAAACCTACCTACTAACATATATATATATCTATAGGAAAACAAGGCAAAAGGAAAATAGCTATACATATATATTATCCAAAATGGTACAATATCACCATGATCAACCTATAGCAATCAAGGAAGAAGGAGATGTTGCCAAGTGTATTCATCCTGTATCATGGTGAGCTGGAATAGGACATTGTGCATTCTCTGGACTCCTGATTTGTCTGTGTATAGTCTGCAATTGATGTCCTTCTCTGCAATTCTCTTTTCTGCCACTCAAAGCATGTCCTTGACCAATCATTCCACCAATGGTCATTTTCTTTAATTGCTTGGTTAATGAGCTGAACCCCTCTTCATTATTACTGATTCTAACAGTCTCACCGGATCGATCGATCCGGGATGTTATTAATAACATGCATCAACCAGCTGGTATCGATCAAAGGATAATTAAACAGCACATGAAAATCTTCAATGTAGTTAGTACCAGTTTTCCATATCTTTAAAAGTTCATTGATTTATTTCATGTAATTTAAATTTATAGTGTGTTCTTTGCGATATATTGCGTTTTTATGTTTGTTATGTAACTTTAATTTTTGACGGAAACAAATTAAGATTGAAAGATTGAAGATATCAAAGATTGAAAGTTCGAGGCAGCTATTCAACCAACATATTAATTCACTAATAGAGATGATACAAATTAGTATGTATATATATATATATATATTCATATGAAGGGTTATTTTCATAATAAATCATTCGTCACGTTTAACTTTTTTTTCAATTACAACATGATATTTGAATCCAAACGACACATATCATCATCTTCAAATTTTTTACACTCCAGTACAAGGTTGGGTGTTTGTACTTCAAGAGATGATGTGAAGTGAAATTTGAAAAAATATCTTCATATATCATTTGGTAAATACATTTTCTTAACAACTAAAACTCATCATCATAAAATGTGAACTTTATAAAAGTCTGGAGCAACATTCCGTTACACAAAGTTAAGCACAAAAATTAGAAACGATGTCGTTATATAGTGAAATGTAAAAGTATTTCATTTGCTAGGCAGTTGGGATCATATTTATGGATGATGAAGAACTCGAATTGATGATGAGTGTCTGTATATCATGTTGTAAATTGGTTTATTACATGAGATTAACTCATATATGTGTAGATATTACAGTACACACAAATATATAATCGACCAATTGAAATGTATATTTATATATACTATTTTTAGATCACGTATGTTGCACGTGAAAGTCAAATAATTTTTTAGGTAAATAGTTGTTTTAAATAAATTGAGTTTGGAACCAATAATATCTCTTAATAAAATTAAATTACATGAGAAAATGTTAAAATAGACATTAGGAAATATATTGTACGAAGCATAAAATTATTATACGTTTATTAAATAGTAATATATATGTATACATCTAGTAACTAGTATAAGTACCATGCAATGCACGGACATACAAATGTTTTACTATTTTTATATTTTAATTCGAAAATATTTGATATAAAAATAATAAATTTTATTGAAGAATTCATATCAATTCCTAAATTAAATATTATAATGAAGTAGTGTGGAATGAATATGGTCAAATATTTTCAAATCTTACCATGATATTGTTTTTTTAATCTTACTATGCAAAGAAAATGAATGAATATGGAAAGTTGAAATATTAACTTTTGGAAGGAAAATATGATTATTTTATTATTTATATATATATTTTTTTGATTTGATGTGAAATTATATATATATATATATATATATATATATTACTAACAAAATAGATTTGTTAAATTATAGATTCTAGTAGAATTACTACCATAGAAATTATATTTCATTTTGTTAGCTAGATTTGTGAAAGACACAAACTTATATACCCATGGGGCATATAGGGGCATGAATATATGTTATACACATGCTCTTTGGGTGTTATATATATACTCTACAAGTGTTATGTTTCTTTGTGTTATACATATACTCTATAAGTATCACATGTATATAAGAGTATACATATGATACCTGAAGAGTGTACACGTGATACCTGTAGAGTATATATGTAACACCATATGATGATTAAATTGGGGCCACCGTACCCCAGGACACACAAGTGTCACTCATTTGTGAAATTACTAACACTAGATCCATATATTCTAGGAGATTTGTAGTAAAGAACAAAATAGTTTTTGTAAATTAACTCAACATAGAAAGCATTAAAGAATCAAGTTATTGGGAAAACATATATTCATAAGTGTAGTATGATATGTAATTAGTATCTCTCCCATGCGAATTGTCATATTTGTAGTTGATAATTTAATTATTATACGCCAAAAATTTGTTTTACAATTTTTTCCTCAAATAAACTAAATATTTTATTTTTTAATTACCACGAGCTTACTCAAGTGGTATTCACCTTATACTATACATTGTGTTGAACCGAGTTCAAACGTACGTGAGACACACAAATTATTTAATATTTCTTATTCTCTCCCCTTTCGCCCCCTCCCAAGCCTGTAAATTAATTAATGGTGGAGATATTCTGATGTAGTGCTTCGAAATAAAAAATTGGAGTGTGTTTGAAAAAATCCGTACATAAAAGAGAAATATATTTAATCATTAAGAGTTGAATGATCTTGTACTGTATAAAAGAAATGTATAGCTTTCTTTAAAAGTAAACTTCTTCTTTATTGCTTTTTTATTTGTACTTATGCAACTCGTAGAATTTTCATTACCTTTTTTTATTTATATTTATAATTTTGAAATAGAAAGATTCGTTATGATTCCATTGACTTTGAAAGTAATAAAAAAACGACTTTTGGGTTATGGAAGAAGAAGAACAAAATATCCAACCTATGTTAGACATCATAGAGTTGAATATAGCATGCTTCATTATGATGATGGTCCTCCAAATTTTCCAATTGATGAAGATTATTTTTCTTATTTTTGTTAGAAATCATGAAGTATATCTCATTATTCTTTTATTCATTTTGTACAATAATATATATTATTTCATTTTTTTGAGTTTGTTCTCTAAAAATATTTATTTATTTCATTAAATATGGATAAAATGGTTAATGAAATGCAAGAATTATATTCTTTAATGAAGGCATATTGAGGAAAGTGCCAAAGAAGATGATTATGCAAGACTAGTCCAACAAATGCAAGCTCCTTTGGAGAAAGAAGATGAAGTCATATTTTGTTATGCATTTATTTTAATTTACATAGTTTAGACCTTAAATTTAATACTTTATTGGTCCATATGATGACTTTAAGTTTTGGACTTTGGAGTTGGTAACTTGTTTAGTCCGTCACTTCCTCCTTTTGAATTATAGAAACTTATGTTGCTGATTTGATTTTGGTATATGACTATTTTGGTGTTATGTTGTCCTAATTATAGTGTTGTTAATTTGATTTCAATACATATGTAAAAGATAAAAAAAAAGGTAGAGTTTTTTTTTTAATTTAAAAAAACAAGATTTTTCAATAGGCCGATGGGACCTCTCAGTTGAATTAGTTTGATCGATTGGACCTTGAACTGATAGCCAAACCAATTCATTGTCCGATCTAATTTCACAAACACTGCATGTATCTATAAAAATTAAACTAAATTGGATTAATTTCAATTTTGGTGTATGTATGATCCTTTCTATATTTGGACAACCAATTATACCTTTTCGAATTTTGATCCTATATGTTTCAATTTTTTACAATTTTGATCATATATGTTACAATTTTTTTTCCCAATTATTATCATATATGTTTCAATTTTTTTTTCCAATTTTGGCCTTGCATGTTTCAAAATTTTCCAATTTCAATTTAATTTTAGTCAGATGACAGTCGGGAAATCTCACGTGCTATTGACGATTTTGATAATTCTAATCAAACTTGGACTGAAATTTGAAACAATTGAAACATATATAGGATCAAAATTGAACAATTTGTCTAAAACTGAAAAAAGTAGAAACATAGGAGAGACAAAACTTTGAAAATGTATACATAGTTATCAAAAAATGAAAAAAAATCTTACATGCGGAATCAAAACTGAAATTAACCCTAACTTATTTGTGATACAAAATTTTGCCTAAGTTTTCAATAACGCATATTTAAAACTGTTATGTAACGTTCAGTTTAAGACCTACTAATACTATCACCATCATTTAGCTATTGCATTTACACACGTTATTTATATAATAATGTTTCATAGTCAAGCACTAGAGAAGATACATAAAAAATTAAAGTTTTATAATAGACTACTATATAACATCAAAATGTTACGATAATGTCCTAAATAAACTAATTTATGAGAAATAAGGGAAGGAGGGCATATCACGATTACTATAATAAGTTCATTAAAATCTTGACAATTTCCTATCAAATACAAAACTTATTTAGCTAAAAGAAATAATTACATATAATAAAGTTCAAATCCAGCCATTTTTTTTCCATTGTGGAGTACCTTAATTATACCCTAAGTAGAATGCATCTGGCTTGACGTGCCACATGACTTTGCTCTTAAACCAATGAAATAATGTGCAATTAATTAAAAACATTGAATGCCTAGATTTTTGAATTCCATCAAAAATGACAAAAAAACAAAGTATTGCCAATAATATTTTGATGGAACAATGAAAATCTCCATTCAGTGCGAGTGTATGGTAACCAAGATCGACTTCTCTAAAAGCACAATGGAGTTCTACCGGATCCGGGAGGCTATATAATTTTGACATGACTCAGTTATTGTATACACAATGATATAAATATCTATACCAGTGAGAAATATGTTATATATGATATTAAATATAAGATTTTAAAATATAAATAATAATATAGTTACTTGAAAGAGTGTGTATATATATACATATTAATCTTAATAACACTATACAAATGATATTTAGTTAACAATTAATCTATATATATATATATATATATATAAAAGCAGAATATTCTGCCAAAAATAACTATAATAAATATCTCATTTGTTAAATATTTATATTTTAAGAAATCATTAATAAAAAAAATTAAAAAAATATTTATTATATTTAATTTTATATTTATTGTATAGAAACTCAAAATAAAAAATAAATATATAAATCTATCTAAATATTTCTAATAATATAATAATAGATGAAAAGTTGGAAATATTTACAGAAATACCATTTTTCCCACAAAAGTGTCACGTCAACAATTGTTTTTCTTTTTTTATTTTATATATTTTATTATTTAATACATTCAATTTAATATTAATTAAGTTAATTTTTTTTGAATAATTTCTTAAACACCAACAATAGATATTGTTCAAACAATAATTTGAATAATAAATATTAATTTGTTAAAGGATAATTGATATCGTATATAATATAGCAGAATATTCTGCCAAAATAACTATAATAAATATCTTTTATTAAATATTTTCTATTTTAAGAAATCATTCATAATTTTCATTTTACATTTATTAATAAAAAATTAAAAAAATATTAATATTTATTATTTTTAATTTTATTTTATTGTATAGAAACTCAAAAGAAAAAATAAATATATAAATCTATCTATATATTTCAAATAATAATATAATAATAGATGAAAAATTGGAAATATTCAGAAAAATACAATTTTCCCACAAAAGTGTCACGTCAACAATTGTTTTTTCTTTCTTTTTTTATTTTGTATCTTTTATTATTTGATAAATTCAATTTATAATATAAATATTGTATTAGTTTATTCTTATTTTATTAATATTAATTAAGTTTTTTTTTGAATAATTTCTTAAATACCAACAATAGATATTGTTCAAACAATAATTTCAATAATAAATATTAATTTGTTAAAGGATAATTGATATCATATATAATATAAATTAATAAATAAGTATACACTATTAAAGATGTGTGACATACATGTATATATAATATGTATTCATCCTAAGTATTTTTAAATTAACTTACGTTAACAAAAAAAAATATTTGCATTTTTTACTATTTAATCCATTTGATTGAATGATATAAATATTGTATTAGTTTATTCTCATTTTATTGACCTTAATTAACTAAATTAACTTTTATTGAATGATTTTTTAAATACAAACAATAGATATCCAAACAATAATTTCAATATTAAATATTAATTTGCATGGAGATAAATTATATCATATTTAATGTAAATCAATAAATAAATATAATACTATTAAATATTTGTGTATATACATATATTTATAAATATAATATGTATTTTGTTTGAATTATATGTCATCCTAAATATTTTTTAAATTAATATTTATATTTCAAATATATAATATCATTCAATATTTTATTCTTTATCGATATATTTTAACGATAAATTGAGATATTGTTAAGTATACAATTATAAATATTTCATAATTAAATAAAACTTTCGTCTTTTACTTTACACTTAAGACTTCGTATATTTTTATATGAGAGTGCGATGTTAAATGACTCAGCTGATTATTTAAATTATATGTTTAATTTCTAATTATATTGTCATCATCATGATCACAAGTACTACATTTCGATTTTGTGTTGGACTTGAATTTTAATGATCAATGTAGTGCTCTATGATTATATCAATTAATTTACGTGATACATATAATGAAATAGTTATATGTCATCATTGATGTTAAACGATATTAATTAAAAATGTTTTTCTAATTCATTTTATTTTAAAATAAAAGGTTGAAAATATATAACTGAAAGTGCTTGCATCAAGTTCCTACATAAAATTTCTAATTTTATTGTGTATTATTTATATATATAGTAATTAAATTTGATTTTTAATTCATAATTTAATTTTAGTTTTCTAAGTATATTTAATTTAAATAACTGACGATATTAGTCTGCAACATAGATAATAAAAAAATGTTTCAACTAGAAATGTTGTGTATAGAGAAGTTTTTAAAAGACTTACAAACTTTGCAAGTAAAATTTCCAATTTTGATTTACAGATCATGATTCATACTTGTGTTTTTAGTATTAATTATAGATTAGTGAATTGGATGTGTATAATATTGATATATTGTTGTGAATTGAATTATCTTTATCAAAATTAGATTTTTTAGTTATTAAATATTATATTGTCTTCTATATATATACTAAAATCATTCACACTATATATTATCAAATAATTAATATTTACCAATATTATATCACAGACCGCGCAATGCGCGGGTGCAAGTACTAGTTAATAATAATATATAGTTAATTACTTTTCACTCATATCTATATAGCAATAATCTTCATAGTAAAAATCTATTTACTTAATAATACACACACAGACATATTTAAAAGACATCTATTTATAAAATATTTTGTTTTACGAAAATAGAAAAAAATATTTAATATAAGCATTTAATGTTGAATCAATTATATGAGTGTCATATGACACTTTGATCTTTCTTCTATATATATAAAAAAGATTATACTCTTTTACTACTTATACGGCCATACCTCTCAATTTTGGGATATTATCACTTTCTCTATCCTTCATAAAATAAATGTCATTTTAAATTTTCTCGCTTATTAAGAAAGTATATTGTGGAGTTATATTCCTTTTCCTCTTAACAACACATCTTTTTAAGGATTCATTTGGATATAGTGATTTGAAATTTCAGATTTCAAGTAAATGAATTATAAATCCACTCAAATTGGAGTGAATTTGAAATCCACAAAATGACTTTTTAATTTAAAATGAAAGTTATGTATTTTGAATCCATGTCCAACACCTTCGGTGGATTTGATACAATGAATTTGAAATCATTTCTAAAATTCACCATTCAAATGAAGTCTTATTTATAGGTAAATATGTTTTGATATATGTATTTCGGTAGATTATAGGTAAATATATGCTTTGAAATTCTATAGGTTATTCTAGCTAACACCTATTTTGGGAACTTTTTTTTTTAAAACGACATTTATATTGGGATGAAGAGCGTATATAATTTTTCTACTTATATTGCTAATGAACAAAGCAAAAGTTGACATAATTAAGTTTATTAAAATAAAAGTAAAATAGCAAAAATAAAATGCATGACTAGAGAGACTGTAAATGAACAGGTCATTTTGGCAAATAAATTGTGATTGAGTTTGGTTAATATTTGTTTAAATTAATTTATTGGTCTTAACAAATATAAGCGAACAAAAGCGAACATGTCCATTTAATGTTTGTTTATTATTCATATATTATTCGCTCATTATTTATTATAGATAAACATTTGTCTATTTATTATTCATTATACTCGTTTATGTACTTATTTATGCTTTAATGCATCTTCTAATAGAAATTTATTTGTATTTTACTTTATTATATATATATATAGAGCGTTCATAAACATGTATATATTATTTAATTTTTATATGAACATTTTCAACATTTTTCTAAATAATGAATTTATATGAACAATCTCGATCACATTCGATCTCTGCTCTTTTACATGATGTATACATAAGGTAAAAGTGGTAAAAGCTTGAAAATAGAGGACAAAATAAGCATTTTTGGAAACAATATTATTTCAAAGATTATAAGGAAAAAGAAAATAAAACACATTAACCAAAAGAAAAGGAAGGGAAATAAGAAAAATTAATACAAGGAAGAGAAAGAAAAGATGAACACATAAATAAAATTGTTATAATAAAGTGTTACATAAACTAACTTATGTTATAGAAACAACATAAGGGGTGATTAACTTATTGAACTTTATGGAAACTTCACTAAAATCTTGACAATGTTTGATCTATCACACTGACCTTATTTATTTTTAAAAATAAAAAAACCATCGAATAATCAATTTCAAATCCAACCATTACGCCACTTTGGAGTACGTTTGTTATAATTTAGATAGAACCCATCTGGCCTGACGTGCCACATAACTTTGTTTTGAAACAAAGTGCCAATTGTTCTATTATAAACATCAAATGCTTTGTCCTTCGAATTCCACCAAAAATGACAAAAGAACAAAGTTTCTGGATAAAATCGTTCGTGAAATGACCAGTGAAAATCTCCATTCGGCGAGAGTGAATGGTAACCGAGATCATCGTCTCCAGAAGCGCAATGAAGTCTTACCGGATTCGGAAGTTCATTAATAACATGAACCTCGAATCGGAAAAGACTGATTTTTGCCAGGGTATTGGAAAAATGGAATGAGAGTAGTATAACTAAAGAGCACAAAATCTTGAATGTAGTACTCTGTTTCATCTTCAAAACTTGGTTGTTTATTTCATGTTAATTTAATTAAAACCACCCACATTAATTTATAATTTATGCTTGGCGATCGCGTTTGTATTTTTTGGTTTACAATTTGTTTGTTTTAGACGGAAAAAAGAGGTGCTTTTTTCGTGAATATCGATTTTAATCCGCCAAAACCACACGACTCTAACATTAAAATAATTATCTTTGATGATTTTTATTTAAAAGAGTTAGCAAATTATACTTACGATAATTATTGAGATTTTTGAAAACTCATTTTTCTTGTAGTGTATCTTTGGTACATTGTATGTAAACGTAACTTGAAATCCAAAAAACGACATTTATTCTGAAACAAATTTTACTTGTTAAAACGACACTTATTTTGGGACAATTGTAGTATATTTATAGTATTACTATTGGTGTTGAGTTCATATTTAATATAAAGAAAATAAATTATATATATATATATATATATAGATATAGAGAGAGAGAGCCTTCAAAACAAGAACCATTCTTGTTCTCCTAATGTAGAAGATGGTGTAACAAAGAGCAAAACGCGATTATTATTACCCATGAATTGAATCCATATCCACAAACTAGTGGGTTATGTGTTGACTCTTCTTACGAAAAAGATCAGTGGGACGGTCTCACACAAAACTTACTCCTTTATGAATCAGGCCTCCCGATTCCTATCTTATCCATTTCAAAGCACTAGCGATCGTGTTTCCAAGCTAACTTTTGATATCGTCCTGAATGAACTTAAAAAAAAAAAAAAAACAGACTCAAACAAAAGATGGGAGGTGGTTTCCAAAGATAACAAACATAAAGGGCAAGAAGGATCAATATTTAAGAAAGCCAAACTATATAAACATTTTGATTTCAATTATATAACAATGCAATGATAATTGATGACAAAGATACTACGGTGATATAAATTAAAGAAATAGGAACATGATGAAAAATAATAAAGAACACATAATTTCTTGAGGTAAATGTCAATCAAAATGATTTATTGCACCAAAATCTTGATAATAATTGGTAGACCACACAACTAATTTACTAGACTAAAGATGTTCAGTTCCAGTCATATTTTTTCTGCAAGAACATTGGATAAAGTCTACCATGGCCTAAATAGAATCCATCCTTTTTAACGAACCACTCTAATACAGTATTTGAGTAGTCTGTTTGAATATGAAAACTCCAAACATCGAAAGCTTTGTCCTTTGGACCCCACCAAAAGTGACAGAAGAACAAGGTGCTGCCCACTGGATTTGGATGAAACGACCATTGATAATCTTGATTTGTTGAGAGTGTATGATAACCTAAATCGTTGTCTTTGGAGGCACAATGAATTTTTATTGGCTCCGGAATGTTATTAACAATGCGAACATAATTTCTTGGGGTAATAAGCCAACCAAGGGTATGAGAAAAATGAATTGATAGGATGAATAGAGAGCAGATAATCTTGAGTGAAGTATGACTACTCATTTTGAAAATTTGTTGCTTCTTGTAATTTTGTGTTTTTCTTATTGAAAACCATTGGATTTATAGTTGTCATTGAGTTGGGATGGGTATAGTTTAATTTTCCATTATTTATTATAGAAAATGATCATTATTGCATTTTACCCACATATATTTTAATTGGATTCACTAATTAAGAATTATTTTTGAGTCATTTCCTTCAAAAGTTTATGCCATCCAAATTTCAATCAACTATTAAAAAAATTTCTTTTCTAGTTATAAGTGAGCAAAAAAATTATGGCAACAAATATGTACAATATATACAATAATTATATGCCAAAGCTGGCCCATAGGCCCAACAAATGTTGTTGGATGCACTTTTATTCTTTTCCGAAATACATTAATAATACACATTAATACATATATAAATAGACATTTTTTAAGGTTCAAATGGTAAGAATCTCACTCCAAAATCACATTTCTAAGACTGAAATTGTTTTAAATATTCTGCAAAAAAACTCTAATTCCAATTTCATGTTTCGGAAATATTATGACCAACTTACCGTATGTAAAATATATATTTAAAGAGTTAGTCTCCTGTGCAACTGGTGTATGTACAATTCGGGTCGGGTCCGGGTCGACCCGGATCCGCGCACTTTTATTTATTTTATTTTTTTTGAATTTTATTTTTTCACTTCAGGTTGTTACCTTTATGTTATATGCATGTGACCTTTATGTTATATAAGTGTGACCTTTATGTATAAATGTAATGACCTTTATATACTCTAACTTAGAAAAAAATGAAGAATTTTAACAAAATTTGTACATATTTACGTTTATGAAATATTAGAATTTGTACATATTTACGTTTATGAAATATTAGCTGCACATATATCTATCCTTAAAATGTACTGAATTTTGAAAATTTCAATTTTTTTCAAAGTTATGGATTATAAAGGTCATAATATTTGTACATAAAGGTCACAAGAACTGTACATAAAGGTTACAACAATACAACATAAAGGTCTTAATCTGAAACGAAAAAACCTGAAAATCTTCATTTTTTTCCTAAGTTACTGAACATAAAGGTCATAATATTTATACATAAAGGTCACACTTATATAACGTAAAGGTCACATCTTTACAACATAAAGGTAACAGCCTGAAGCAAAAAAGAAAAAGAAAAAAAAAAGAAAATCCAGGTGCGCGGATCCGGGTCGGGTCGCTCCAGTTGCACCAATCCAGATCCGTGCACCTGGTGCATAGCAGCATTTGCCATATTTAAAACAGTTTTAATCAATTTATCATGTACTTTGAATTACTTACCACGTTTGTAAATTGTAATGTATAAACATGTATATATGTGTATATATTTATATACTTATATACGTAACATATGTATATATGCATCTATATTTTCTGTAGATATTTTAAAAAATAAAATTATATAGATATTTATAATTTAACAAATTTATATTTAGTTTTACATTATTTGTTGAATTCTATTTTTAGCTTATAATTTTTATGTGATTAATTAGAACATATAACAAGACTGTAATATATTTATTTCATATCCTTGAATAGAATATATCCCGTAAAAAATGTGTGATATATAATTAGAATATTTGTTAGAGAATACATTTTTGAGTTAATTGTAAGCGTGGGTCAAACTTTATCTTTTGTAGGAAGTATTGATCACATGTGTTTGACTACTAATTTGAGGAAATAAAATTGGGCAAGTGTGAAAATATAGGGTGAAAGGTTGTCCTACGTTTTGATTAGATGACGACAATGCATTTTCACTCTCTATACCGATTTTCGGTGAGTCAAAATTGATGCACGAAGTTAGCGGCCAAAATTCTATTTGGTGGTCGAATGTTGCCTTTGATGTTGGATAACATGACGGGCAAACATACCTCATCTGCGAAGCCCAACAAATAAAGACATAAACAAGGTCTTATTAGACCGAACAAGCCCAACACTAAGCAATACATGCAAAGGATAAAAGCCCATCACCCATAGGATGTCAAACATAAGGCCACAAACCAACAGCCCAAATGTAGTGAAGACTACATGGGCTTTGATATCATGTCCAACAAAATCAAGCCCAGAAACCCAAAGCAGGCATCAGCCTACAAAGCAAGGGGTCAAAGCACAACCTAAATCAGAACAAAAATTAAATCAGGTAAAATGCGCCTGCCCCAACGTGATTTGGAAATATCGCATCGGTTCCTTATATGTTAAAAGAATGATAATATTTACACTTATGATATAATAAAATTTTGCACATTTGTCCTCCCCTTCAAATGAGTATGAATGGTGTTAACTTTTCTATTAAATTTCCAACTATACATTTATAAATTAAATGATTGATATCTTTTTAACTTATTAGTTGCATTTTAAACATTATCTTTATATTTTTTTCACAAATACGGACTTTGATTAATACTTAATTGTCATTAGTATTTGAGATATTATGAAATTAATAATTTCAAACCTTAACTATGTTTGGAACAAGTTTCCAATGATAGAATTTTAGATTTCAAAATCCTAAAGTATGTTTGTTTACATATTTAAATTTGGATTTCAAAATTCAGACAAAATCATTACTACCTATATTCAATCATTCAATTATTACTAAATACATTTTTTCACAATAAAATATCACATTAATCCAACTTTTTACAATAAAATATTACATCAACCCACTTTTTCTAGCATTGATTTGACATTTACCATATAATCTTACCCCACTAAATTCTCAAACAAACACACATTTTCACAATTCATTTTTACTACAAAATCAAGGATTTCAAAGCCAAAGCCACTAAAATCTGTTACAAAAGCTTAATTGTGGATTTTCCTAATTAACTCTTTAAAATCTGATAATAATAAATCCAAACATTTACAAAATGATCTAAGAATTGATTTTTTTAATATAAACATTTACAAAAATATGAAAAATGAAATTTTAAACTAAATTTTCAAATACGAGATAATAAATTTTGAGATTTGGTTAGTTTTTTAAATTATAATAACAATATTCATATTTGTAATTAATTTAAATTTCACATTAATTTTAATAAGTAAAATTATATAATGAAATATTATGATAACTTTTAAAATAAAATTCTAAATAAAATGATATTATATAATACTTTATAAGCAAAATATTTTCTAAATTTTGAGATTTAGTTAGAAGTTTTTAATTATATTAATAATATGCATTTTTAAAAATTTCAGATTAATATTTACAATATAATTTAATTTCTTGTATTTGCTAAATTTCAGTATATGTCATGTAATTTACTACTTTTTAGTAATCTTAAATGTTTTTTTAAATTTTCAGATTTTTGTTTATTTCATTTAACAGTCTTAGTAGTTTTATTTTCATTTTGAATTTTTCTAAGTTATAAAATTATTAATTAACATTATAGATTCTTTTTATCTTCAATACTTGTACTTTTTTATTTTGTCTATTAAGCATGAGGATATTTGTATAAAATTTCAATCATAGTTGAATTATCTATAATGCTTTAACAATCTTCATACTTCATAATTTAAATTTTCATATTTATTAAAATTATTTTAATTTCCGAACACACACTTGTTAAAACGACACTTATTTTGGGACAATTGTAGTATATTTATAGTATTACTATTGGTGTTGAGTTCGTATTTAATATAAAGAAAATAAATGATATATATGTATATATATATATATATATATATAGACAGAGAGATAATAATTTATTGAGGACTGGGCAGAATACGAATCAAAATTATGATTTCACTAAAAGTTTGACCACAAAAACTCATGTAAGACGGTCTCACGAATAGTTTTCATGAGACAGATCTTTATTATCCATTAATTGAATTTATATCCACAAACTTTCATATGAATTGCTAAGTGTGGGTTATAGGTTGACCCGTTTCACGAAAAGAGATTCGTCAGACGATTTCACACACGACTTAGTCAAGTTTGATAATCTTTATATATATAAAAACACAATGGTTTCTAAAAAAAGTAATAGCAAGATTTTCCCGCCAAAAATACATTGCCAAATCAGGAAATGTTTTTTTTATTTTATTTAATAAATATAAGTCATATTTAATATATTTATATATAAGGAAATTATATGTAGTAGTTAATTATAATTACATGATCTAATTACCTTTAAGTTTGTTTCATATTTCCATGTCTAGATCTCAATAATTATAATTATAATTATTATGTTATATAAATTCTATGTGATAAATTTATATCCATGCAATTAAAGTTTGCTAAAATATTATATACATAAGGTGAAATATATGCTAATTATACATATCATATAGAAAAAAATTAAATGATTTCATTAGATTAGATAACTCATATGCAATTAATTAATTAATTACGGTTAATTGATTGGCTTACACATGCTATACGGTTAATTGATTACTATATAATTAGCAAATTGATTACTAAATTGGTGTATCAATATATTCCATTATGCTTACTAAATTACTAAATAGTACGTAATTATATATTGTATGCTTAAATAAAACACTAATTCTATGGAGATAATTATCATATATAGATAAGGTCAACAATTCTATGTGATACAATTATCATTAGATATTATTTATGAAAATAATAATAATCAATATAAATTTTTTCATTTATTTTTATTGATTTCTATTATACATTCTCTACATACAATTAGATATTTATAAATATGAAAATTGAAATATATGGTAATTATACATATCATATATGGTAATTACATAATTATATATTGTATGCTTAAATAAAACACTAATTCTATGGAGATAATTACCATATATAAATAAGGTCAACAATTCTATGTGATACATTTTAATGTGATACAATTATCATTGGATATTATTTATTAAAAAAGAATCAATATAAATCTTTTAATTTATATTTTTATCGATTTCTATTGTACATCTTTATCTTTATCTTTATATATATATAAACATAAACATTTCCTCAAATAGTAATGTTAAAATTTTCCCGCCAAAAACACTCTACCAAAATTGGAAATGATTTTTTTATTAAAATAAATGTTAAATGATAAATAAAAAATCATGATTGATGATATATATATATATATATAAGGAAGTGATATGATATAATAAAATTACCATATTTGTCAATATGGTAAGTTAATTTTAATTATAAATTTCTATTCATATATTTATGATATCATTTAGCAATGTGTGTATACATACATATATATATATATGATTTACATCATATAATATCATAATCATAATATCATATAAATAATAAAACAATTATGCATTTGATGTTAATATATATTTATATATAATTTAATATGCATGTAAATATATACATAAAATATATTTATTATATAATTCTTATCATTACAAAATAATAAAATATATAAAAAGATAACCAAAATATAGATACAATTTTATGTAATTTTGTTGACGTATAAAAATAATTGTTATATAAAGGAGTAGATATATAAAAATTAATTCGCCACTTGATAACCAAATCTACATAAAACATAAAGTCAACAATTAAATAATTCTAAATATAAAATTTAAAAGATATATTGTAATAATATATCATATGGAAAGAAAATAAAGAACTCCACTTGATTTGATAATAAATCATATGTAATAATAAACTGAATATCATATTTAATTAATTATGATATTAATATTCTATAATGTGACATTATATATATATATATATATATATGAAGAACATTTCCTTAAATAATTTTTCCACCCAAAAGTTGTTTTGATATTTATGGAAAAGATATAATGTTTATCCATTAAATAAAAAGGTCAATTGCCTCATTAATCTTCTATATATAAGGATGAATATTATTACTAATTAGGGAAAAAAAAAAGAAATTATTGTCATTAGTTATCCTTCTTCTATTTAATACGTTTCAATTTAATAAAAATGGTAATTTAACATGCTTCAATTTAAAAAAATGTTAAATTATTTTATAGATGCAAACTAAATGATTTTTCATCTAAGCATTTCATATGATTTTATATAAAATTTCTTAATTACTTATACATAAAGTTATTTGACATCGATTACATATAAATATTGTTTTGTTTTAAAATTAATATAATTTGAAATGTCATTTTAAAAATATAATAGATGTTGATGCTATCGTTTCATCTATTAAATAAGATACAAATAAGTCCCTACTAAATTTCACTATTAAAATTGAATATACAATAATATGAACAAACAAATAAAATTGTGATATTATCTTGATCTTGATTTTATATACTATATATATTGAACAAAATTTTCTATTTTGTAAATAATAAAATTCAATAAAAATAATATTTAATGTATAACATAATGTAATATAATAAAACGTTTTGATTTTATCAATAAACACATTGATTGTAAATGAGGTGATTTGAATTCATCATGTATAGGAATTAAGTAGAAACTGAAAATTTATTTGCAATCATTATAATTGGAAAAAAAAAATCTATAAATTAGGAAGCAGCTAAATTTATGACATACAAAATGCACTAATTCCATATCTAATGAACAAACTATGCACTATAAATATGAGAGAAAAAACTTAGAATTGACTCATACTTTCTCTTTAATTTCTCAAATTCTACAATACAAATCTTTTGTTTTCATGGTGCTCATGGGATTATGTTCTTTTTTTTCTTTTTCGGTTTTTATTTTATTTGGTTATGATTGCTATCGTTTTCATCCATTAAATAAGATACAAATAAGTCTCTACTAAATTTCACTATTAAAATTGAATATACAATAATATGAGCAAACAAATAAGATTGTGTTATTATCTTGATTTTATATACTATATATATTGAACATGATTTTCTATTTTGTAAATAATAAAATTCAATAAAAATAATATTTAATGTATAACATAATGTAATATGATAAAACATTTTGATTTTATCAATAAACACATTCATTGTGAATGATGTGATTTGATTTCATGTATAGGAATTAAATAGAAACTGAACATTTATTTGCAATCATTATAATTGGGAAAAAAATCTATAAATTAGGAAGCACCTAAATTTATGACATACAAAATGCACTAATTCCATATCTAATAAACAAATTATGCACTATAAATATGAGAGAAAAAACTTAGAATTGACTCACACTTTCTATTTAATTTCTCAAATTTTGCAATACAAATCTTTTGCTTTCATGGTGCTCATGGGATTGCGTTCTTTTTTTCTTTTTTGGTTTTTATTTTATTTGGTTATGATTTTTATTTGATCTACATCATATAGTTTGGATAGACGATTAATAATTTTTTTGACTTTACCAATAATTTCTTAACGATTAAAGTTCCTATCGTTATTCATATTTGGAGATGAATGTTTTATTTATTGGTATTGCATATGGATTATTATTCATGTAATTTTTGTTTTTTATTTTTATTTTTACTTTATGCAGGAATTTCGTGAAGGAACCTGAATGAAAACTTACATGGAAAAGTGATAAAGAAGACTATAAATTTACATTACAATGTAGATTTTTTTTTTTTTTAGAAATAATTGGAAATTAATCATATATTTTGTTTTTATATTTCTTTTATGTTTTTGAGATTTCTATCATAGAATTTATTTGTTTTAAAGATAACATGCTTAAAAGTAGTTAGTTGAATTATTCCTTCTATCTTATATAGAACATAGCTTTCATGTTGTGATTTGTTTAAGTAAATATTATTCCTTTGTCTTTAAATAGTGTACTTGAAATGTGATAATTTCTATAGAATTCATATCCATCTTATTTATATATAAACTAAGTTTAAAATTACAATATCTTATTTTATTAACGTACCTAGAGATTATCTCCAACAATTAAATATTTAAAATATATAATATATAAATTACTTAATTTTATTATATTACATTTGTATATACTTTTTTTTTTCCAAATCTCAAATAAAAATATTATAATTGTATTTTATAAAATTTTATCCCGTGCATCGCACGGGTACAGAACTAGTAATTATAGAACAAGACAAGTTATCTTTGTAGAATTAGCAATTTCACGTTCAATCGTATTTTCTCTCCCCTTGTTTTGGAGGAATTAATTAGTGATCCATTCCCTAATTATTATTATTTTGGGACAAATTGACACAATTTGCGACAACAATATCTTGGCAACAAGAGTAAGGAATAAAGTTGAAATATTTGTCGTTAACATCTATAATTAAATATTTAAATAAAAAAATACATATTTTAATGGTGCAATCCGAGTTGCAGCAATGAGTTATCATATTTTTCAAAAAAAATATGACTATTTTATTATTTTTAACAAATATTTGAATGAACGGCTAAAAATTATATATTGTTGCAAAGTTTAGCAATGAAATTTGCATTTGCTAAAAGTAATATTTATTTTGTTATTTTAGAAAAATAAAAATATATTAGTGATGAAATATCATAATTCATTGCAAAAATTAGCAAACAAAGTTAATTTCATTGGCCGCAAATGTGGATTTTAGTTATGAATGTAAACGCCCCGTTTCTAAAAAAAACATAAATCTTGCTTTGGCGTTACTTATATTAAAATTAGACCCTTTCAGTAATAATAAAGAAAACTAAATTCCAGAAATAACTGTAAAATATTATTCCATGAAGCATTGGTATGAAGTACGAATTTATGGAAAATGCAGCGGAAACGTTTACCTTAAAATTCCTTTCTTTACAAACACGGTTTTAGTTCCATGAACGGAGATATAGAAATAAATCATTTACATAATTAAATATATTTTGGAATTTGTAAAATAAAACTCTTTATTTAAAATCTTCTTTGACCTTGATAATATCGGCTACTGGCATTCCACGTCCGCGTACCCTGTCCTAAAATATTTAAACATATAGGGGTGAGTGTGAGAAAGAAACACTCAGTGGAGGTAAAGGCACATACATCGAACATTTAGACATTTAACATCGGAAAACATAACATCTTGAATACATTGCATTTCCCCGGGACTTTCAGCCCGTTGTACTTCGGAGTTTTACATCCAACGTAAACTTTCTTCGGAACTTTCCACATAGACTTTAAGAAGCCATAATTGAAACCTCGAACATTAAGAGGCCATAATTGAAACCTCGAACATAAGAGGCCATATTTGTAACCTCGAACATAGCGGGGCCACGTCTGAAACCCTTACATACGCATGCGCATACACACATAATTGATTGAAGAGGAATGTTGAACGTCAACGTCCAATTCAATCACAAGTAAGTACAATCAACTTGATCACATTTTGTACATAATTAATTGCGCACATTTTAACAAATAATAAAACACATAATTTACCCCCACCTTGATTATCAAAAGTTCGATTACGGTTCGTCGTCCCCTTCCTTAATTTTGCCTTTCTTTCGTATTTCCTACATAATATGGAAGCTCATTTTAATACTAATCTTGATCATCTATAAATGAAATAATCTATCAAAATAACTCTATCTTAAATATCTATAGAATACTTAAGAGTTGGTCTCTTGTGAGACTGTCTCACATGCGACCAAATTCAAGTATGTCTTTTATATGTATAAGTATGTGTTTTTCAGCTATAAGTATGTGTTTTATAAGTATATTTTTACAGGTATAAACATGAGTTTTAAAAGTATGTCTTTTACACTCATAAGTATGTCTTTTTCAGCTATAAGTATGTGATCTGGAATTCCGTCACATGTGCGACGGTTGCACGCGAGTTTTGTTGAATACTTAAAATATTAAATTCTTAATATACGATATTAATCGAAGATTCGTAATTAAGGTTATAACTTGAACGAACTAGGGTGTTTTTCTATTTTTAGGTTTAATTCGTTATTCGTATCAATCGTGGATTAAATCAATGTCTATAACGTGGTACAATAATCTAAATACATTTATCGTTTAAGTTTTGGTTTCGTAATATAACTTCGGTGGAGTTCTAAAGTTCAATTATAATTTAATCATAATACAATGATTAAAAATGCAATATTACATAATTTAGGATTGAATTGCATAAATCAAAATCATACATTTTTTGGGATGAAATGCATAAAATTAAGAATTTGGATTAATATTGCAATCTAGTCCTTGTATAAAAAAATCAAATTTGCAATTAAACCCCTTCCCTTTCCCTTCCCTTTCCCCCTTCCCCTGCTCCCCCTTGCCCTGCTCTCTGACGCCGCCACCCACTGCCCGTCGCCGGCTCAGCCCTTGCACGGCGCCGCCACTCACGGCGGCGCCTCCCCCCCGACTCCACAGCAAACGACCAACAAACACTCACACACACAACACACACTCACACACCACCACAACCACTCACACACGCAGCGCCGGCGGCGCTGCTCCCCAGCACCTGCACGGCGCCGCCCCCCCAACTGTCGGCAGCAGAAAATCGAGCCACAGAGAGAGAGAGACATGGAGAGATATATATATATATATCTATACATAAAACAACATATACAATACTACAACAACAATAACAAAATTTTGTAAATAAATTTTACCCCTTTCCTTCAAATCCCAGCAAAGCCGAAGCAAAAAAATGAAAAGAGAAGAACAAGAAGATGGAAATGGAAAGAGAAGATATTTGTACAATGCTTTTTGATTCATATACACACGTGTACTATATATATATGTATGAGTTGCAAAGTAGAAGAAAATATCAACTTTTTCTCCTCAATTTCATTTGCTATGAGATGGGCCAAAATTGGGCTTTTAAAATATAATTTGGATCCAATAAAATTTTGGGCTTTTAATACTAAATAATCAAATGAAATTCTCTTGCTATAATCTCATATATATATGTATATATATATAAATCTTATTTTGGGTGTTATAAAAACAAGTCGGGTGTTGGATACGAATTGAACGGAAATTATACTTTCTTTGATCGGGATTTAATTGTACATCGAATTTAATTATTTAAGGTATTTCTTATTTGGTCGAGATTTATTTTGTATACGGGTTACAATAATTAGATCTCGCATAAAAATTATCAATCGAGACCAACCCATTAATTAAAATTTGATATGTCAAACAATTTAATAGTATATATAATTTTCGAATTAATCATTATCTTGGATTTTTATTAACGGTTTATTTTATCTTCTCCGTCAAATTAAAAATAGTCGTAATTAATAATTAACATTAGATTATCATAATAGTGTATTGAAATATTTTGTACGTAACCCCATTGTAAAAAAATTGATTTTCCAACTCAAACCTAAATTACCATAAGATGAATCGAAACTTAATTTCTTGACTTAATTATTATATTTCTTATGAATTCTAATTATAAATTAATTTTATTTGGGGTGTTACAATGAAAACCCAGTTTATCGCTAAAATTTAGTCGTTATTTCTTTCTTTTCTTGTATATATAAATGGAGTAGTCTAATAAAATGAGTAATAATTAATTTATCATAGAATAAAAGTTTTATTGGAGATGAGTTAGACTTATTAAACTGATCCTATATATTATACTTGGACTGAACTATATATGTTGTGGATTCAGTTCGATGTCAAAATTTAATTTTATATTTTATAATATATTGACATATAAAGAGTGTATATTAGAAAATAAATAAATTCATCAGTTAATATGAAATTTTAATTGTATTGTTAATAAAAACGAATTTTAATTTTATACCGAAAGTAAGAGAAGGAGAGGTTGTTTACATATAAAAAGGTGGACGTGGTGTTTATAGGTCATCTCAACATAGATAACTGAGTACCAAAAACGGTATCAAAAGGATGATAAGATGAAAATTGTAAGAAAGATAAAGATCAAAAACATTTGAGTGCCACCAACTTGAGTCTCTAAAGGGAAGATATGCTTAGTCGAGAGGACTACAATCAAAATTGTTAATATATAATAGTGATATAAATTAAAGAAACACAAACATGATGAAAAATAATAAAGAACACAATTTCTTGAGGTAAATGTCAATCAAAATGATTTATTTCACCAAAATCTTCATAATAATTGGTAGACCACACAACTAATTTACTAGACTAAAGATGTTCGGTTCCAGTCATATTTTTTCTGCAAGAACGTTTGAGGAAGTTTAAAATGGTCTAAATAGAATCCATCCTTATTAACGAACCACTGTAATACAGTATCATAGTAGGATGTTATAACATTATAACTCCAAACATCAAAAGCTTGGTCCTTTGAACCCCACCAAAAGTGACAGAAAAACAAGGTTGTGTCCACTATATTTGGATAAAACGACCAATGAAAATCTTGATCTGTTGAGAGCGTGTGATAACCTAAATCGTTATCTTTGGAGGCACAATGAATTTTTATTGGCTCCGGAATATTATTAACAATGCGAACATAATTTCTTAGGGTAATATGCAAACCAAGGGTATGAGAAAAATGAATTGATAGGATGAATAGAGAGCAGATAATCTTGAGTGAAGTATGACTACTCATTTTGAAAATTTGTTGCTTCTTGTTTTGTGTTTTTCTTATTGGAAACCATTGGATTTATAGCTGTCTTTGAGTTGGGATGGGTATAGTTTTATTTGCCATTATTTATTGTAGAAAATGATCATTATTGCATTTTACCCACATATATTTGAATTGGATTAACTAATTAAGAATTATTTTTGAGTCATTTCCTTCAAAAGTTTATGCCATCCAAATTTCAGTCAACTATTAAAAAAATTTCTTTTCTAGTTATAAGTGAGCAAAAAAATTATGGCAACAAATATGTACAATATATACAATAATTATATGCCAAAGCTGGCACATAGGCCCACCAAATGTTGTTGGATGCACTTATATTCTTTTCGGAAATACATTAATAATACACATTAATACATATATAAAAATAGACATTTTTTAAGGTTCAAATGGTAAGAATCTCACTCCAAAATCACATTTCTAAGACTGAAATTGTTTTAAATATTATGCAAAAAAACTCTAATTCCAATTTCATGTTTCGGAAATATTATGACCAACTTACCGTATGTAAAATATATATTTAAAACAGTTTTAATCAATTTATCATGTACTTTGAATTACTTACCACGTTTGTAAATTGTAATGTATAAACATGTATATATGTGTATATATTTATATACTTATATACGTAACATATGTATATATGTATCTATATTTTCTGTAGATATTTTAAAAAATAAAATTATATAGATATTTATAAATTTAACAAATTTATATTTAGTTTTACATTATTTGTTGAATTCTATTTTTAGCTTATAATTTTTATGTGATTAATTAGAACATATAACAAGACTGTAATATATTTATTTCATATCCTTGAATAGAATATATCCCGTAAAAAATGTGTGATATATAATTAGAATATTTGTTAGAGAATACATTTTTGAGTTAATTGTAAGCGTGGGTCAAACTTTATCTTTTGTAGGAAGTATCGATCACATGTGTTTGACTATTAATTTGAGGAAATAATATTGGACAAGTGTGAAAATATAGGGTGAAAGGTTGTCGTACGTTTTGATTAGATGACGACAATGCATTTTCACTCTCTATACCAATTTTCGGTGAGTCAAAATTGATGCACGAAGTTAGCGGCCAAAATTCTGTTTGGTGGTCGAATGTTGCCTTTGATGTTGGATAACATGACGGGCAACATACCTCATCTGCGAAGCCCAACAAATAAAGACATAAACAAGGTCTTATTGGACCGAACAAGCCCAACACTAAGCAATACATGCAAAGGATAAAAGCCCATGACCCATAGGATGTCAAACATAAGGCCACAAACCAACAGCCCAAATGTAGTGAAGACTACATGGGCTTTGATATCATGTCCAACAAAATCAAGCCAAGAAACCCAAAGCAGGCATCAGCCTACAAAGGAAGGGGTCTAAGCACAACCTAAATCAGAACCAAAAATTAAATCAGGTAAAATGCGCCGGGCCCAGCGTGATTTGGAAATATCGCATCGGATTGTTATCTGTTAAAAGAATGATAATATTTACACTTATGATATAATAAAATTTTGCACATTTGTCCTCCCCTTCAAATGAGTATGAATGGTGTTAACTTTTGTATTAAATTTCCAACTATACTTTTATAAATTAAATGATTGATATCTTTTTAACTTATTAGTTGCATTTTAAACATTATCTTTATATTTTTTTCACAAACACAGACTTTGATTAATACTTAATTGTCATTAGTATTTGAGATATTATGAAATTAATAATTTCAAACCTTAACTATGTTTGGAACAAGTTTCCAATGATAGAATTTTAGATTTCAAAATCCTAAAGTATGTTTGTTTACATATTTAAATTTGGATTTCAAAATTCAGACAAAATCATTACTACCTATATTCAATCATTCAATCATTACTAAATACATTTTTTCACAATAAAATATCACATCAATCCAACTTTTTACAATAAAATATTACATCAACCCACTTTTTCCAGCATTGATTTGACATTTACCATATAATCTTACCCCACTAAATTCTCAAACAAACGCACATTTTCACTATTCATTTTTACTACAAAATCAAGGATTTCAAAGTCAAAGCCACTAAAATCTGTTACAAATTCTTAATTGTGGATTTTCCTAATTAACTCTTTAAAATCTGATAATAATAAATCCAAACATGTAAAAAATGATCTAAGAATTTATTTTTTTAATATAAACATTTACAAAAATATGAAAAATGAAATTTTAAACTAAATTTTCAAATACGAGATAATAAATTTTGAGATTTGGCTAGTTTTTTAAATTATAATAACTATATTCATATTTTTAATTAATTTAAATTTCACATTAATTTTAATAAATAAAATTATATAATGAAATATTATGATAACTTTTAAAATAAAATTCTAAATAAAATGATATTATATAATACTTTATAAGCAAAATATTTTCTAAATTTTGAGATTTAGTTAGAAGTTTTTAATTATATTAATAATATGCATTTTTAAAAATTTCAGATTAATATTTACAATATAATTTAATTTCTTGTATTTGCTAAATTTCAGTATATGTCATGTAATTTACTACTTTTTAGTAATCTTAAATGTTTTTTTTAATTTTCAGATTTTTGTTTATTTCATTTAACAGTCTTAGTAGTTTTATTTTCATTTTGAATTTTTCTAAGTTATAAAATTATTAATTAACATTATAGATTCTTTTTATCTTCAATACTTGTACTTTTTTATTTTGTCTATTAAGCATGAGGATATTTGTATAAAATTTCAATCATAGTTAAATTATCTATAATGCTTTAACAATCTTCATACTTCATAATTTAAATTATCATATTTATTAAAATTATTTTAATTTCCGAACACACACTTGTTAAAACGACACTTATTTTGGGACAATTGTAGTATATTTATAGTATTACTATTGGTGTTGAGTTCATATTTAATATAAAGAAAATAAATGATATATATATATATATATATATATATATATATATATAGACAGAGAGATAATAATTTATTGAGGACTGGGCAGAATACGAATCAAAATTATGATTTCACTAAAAGTTTGACCACAAAAACTCATGTAAGACGGTCTCACGAATAGTTTTCATGAGACAGATCTTTATTATCCATTAATTGAATTTATATCCACAAACTTTCATATGAATTGCTAAGTGTGGGTTATAGGTTGACCCGTTTCACGAAAAGAGATTCGTCAGACGATTTCACACACGACTTAGTCAAGTTTGATAATCTTTATATATATAAAAACACAATGGTTTCTAAAAAAAGTAATAGCAAGATTTTCCCGCCAAAAATACATTGCCAAATCAGGAAATGTTTTTTTTATTTTATTTAATAAATATAAGTCATATTTAATATATTTATATATAAGGAAATTATATGTAGTAGTTAATTATAATTACATGATCTAATTACCTTTAAGTTTGTTTAATATTTCCATGTCTAGATCTCAATAATTATAATTATAATTATTATGTTATATAAATTCTATGTGATAAATTTATATCCATGCAATTAAAGTTTGCTAAAATATTATATACATAAGGTGAAATATATGCTAATTATACATATCATATAGAAAAAAATTAAATGATTTCATTAGATTAGATAACTCATATGCAATTAATTAATTAATTACGGTTAATTGATTGGCTTACACATGCTATACGGTTAATTGATTACTATATAATTAGCAAATTGATTACTAAATTGGTGTATCAATATATTCCATTATGCTTACTAAATTACTAAATAGTACGTAATTATATATTGTATGCTTAAATAAAACACTAATTCTATGGAGATAATTATCATATATAGATAAGGTCAACAATTCTATGTGATACAATTATCATTAGATATTATTTATGAAAATAATAATAATCAATATAAATTTTTTCATTTATTTTTATTGATTTCTATTATACATTCTCTACATACAATTAGATATTTATAAATATGAAAATTGAAATATATGGTAATTATACATATCATATATGGTAATTACATAATTATATATTGTATGCTTAAATAAAACACTAATTCTATGGAGATAATTACCATATATAGATAAGGTCAACAATTCTATGTGATACATTTTAATGTGATACAATTATCATTGGATATTATTTATTAAAAAAGAATCAATATAAATCTTTTAATTTATATTTTTATCGATTTCTATTGTACATCTTTATCTTTATCTTTATATATATAAAAACATAAACATTTCCTCAAATAGTAATGTTAAAATTTTCCCGCCAAAAACACTCTACCAAAATTGGAAATGATTTTTTTATTAAAATAAATGTTAAATGATAAATAAAAAATCATGATTGATGATATATATATATATATATATATATATAAGGAAGTGATATGATATAATAAAATTACCATATTTGTCAATATGGTAAGTTAATTTTAATTATAAATTTCTATTCATATATTTATGATATCATTTAGCAATGTGTGTATACATACATATATATATATATGATTTACATCATATAATATCATAATCATAATATCATATAAATAATAACACAATTATGCATTTGATGTTAATATATATTTATATATAATTTAATATGCATGTAAATATATACATAAAATATATTTATTATATAATTCTTATCATTACAAAATAATAAAATATATAAAAAGATAACCAAAATATAGATACAATTTTATGTAATTTTGTTGACGTATAAAAATAATTGTTATATAAAGGAGTAGATATATAAAAATTAATTCGCCACTTGATAACCAAATCTACATAAAACATAAAGTCAACAATTAAATAATTCTAAATATAAAATTTAAAAGATATATTGTAATAATATATCATATGGAAAGAAATTAAAGAACTCCACTTGATTTGATAATAAATCATATGTAATAATAAACTGAATATCATATTTAATTAATTATGATATTAATATTCTATAATGTGACATTATCTATATATATATATATATATATATATATATATATATGAAGAAGAACATTTCCTTAAATAATTTTTCCACCCAAAAGTTGTTTTGATATTTATGGAAAAGATATAATGTTTATCCATTAAATAAAAAGGTCAATTGCCTCATTAATCTTCTATATATAAGGATGAATATTATTACTAATTAGGGAAAAAAAAAAGAAATTATTGTCATTAGTTATCCTTCTTCTATTTAATACGTTTCAATTTAATAAAAATGGTAATTTAACATGCTTCAATTTAAAAAAATGTTAAATTATTTTATAGATGCAAACTAAATGATTTTTCATCTAAGCATTTCATATGATTTTATATAAAATTTCTTAATTACTTATACATAAAGTTATTTGACATCGATTACATATAAATATTGGTTTGTTTTAAAATTAATATAATTTGAAATGTCATTTTAAAAATATAATAGATGTTGATGCTATCGTTTCATCTATTAAATAAGATACAAATAAGTCCCTACTAAATTTCACTATTAAAATTGAATATACAATAATATGAACAAACAAATAAAATTGTGATATTATCTTGATCTTGATTTTATATACTATATATATTGAACAAAATTTTCTATTTTGTAAATAATAAAATTCAATAAAAATAATATTTAATGTATAACATAATGTAATATAATAAAACGTTTTGATTTTATCAATAAACACATTGATTGTAAATGAGGTGATTTGAATTCATCATGTATAGGAATTAAGTAGAAACTGAAAATTTATTTGCAATCATTATAATTGGAAAAAAAAATCTATAAATTAGGAAGCAGCTAAATTTATGACATACAAAATGCACTAATTCCATATCTAATGAACAAATTATGCACTATAAATATGAGAGAAAAAACTTAGAATTGACTCATACTTTCTCTTTAATTTCTCAAATTCTACAATACAAATCTTTTGCTTTCATGGTGCTCATGGGATTATGTTCTTTTCTTTCTTTTTCGGTTATTATTTTATTTGGTTATGATTGCTATCGTTTTCATCCATTAAATAAGATACAAATAAGTCTCTATTAAATTTCACTATTAAAATTGAATATACAATAATATGAGCAAACAAATAAGATTGTGATATTATCTTGATTTTATATACTATATATATTGAACATGATTTTCTATTTTGTAAATAATAAAATTCAATAAAAATAATATTTAATGTATAACATAATGTAATATAATAAAACATTTTGATTTTATCAATAAACACATTCATTGTGAATGATGTGATTTGATTTCATGTATAGGAATTAAATAGAAACTGAACATTTATTTGCAATCATTATAATTGGGAAAAAAAATCTATAAATTAGGCAGCACCTAAATTTATGAATTACAAAATGCACTAATTCCATATCTAATGAACAAATTATGCACTATAAATATGAGAGAAAAAACTTAGAATTGACTCACAATTTCTATTTAATTTTTCAAATTTTGCAATACAAATCTTTTGCTTTCATGGTGCTCATGGGATTGCGTTCTTTTTTTCTTTTTTGGTTTTTATTTTGTTTGGTTATGATTTTTATTTGATCTACATCATATAGTTTGGATAGACGATTAATAATTTTTTGACTTTATCAATAATTTATTAACGATTAAAGTTCCTATCGTTATTCATATTTGGAGATGAATGTTTTATTTATTGGTATTGCATATGGATTATTATTAATGTAATTTTTGTTTTTTATTTTTATTTTTACTTTATGCAGGAATTTCGTGAAGGAACCTGAATGAAAACTTACATGGAAAAGTGATAAAGAAGACTATAAATTTACATTACAATGTAGATTGTTTTTTTTTTTAGAAATAATTGGAAATTAATCATATATTTTGTTTTTATATTTCTTTTATGTTTTTGAGATTTCTATCATAGAATTTATTTGTTTTAAAGATAACATGCTTAAAAGTAGTTAGTTGAATTATTCCTTCTATCTTATATAGAACATAGCTTTCATGTTGTGATTTGTTTAAGTAAATATTATTCCTTTATCTTTAAATAGTGTACTTGAAATGTGATAATTTCTATAGAATTCATATCCATCTTATTTATATATAAACTAAATTTAAAATTACAATATCTTATTTTATTAACGTACCTAGAGATTATCTCCAACAATTAAATATTTAAAATATATAATATATAAATTACTTAATTTTATTATATTACATTTGTATATACTTTTTTTTTTTCCAAATCTCAAATAAAAATATTATATTGTATTTTATAAAATTTTATCCCGTGCATCGCACGGGTACAGAACTAGTAATTATAGAACAAGACAAGTTATCTTTGTAGAATTAGCAATTTCACGTTCAATCGTATTTTCTCTCCCCTTGTTTTGGAGGAATTAATTAGTGATCCATTCCCTAATTATTATTATTTTGGGACAAATTGACACAATTTGCGACAACAATATCTTGGCAACAAGAGTAAGGAATAAAGTTGAAATATTTGTCGTTAACATCTATAATTAAATATTTAAATAAAAAAATACATATTTTAATGGTGCAATCCGAGTTGCAGCAATGAGTTATCATATTTTTCAAAAAAAATATGACTATTTTATTATTTTTAACAAATATTTGAATGAACGGCTAAAAATTATATATTGTTGCAAAGTTTAGCAATGAAATTTGCATTTGCTAAAAGTAATATTTATTTTGTTATTTTAGAAAAATAAAAATATATTAGTGATGAAATATCATAATTCATTGCAAAAATTAGCAAACAAAGTTAATTTCATTGGCCGCAAATGTGGATTTTAGTTATGAATGTAAACGCCCCGTTTCTAAAAAAAACATAAATCTTGCTTTGGCGTTACTTATATTAAAATTAGACCCTTTCAGTAATAATAAAGAAAACTAAATTCCAGAAATAACTGTAAAATATTATTCCATGAAGCATTGGTATGAAGTACGAATTTATGGAAAATGCAGCGGAAACGTTTACCTTAAAATTCCTTTCTTTACAAACACGGTTTTAGTTCCATGAACGGAGATATAGAAATAAATCATTTACATAATTAAATATATTTTGGAATTTGTAAAATAAAACTCTTTATTTAAAATCTTCTTTGACCTTGATAATATCGGCTACTGGCATTCCACGTCCGCGTACCCTGTCCTAAAATATTTAAACATATAGGGGTGAGTGTGAGAAAGAAACACTCAGTGGAGGTAAAGGCACATACATCGAACATTTAGACATTTAACATCGGAAAACATAACATCTTGAATACATTGCATTTCCCCGGGACTTTCAGCCCGTTGTACTTCGGAGTTTTACATCCAACGTAAACTTTCTTCGGAACTTTCCACATAGACTTTAAGAGGCCATAATTGAAACCTCGAACATTAAGAGGCCATAATTGAAACCTCGAACATAAGAGGCCATATTTGTAACCTCGAACATAGCGGGGCCACGTCTGAAACCCTTACATACGCATGCGCATACACACATAATTGATTGAAGAGGAATGCTGAACGTCAACGTCCAATTCAATCACAAGTAAGTACAATCAACTTGATCACATTTTGTACATAATTAATTGCGCACATTTTAACAAATAATAAAACACATAATTTACCCCCACCTTGATTATCAAAAGTTCGATTACGGTTCGTCGTCCCCTTCCTTAATTTTGCCTTTCTTTCGTATTTCCTACATAATGTGGAAGCTCATCTTAATACTAATCTTGATCATCTATAAATGAAATAATCTATCAAAATAACTCTATCTTAAATATCTATAGAATACTTAAGAGTTGGTCTCTTGTGAGACTGTCTCACATGCGACCAAATTCAAGTATGTCTTTTATATGTATAAGTATGTGTTTTTCAGCTATAAGTATGTGTTTTATAAGTATATTTTTACAGGTATAAACATGAGTTTTAAAAGTATGTCTTTTACACTCATAAGTATGTCTTTTTCAGCAATAAGTATGTGATCTGGAATTCCGTCGCATGTGCGACGGTTGCACGCGAGTTTTGTTGAATACTTAAAATATTAAATTCTTAATATACGATATTAATCGAAGATTCGTAATTAAGGTTATAACTTGAACGAACTAGGGTGTTTTTCTATTTTTAGGTTTAATTCGTTATTCGTATCAATCGTGGATTAAATCAATGTCTATAACGTGGTACAATAATCTAAATACATTTATCGTTTAAGTTTTGGTTTCGTAATATAACTTCGGTGTAGTTCTAAAGTTCAATTATAATTTAATCATAATACAATGATTAAAAATGCAATATTACATAATTTAGGATTGAATTGCATAAATCAAAATCATACATTTTTTGGGATGAAATGCATAAAATTAAGAATTTGGATTAATATTGCAATCTAGTCCTTGTATAAAAAAATCAAATTTGCAATTAAACCCCTTCCCTTTCCCTTCCCTTTCCCCCTTCCCCTGCTCCCCCTTGCCCTGCTCTCTGACGCCGCCACCCACTGCCCGTCGCCGGCTCAGCCCTTGCACGGCGCCGCCACTCATGGCGGCGCCTCCCCCCCGACTCCACAGCAAACGACCAACAAACACTCACACACACAACACACACTCACACACCACCACAACCACTCACACACGCAGCGCCGCCGCCGGCGGCGCTGCTCCCCAGCACCTGCACGGCGCCGCCCCCCCAACTGTCGGCAGCAGAAAATCGAGCCACAGAGAGAGAGAGACATGGAGAGATATATATATATATCTATACATAAAACAACATATACAATACTACAACAACAATAACAAAATTTTGTAAATAAATTTTACCCCTTTCCTTCAAATCCCAGCAAAGCCGAAGCAAAAAAATGAAAAGAGAAGAACAAGAAGATGGAAATGGAAAGAGAAGATATTTGTCCAATGCTTTTTGATTCATATACACACGTGTACTATATATATATATATGTATGAGTTGTAAAGTAGAAGAAAATATCAACTTTTTCTCCTCAATTTCATTTGCTAAGAGATGGGCCAAAATTGGGCTTTATCTTCTCCGTCAAATTAAAAATAGTCGTAATTAATAATTAACATTAGATTATCATAATAGTGTATTGAAATATTTTGTAGGGTTAAAAAACATTATGGCATCCGAACTATACCCGTTTTTACAGATCTTGGTAAAAACTTTTCAATGTTGCACCGTACTAGCCGAACTTTGCGCGATTTGCAGATTCTGGTAAAAAAGTGATTTCCGGCCATTTTCTCTGACAATTTCAGAACACGTGCCTTGCACGCGTTTCATTAAGGGTAAAATTGTCTTTTGCCCTGAAGATGTACACGTGGATGAGCCCAGAATATCCTCTGTTTCTTCCTTGTCTTCTCTGTCCACTTTCCCACTCTTCAGAACCCACAGGAATCGCCACCCACTTTTCTCCAGCGCGGCGGCGAACTCTCTCAGCTGCTCTTTTGTGTGGGCCCCTCTGTTTCCGAAGCTTATGAAGAGCACCGATTTCGGAGCTTGCTCCTCCAGCCATGGAAGATCCATGTCGGATTCTTCAGCTTTGATGGCCTCCAATGGCTCGATGGGGAGTATATGATCGACTCCATTTCTCTTCAACGCCTCGACAGCCTCTGGTTCCAGCCAAGTGAATGTGTTGATCAGAAACCCTTTCAGATACGATAGTGAAGCGACGTTCGAAGTGATGGTCTCCACGAAGAAGTGTCTGCGATCGAGCATCTGTGGAGCATCTGCTCGACACTTGAATCGGGTCCAAATGTGGGACACTGACCTCCGATTTCTTGCTGATGTCATCCTCCTGTTCCAACAGGCGAGGGAGATGAGCCATGAGAGAGAAGAACCTAGCACTGGTGACGATGAGAGTGTAGGTGGGGAGTGAGAAGTTCACAGCGATGGGGCTGAACTAGGTGAGGATCGGGAAATCGACGAAGATGGCAGCAAGAGGCGGCGATAGGGAGGCGAGGAGAGGGCGGAGGAGATGAATGGAGTTTCGGATGGACTCCCCCTGGATGAAGAAAGAGTCGTCGTTGGTGAATTTAGGGTTTCTCTTGAGAGGAAGGAGCTGGATTTCGAGGCTTCTGATTTGGGGGTAGAGCGAGAAGAAGGAGAAGAGAGATGCATGCATGAATTCACATGGATTTCACATGGCTTGAGCTTCTTCAGTGTTGTAGAATTTTTGGTGAAAATGGTAGATGAGCTGTGGATTTCTTCGATTTTGTTTGCTGTCCCTTTTTTGTTCTTCTAATTATTTGTTTTTTTGAAAGTGGAAAAAGAGGGCTGAAGTGTGTAATCCACGTGTACATCTTCAGGGCAAAAGACAATTTTACCCTTAATGAAACGCGTGCAAGGCACGTGTTCTGAAAATGCCGGAGAAAATGGCCGGAAATCACTTTTTTACCGGAATCTGCAAATCGCGCAAAGTTCGGCCAGTACGGTGCAACATTGAAAAGTTTTTACCAAGATCTGTAAAAACGGGTATAGTTCGGATGCCATAATGTTTTTTACCCTATTTTGTACGTAACCCCATTGTAAAAAAATTGATTTTCCAACTCAAACCTAAATTACCATAAGATGAATCGAAACTTAATTTCTTGACTTAATTATTATATTTCTTATGAATTCTAATTATAGATTAATTTTATTTGGGGTGTTACAATGAAAACCCAGTTTATCGCTAAAATTTAGTCGTTATTTCTTTCTTTTCTTGTATATATAAATGGAGTAGTCTAATAAAATGAGTAATAATTAAATTATCATAGAATAAAAGTTTTATTGGAGATGAGTTAGACTTATTAAACTGATCCTATATATTATACATGGACTGAACTATATATGTTGTGGATTCAGTTCGATGTCAAAATTTAATTTTATATTTTATAATATATTGACATATAAAGAGTGTATATTAGAAAATAAATAAATTCATCAGTTAATATGAAATTTTAATTGTATTGTTAATAAAAACGAATTTTTTTATACCGAAAGTAAGAGAAGGAGAGGTTGTTTACATATAAAAAGGTGGACGTGGTGTTTATAGGTCATCTCAACATAGATAACTGAGTACCAAAAAAGGTATCAAAAGGATGATAAGATGAAAATTGTAAGAAAGATAAAGATCAAAAACATTTGAGTGCCACCAACTTGAGTCTCTAAAGGGAAGATATGCTTAGTCGAGAGGACTACAATCAAAATTGTTAATATATAATAGTGATATAAATTAAAGAAACACAAACATGATGAAAAATAATAAAGAACACATAATTTCTTGAGGTAAATGTCAATCAAAATTATTTATTTCACCAAAATCTTCATAATAATTGGTAGACCACACAACTAATTTACTAGACTAAAGATGTTCGGTTCCAGTCATATTTTTTCTCCAACGTTTGAGAAAGTTTAAAATGGCCTAAATAGAATCCATCCTTCTTAACGAACCACTCTAATACAGTATCATAGTAGGATGTTATAACATTATAACTCCAAACATCGAAAGCTTTGTCCTTTGAACCCCACCAAAAGTGACAGAAAAACAAGGTTGTGTCCACTATATTTGGATAAAACGACCATTGAAAATCTTGATCTGTTGAGAGCGTGTGATAACCTAAATCGTTATCTTTGGAGGCACAATGAATTTTTATTGGCTCCGGAATATTATTAACAATGCGAACATAATTTCTTAGGGTAATATGCAAACCAAGGGTATGAGAAAAATGAATTGATAGGATGAATAGAGAGCAGATAATCTTGAGTGAAGTATGACTACTCATTTTGAAAATTTGTTGCTTCTTGTTTTGTGTTTTTCTTATTGGAAACCATTGGATTTATAGCTGTCTTTGAGTTGGGATGGGTATAGTTTTATTTGCCATTATTTATTGTAGAAAATGATCATTATTGCATTTTACCCACATATATTTGAATTGGATTAACTAATTAAGAATTATTTTTGAGTCATTTCCTTCAAAAGTTTATGCCATCCAAATTTCAGTCAACTATTAAAAAAATTTCTTTTCTAGTTATAAGTGAGCAAAAAAATTATGGCAACAAATATGTACAATATATACAATAATTATATGCCAAAGCTGGCACATAGGCCCACCAAATGTTGTTGGATGCACTTATATTCTTTTCGGAAATACATTAATAATACACATTAATACATATATAAAAATAGACATTTTTTAAGGTTCAAATGGTAAGAATCTCACTCCAAAATCACATTTCTAAGACTGAAATTGTTTTAAATATTATGCAAAAAAACTCTAATTCCAATTTCATGTTTCGGAAATATTATGACCAACTTACCGTATGTAAAATATATATTTAAAACAGTTTTAATCAATTTATCATGTACTTTGAATTACTTACCACGTTTGTAAATTGTAATGTATAAACATGTATATATGTGTATATATTTATATACTTATATACGTAACATATGTATATATGTATCTATATTTTCTGTAGATATTTTAAAAAATAAAATTATATAGATATTTATAAATTTAACAAATTTATATTTAGTTTTACATTATTTGTTGAATTCTATTTTTAGCTTATAATTTTTATGTGATTAATTAGAACATATAACAAGACTGTAATATATTTATTTCATATCCTTGAATAGAATATATCCCGTAAAAAATGTGTGATATATAATTAGAATATTTGTTAGAGAATACATTTTTGAGTTAATTGTAAGCGTGGGTCAAACTTTATCTTTTGTAGGAAGTATCGATCACATGTGTTTGACTATTAATTTGAGGAAATAATATTGGACAAGTGTGAAAATATAGGGTGAAAGGTTGTCGTACGTTTTGATTAGATGACGACAATGCATTTTCACTCTCTATACCAATTTTCGGTGAGTCAAAATTGATGCACGAAGTTAGCGACCAAAATTCTGTTTGGTGGTCGAATGTTGCCTTTGATGTTGGATAACATGACGGGCAACATACCTCATCTGCGAAGCCCAACAAATAAAGACATAAACAAGGTCTTATTGGACCGAACAAGCCCAACACTAAGCAATACATGCAAAGGATAAAAGCCCATGACCCATAGGATGTCAAACATAAGGCCACAAACCAACAGCCCAAATGTAGTGAAGACTACATGGGCTTTGATATCATGTCCAACAAAATCAAGCCAAGAAACCCAAAGCAGGCATCAGCCTACAAAGGAAGGGGTCTAAGCACAACCTAAATCAGAACCAAAAATTAAATCAGGTAAAATGCGCCGGGCCCAGCGTGATTTGGAAATATCGCATCGGATTGTTATCTGTTAAAAGAATGATAATATTTACACTTATGATATAATAAAATTTTGCACATTTGTCCTCCCCTTCAAATGAGTATGAATGGTGTTAACTTTTGTATTAAATTTCCAACTATACTTTTATAAATTAAATGATTGATATCTTTTTAACTTATTAGTTGCATTTTAAACATTATCTTTATATTTTTTTCACAAACACAGACTTTGATTAATACTTAATTGTCATTAGTATTTGAGATATTATGAAATTAATAATTTCAAACCTTAACTATGTTTGGAACAAGTTTCCAATGATAGAATTTTAGATTTCAAAATCCTAAAGTATGTTTGTTTACATATTTAAATTTGGATTTCAAAATTCAGACAAAATCATTACTACCTATATTCAATCATTCAATCATTACTAAATACATTTTTTCACAATAAAATATCACATCAATCCAACTTTTTACAATAAAATATTACATCAACCCACTTTTTCCAGCATTGATTTGACATTTACCATATAATCTTACCCCACTAAATTCTCAAACAAACGCACATTTTCACTATTCATTTTTACTACAAAATCAAGGATTTCAAAGTCAAAGCCACTAAAATCTGTTACAAATTCTTAATTGTGGATTTTCCTAATTAACTCTTTAAAATCTGATAATAATAAATCCAAACATGTAAAAAATGATCTAAGAATTTATTTTTTTAATATAAACATTTACAAAAATATGAAAAATGAAATTTTAAACTAAATTTTCAAATACGAGATAATAAATTTTGAGATTTGGCTAGTTTTTTAAATTATAATAACTATATTCATATTTTTAATTAATTTTAAATTTCACATTAATTTTAATAAATAAAATTATATAATGAAATATTATGATAACTTTTAAAATAAAATTCTAAATAAAATGATATTATATAATACTTTATAAGCAAAATATTTTCTAAATTTTGAGATTTAGTTAGAAGTTTTTAATTATATTAATAATATGCATTTTTAAAAATTTCAGATTAATATTTACAATATAATTTAATTTCTTGTATTTGCTAAATTTCAGTATATGTCATGTAATTTACTACTTTTTAGTAATCTTAAATGTTTTTTTTAATTTTCAGATTTTTGTTTATTTCATTTAACAGTCTTAGTAGTTTTATTTTCATTTTGAATTTTTCTAAGTTATAAAATTATTAATTAACATTATAGATTCTTTTTATCTTCAATACTTGTACTTTTTTATTTTGTCTATTAAGCATGAGGATATTTGTATAAAATTTCAATCATAGTTGAATTATCTATAATGCTTTAACAATCTTCATACTTCATAATTTAAATTTTCATATTTATTAAAATTATTTTAATTTCCGAACACACACACACACACACACACACACATACATATATATATATATATTGTAAAGTTTCATTTTTTCCCATAAACTTACAATTTTTAGATTTACTTAATTATTTCAAAGGTTTGAGCAATCTTTGAATTTTAATTTTTAGTTAAATTCTAAAATTTTATTTTATTGCTTCCCAAATTGATTTTATTACTTTTTAAATTTATTGAGAAAGATATTATATGAATATTAAAATTAAGTCAAAGTGAAAATATTTTGAGTATAGATTCATTTATAAATTAAGGTTGCAAAAATATTCAAAAACTAAAGAGAATAATTTTAAAATATGTAATAAATATTACACATGAAGAATATCAAAATTCAAAGATAAAAAAAAGTTATTAATAAATAAAATAAAACAATGATTAATTTTAGAAAGTTGAAATCATGGAATGAAAAATGAGGATTCTACACTATATATAAAATTGTTCTCCTAATGTAGAAGATGGTTTAACAAAGAGCAATTTTCCTATCCTCTTTATAAATGCAAAAACTCATGTGAGACGGTCTCACGGATAGTTTTCATGAGACAGATCCTTATTACCTATGAATTGAATCCATATCCACAAACTAGTGGGTTATGTGTTGACTCTTCTTACGAAAAAGATCCGTGGGACGGTCTCACACAAGACTTACTCCTTTATGAATCAGGCCTCCCGATTCCTATCTTATCCATTTCAAAGCACTAACATGCCTTTTAAATTCCAATAGTTTCTCATGCGCCCCCCCCCCCCCCCCCCCCCATATATATATATATAATTATATAAATTAAAGAAATAGAAACATGATGAAAAATAATAAAGAACACATAATTTCTTGAGGTAAATGTCAATCAAAATGATTTATTGCACCAAAATCTTGATAATAATTGGTAGACCACACGACTAATTTACTAGACTAAAGATGTTCAGTTCCAGTCATATTCTTTCTTCAAGAACATTGGAGAAAGTCTACCATGGCCTAAATAGAATCCATCCTTTTTAACGAACCACTCTAATACAGTATCTGAGTAGTCTGTTTGAATATGAAAACTCCAAACATCGAAAGCCTTGTCCTTTGGACCCCACCAAAAGTGACAGAAGAACAAGGTGCTGTCCACTGGATTTGGATGAAACGACCATTGATAATCTTGATCTGTTGAGAGCGTATGATAACCTAAATCGTTATCTTTGGAGGCACAATGAATTTTTATTGGCTCCGGAATATTATTAACAATGCGAACATAATTTCTTGGGGTAATAAGCCAACCAAGGGTATGAGAAAAATGAATTGATAGGATGAATAGAGAGCAGATAATCTGGAGTGAAGTATGACTACTCATTTTGAAAATTTGTTGCTTCTTGTAATTTTGTGTTTTTCTTATTGAAAACCATTGGATTTATAGTTGTCATTGAGTTGGGATGGGTATAGTTTAATTTGCCATTATTTATTATAGAAAATGATCATTATTGCATTTTACCCACATATATTTTAATTGGATTCACTAATTAAGAATTATTTTTGAGTCATTTCCTTCAAAAGTTTATGCCATCTATATTTCAATCAACTATTAAATAATTTTCTTTTCTAGTTATAAGTGAGCAAAAAAAGTTATGGCAACAAATATGCACAATATATACAATAATTATATGCCAAATTAAGCTGGCCCATAGGCCCAACAAATGTTGTTGGATGATGCACTTATATTCTTTTCGGAAATACATTAATAATACACATTAATACATATATAAAAATAGACATTTTTAAAGGTTCAAATGGTAAGAATCTCACGCCAAAATCACATTTCTAAGACTGAAATTGTTTTAAATTTTATGCAAAAAAAATTCTAATTCCGATTTCATGTTTCGGAAATATTATGACCAACTTACCGTATGTAAAATATATATTTAAAACAGTTTTAATCAATTTATCATGTACTTTGAATTACTTACCACGTTTGTAAAGTACTATATTTTATCATTACTATGTTGAAAAATATACTACTCCTATATTTTATTGTTAGATATATCTATATAGTATGTATGTCTTAAAGAGTACATGAATTATTAATACATTTTTCTTTAGGCTACTACCGCAAGTGTACGCTGTATATTTTAGACACGGTAAGTAAGATCGATCCCACAAAAACTATTATCTAGGAATAATCGATTACCCAAATTCAACTCCTAATTTTATCTAGGCTATCAAATATCAAAGATGTCAAATAAACTATACTAAAACAAAAATAAATAAATACATGGAGACAAATAGATATAACTGAGACATGTTAATTCTCATCATGATATCACTTGACCAATCCAATTAATGATTAATTATCTTATATGAGCAATCACAAATATCGAATTAACAGCTCTCTCGAGTCAATTAACCGGTTGATTATTTTGCTACCAGAGGTATCTCTACTCGATCTGATAAAACAAAACAACTCCCAAAAGCACCTATAATTGAAAATTTCATCACGTAGGTCATTAATCTCTCGATCTAATGCATCCTACATGTCATGTGTTTACTCTTCCAGAATTAAATCTCCTCTCTTAAATTTTGACTTAATTACTTAAACATGCTCGATTACCGGCCGAATAATCTAACAAGCAATCAAACCATAAACACATTAATAGGATAAAGAATCAATAAATTGAATTGAAATCAAAGATCCATCAGATTCAAATCAAATTACTAACAAGTCCTAGAAACCCATGAAAACTAGCTAGACATGAATATCAACAAACTCATAGACAAGATTGAAAATATCATATCAAACTAAAATAATCCAACAATAAAGGAAAGATAAAGAAAAACTCTATATGAACGATGATCTCTCGATTCCTCGGTCTTTGAAGTCTCCTTCTCCTTTTCAGATGCTCTCAAAATATGTGTTTTCTATCTATGAATGTTATTCTTACCTTAATGATGATTCTCCCTTGTTTTTGGGATGAATTTGAGTATATATAGCATCTTGAAGGTCTCCTAAATGGTTTAGAAGTGTGAGATACGCCAAAAATCGAGTTTGGGGTGAGATAGGAGTCTCTTGGACATGATCGTGTCCCAGGACACGATTAATCGTGCAACGGAACAGATGTTTCTGAATAGTGGGACACGACCGTGTCCCAAGACACGGCCGTGCACTGGTGCACAGTACCGAATTTGATTTCGAGGTCTTCATGAGAGTTGTAAGTCTTGAAGTTAGCTTTCCAATGCCACGGATTTCACCTCAATAGCAGTCTTTTAAAGAAAGTTATGATCAAACTACTAGAGCCTTATCACGACGAAGAACCGAACGCACAACTCCCCTTACTATAGCCAAGGCACTTCTCCAAGGGAATCGGGTGTGTAATCTTCCACTCACACCTGGTGTTGCCCCTGCGGTTGGCAACACCAGTCGCAACACTGGCCTGACTTTGCTGGCTCAACTCCTTATGCAGCGCCAATCGCTGTCAGATCACATTGAAGGCTTGATCCAAATTCGTGACAATTTGGATGCCCTGATTTCAGCTCAAAAAGGGGGAGATGGTGGTGGTGAGGCCGAAGGTGGTGATGAAGATGATGATGGTGCAACATGAAGATGGTGGATGTGTTTGGCAGTGTTTTTGTTTAAGTTCAGTTGATTTTGGATTCTAAACATTTGTCTTAGTTTGTGTAATTCGATTTGGATTATGGATGTTTATGGTGATGAATTTTATTTATTATTCTTGTGTCACTATGTTTTTGTAGTTTGTGTTTTTGTTTGCAGGTTTGAGGGGAGGTTTAATTAAGGGAGAGTCTAATCTATTTGATTTAGGTTTTGAGCTGAAAAAGCAAAAAAGGGGGAGATTGTTAGTGTTGGATTTTACAACATTAATTTAATTTTTCCTTTTTCTTATTTTATCCTAAATCAAATTAGTTTTGTGCTCGTGCGATGCACGGGATTAAGTTCTTAAAGAAATATAATTCTATTTTTTCTATATTTAAAATATTTGAAATTTGAAAAACTATGTCTAATTAAATTTTATAGATTGAAAGTAAGTGACTTATATAATTTAAATATTTAATCAATGGAGAATTAACTTTAGATATTGTGGATAAAATGAAATACTATAGTATTTAAATTTATTTTATAAGCAATTGAGAACAAAATATTATATCATTAAAAGTATACTCTTTTAGGATATCAAGTACATTATTCTCATTTCCTAATTTTGTTAAACTTCGTTTTTGGAAAACAACCATATACAATTAGTAAAACAAAAATGAAAACATACTATTTATTTATATAATTTTTATTAATAGAAATATAAGATTTCTGCAGAAACTTATTGGACATGATATAATTTCTATTCATTTTTTTCTTGTAATTGTATGTTTTTCTTACTATTTTTATTTGGTTTAACTCAAAGATATTAGATAAACCTTCATATCAAATCAATATTTAGAATTGTCAATCATAAATTCAATGTATTTTTTTAAAGCATCTTTTTTATAGCACAAAGATAAAAAAAAAAGTTTACACTCTAATAATTATACTTGTAACTATGATGTTTAATAAAAATTTCTAAAATTATAAAGTGTAATTACATAAATTTAAAAATGCAGTATATACACAACATCATCACACATGTGATCTCTATATTCATATATAACTCAAAATTTCAATCTATTACCATTACTAACTCTTGAATAAAATTATGTGGTTTCATTATTATTTTTTAATAGATCAACAATATTATGCATGTTACTCTATAATATTTTATTGAAATTTTTGTTGTAGTAGTATAACTCTATTATTATAAGCTAGAACCCAAATTTGAAACATAAAAAATATTTATTTATAAACATCATTAATATTATTTAACGATATGGTTATAAATTATTTAATAACACAATAAAATGAATCAACATTTGTGGAAAAAAAAGTTTAAAGTGTCTTTAGTATATGTATAATTGAGTTTCAATTCGCAAGATATTTAAAATCTTTCACACAATTACAATTATAAAATTGAATTCCAATTAAAGTGAAATTACATAATATTTACAGAAAATTACAAAAAAAAAAAAAAGAATTACAAACTACCCCACTATCTTGCGACACGCTTATATTCTAGCCAACATTTGCGACTGGTTGTAACCAAAATCTATAAACGACCAAAATTTATAGATAGACCAAAATCTCTTTACTTCTTAAATAGTAAAAATAACAATTAAAAGAAAAAAAAATTATGGTAATGACGGATTACATTATCCTTCCATCACATCAGATTGTGGGACCAAATTGTCACCATCCTCATTTAAATGAACAAATATTCCACATCAAAACTGAAACAATACCAATTAGATACAAACAAAAAAAAAAAAGAATTGAAAATTTTACAATTCGTAAGAAACATGTTACACTTAAATAGTAAAAAGATTTCATACTTGAGATGTCCACCTGAATAAGAGGGATGGAAATCTTCTTGAAAAACATTCTTCTTCACATGATTAGACGACACACAAAAATTTGAATTCAATTAACTAAAAAATCGTGTGAAATCGTAATTCACATTGATCCGCTCAATGTTGTAATCGTAAGTAATTAGTTCTCTCATATTTATAACATATCATTTGTTAGTAAGATATGAAATTTTATATATGGTATAAATGTGCTAATTTATTATTCTGATTGCATAATTACATGGCTAATATAATGCACATTTCCGAATTCACATCTCTCTTGTGTAAAATGTTTGGGAAGTAACAAACGTATGGAAATTATAATGCAATATGACATATTAAATTAGAGGTGTTTCTTAATTACTTTAATTAGTTTTGGAAATATTGAGATATATATGAATGTACAGTTGATTTTCTAATAAAGTAGAAAACAAATTTCACAAATTAAGTACAAATTCCACAATTCAAGTAAAATATTAAAAAAAAAAAAATTGATGCTTGATTCATGAATTGAATTCAAATATAATTTCAAATGTATTCTCTCTCAAATCAATATATACTATGTTAACTACTTTATTTAGTTTTAAATCACAAAATTGAATATTCTTATTTATTTTTTTAACAGAAGATTTGAATATTTTTATTATTTTGTCATTTTCCTGAAATTTCGTATTCCTACACATTAAAGTTTCCATAATAAATGGAAATTGTAAAATTTGAAAAATGAATTTTGTTATTAAGAGAAGATTGGGAAATTTTCATTTTGCTACATTTTATTTTATTTTCCTTAAATATATATGTATATATCTTACGTGTTTAAAATGAATATTAGAACTCTATATCATAACTGAAAAAATGATATTCATAATAATACATTAATGGTGATTATTAGAAAATATTTTGTAAATATTAAATTACAACAAAACATAATTTTCCAATGTAACTTTAGATACGTGAAATCACACATATTTTTCGATTTTGGATATGAACAAATATTTAAAGCATAACATCTTTCCTATTAAAATTGTTTATGATTTAATTGCATAAAGTTGACTTTTAATATTTATGGGATTAAATTGGATATATTTATCACGTAACTACACTAAATTAGTTTTTTTTTTTCAAAAATTAGATTTTGGTTTTTGACGGAAAATTATGATCAATTTATTTTTGACAATGTTCTTGTTTTATATATATATATATATATATATATAAAGATAATGATAAAGATATATAAGTTAATCTCCAATTACGGTATTACCATATATATGTCAAACCTTTATTTTGGAATAAAGTTAATTCACAAATAATAATTTTGATATTTTAATAATCAATTACCATAATTTAATATTATTACATTTACCAAATATGATTAGAGGAAATGTTTCTCTTTTCCCAATTTATCACAAATGGATTAATCTTTTCGTCACATATATAATTTAACAATTTAAATTTTTTTATATTATTTATAAATTTCTATATTTAAGATGAAGTTTGGGCGGGAAATTCATTATATATGTAAAATTATCATACGAAAATAAAGCCTCACAATTGACTTCCCTAAATATTATTTACCGTATCCATTTTCATCATTTAATAATTGAAAAGTCCGACTTACCGATTTGATAAATTCACAAGTGGAATCTAAATATGTTAAAACATTAGATTTACCATAAACTTTCATCATATATATATATATATATATATATTGAATTAATACTTATTTAATTATTTATTTATATTAAATAAAAAAACATTACCAGTTTTGGAAATATATTTTGGGTGGGAAAATCTTTACCTTGCTGTTTTTAGAAACTATTGTGTTTTATATATATAGTGTAACACCCCAAATAAAATTAATCTATAATTTATTATTGTTCATAAGAAATATAATAATTAAGTCAAGAAATTAAGTCTCGATTCGGTAAATTAGGTTTGAGATGGAAAATCAATTTTTTTGACAATGGGGTTATGTACAAAATCATTAATTTCAAATGATTTGAAGTGAACTTTTATGTTATTTAAAGTCATGATTTACGTATTATGTTGTGGTAAATGATTTTTACGTATTTTATGAACTAATGTTTCTTTCAAGATTTTAAAGTATTTTGCAGGATTGCTTACGGAGGAAACCGAGCTTGATCTCAACTCACTTGACAACCATGGATGAAAGTAAAAAGATAAAATATAGATAAGTTTAAATGAGGAAAAATGATATTTGAGTTTTATGCAAAAATTTTCGTTTATGTCGTAAATGCTTTTATTTTATTTAATTTATTCGTGATCTCTATATGTGATTCTATGTGATAAAATAATTTACATAAAATATAGTACTAGTAAATACTTGTATATAAATTATGTTATTGTAGTAAATTATTATTATAATTAATAATGATGATAATATTATATATTTATATATGTATACGTGTGTAATACATATAACATGTATAAGTTTACATCATGTGTATAGTTATTATTTTATGTATATAATAGATAAGATTTAGGATAAGTTTGGAGAGAAGATATTTTTCTTCTTCCTCTTTCATTATCATACATCTTCATTTTTGCAGAGGATTTGAAGTGTGAAGGGTAAAGAGCTCAATTCATCTTCTTGTTTTAAACTTCAATATTAATTGATTCCAATTATTTCTTAAGTGTAGATGTGTATATATATATATATATATATGTGTGTGTGAAATTATATATGTTTGTGTGCTGCAATTTGAGAGGAAAAAGGGAAGGAAGAAAACAGGGGAAAAGATGGGGAAGAAAACAGAGGAAAGAAAAGAGGAAGAAGAGGGGGGATAGGGAGAGACGGGAGGAGGCGCCACCGCACGGAGCGGCGCCGAGCGAAGACGAAGAGAGCGGCGCCGTGAGCAAGCGCCGCTGTGGTGTGGAGTGTGTGTTTTGTGTGTTTTTGTGTGTGTATCATGTGTATATATATATGTGTTTGTTGCTGTAATTTTGAGAAGTAGGAAAAGAAGGGGGAGATGAGGTAGTGCGAGGGGCGCCATCTGGAGGTCGGATTGGGTGTGCTGCTGCCGACGGACGGCAGCAGCGGCGGCGGTGGCGGCAAGGGGGCGACGGGCGGCGGCCATGGTGCAGGGAGGAAGGGGGGAAAAGATAGGGGCTGTGCAGGGTGTGCGCCGGCGACGGGGTTGTCGCCGGCAGGTTGTGCAGGTGGCGGCAGGCGGTGGTCGGACGGCTGAGCAGTGACGGGAATGGAGTTTGGGTGCAGGGGTGATTTTTGGGAATTTGATTAAGTTTAGGGACTTGATTGCAAATTCTTTAATTTCTGTTTATTTCATTTCAACCCCTAAAATTAGTTTAAGTTGCAATTTAACCCCCAAAACTTTACAAGATTTTAATATATGATTTCAGACTTTATAGAAACGGTAGAATCACTCCTAAAACTTTACTACAATTATAAGTATAATTGTTGTTTATATGGGAATCATGTTAATACTTATGTTTGGTATGAAGTCTTTATATTTAATTACTAGTGTTTATGCTTTAGATTTAATAATCAAATATAAGATACAAAGGATCATGTTATAGGACATAAGAAACTAAACGATTAAGTATGTCGAGTGCAGTTGAGACGAACGGTGATTCCAAAAGCAATCCTCGAGCTGTCATCTTAAGGTGGGGGTAAAATCTTATATGCTTTATTAATTACGCATATGAATATATGAATTCTTTTGATATATGAATTTGAATTGATTAACCATATGAAGTTATAAGTGCTATTGTTATATTGATGAAGTGTTAAAGATTTCCATGTTATAAGTGATATCAAATGTGAATGAAAATGTCAATGTGATGGTAAATGGGAACGTGAATGTTGAACGGTACGGTGAACCTTAAATGGTGAGCCTCAAACGGTAAATGCATAATGGTAAATGTTGTGTCTTGAATGGTAAATGTGAATGTTGATCGCTAAATGTTTGAATGTTTATTAAGTGTGAATTGATTGTGAATGTGCATGCGCATGAAGAGGTGGGATCCCAATGACGGTTATATATTTACTGGATTTAAAACTCCAGATGACGGGTATTTATTGACGGTTATATATTTACTGGACTTAAAACTCCAGATGACGGGTATTTATTGACGGTTATATATTTACTGGACTTAAAACTCCAGATGACGGGTATTTATTGACGGTTATATATATACTGGAATTAAAACTCCAGATGACGGGTATATATTGACGGCTATATATTTACTGGACTAAGTTCCAGATGAGGTTAACTGGACTAAGTTCCAGATGAGGTTATGTATTTATTTTATGTTGAATTGTATAATGTGGAAATATATATGTGCTTCCCCCCTCCACTGAGTGTTTTCTGGCACTCACCCCTATGTGTAAAAATGTTTTCAGCTTAAAGTATTCAGGACATGGTGTGCGAGCGGTGAATGCAGGTAGCCGATACTATCAAGATCGTAGAGGATTTTAATAAAGAGATTTATTTTTATAAATTCCAACATGTTTATTTATGTAAATGTTTATTCTACCTCTCTTTTCAATGTATTAAAAATGTGTTTGTAAAGAAAGGAATTTCAATAAAAATCGTTTCCGCTGCATTTTCCAAAAATTCGTATTTCATAACAATGTTTTATGGGATAATATTTCCCAATTATCCCTGATTTTATTTATCTTTATTATTATTGAAAGAGGCAATTTCTAATGCAAACTAACGCCCACGTGAGATTTTATTCTTTTAAAGAAACGGGGCGTTACATATAGAGATTAGATTTGTTGGATTATATTTAGATTTGATTAAATTTGGAAAGGATTTGCTTTATCTCTCTTAGAGATTTGATTTCTTTATCTCACGTGAGTTTAAATTGTGAATCCTATCTTTACTAACAACTATTCCTAATTTTAGGGAAGTTGTTATTTTCTTCTTTTCTTGATAGGATGCAAAGTAATTATTAAAGATCATGTGAGATTGAAGAAGTCAAAACACGTGAGTTTAAGAGAACGTGGATTGGGAGAGAACGTGAAGAAAAGATTGATTAAGTCAAGATTTCAAGAACATGAAGAAGTCAAGAAGAACAAGTCCACTCCATCATTACGTGAGATCATGGAGATCATGGAGCACTCCAAGATCATGGGAAGTGGAGTCTACACAGTGTACTTCGAGCTCTATAAATAGGTGAAGACTGCTGAAGTTCAAGAGACACAGAAATCGAGAGTTCAAGCAGTCTTAAGTCTAGCAGTACACTGGTGTCATGCTTTGTGTTGGTCACACTAAGACAACACCGTTTTTCTTGTATTGTCATAGAGTTTGCATACTCTTAACATTTTAGTATAGGTGTTCAGAGTGATCAATTGTGAGGTTTTGTATATGTCCCTAAGTTGCGGCATTCCATGGGTATTTGTATATTCGTGGATATATCGTTTGTGTTCTGCATCTTTTGTTTTAGATCCTTTTTCCGTTGTGTGTTACGTTGGTGTTATCAACACGGTTGACAACACTGTGTACTTTGATTGTTTTAATTTTTGTTTTGCAGATCCACATTGAACTTTCAGACAACAAAAACTCATGTAAGACGGTCTCACGAATAGTTTTCATTAGACAGATCCTTATTATCCATGAATTGAATTTATATTCACAAAATTTCATATGAATTGCTAAGTGTTGGTAATAGGTTGACCCGTTTCACTAAAAGAGATTCGTCAGACGGTTTCACACCCAACTTAGTTAAGTTTGATAATAATTATAGAACAAGACAAGTTATCTTTGTAGAATTAGCAATTTCACGTTCAATCGTATTTTCTCTCCCCTTGTTTTGGAGGAATTAATTAGTGATCCATTCCCTAATTATTATTATTTTGGGACAAATTGACACAATTTGCGACAACAATATCTTGGCAACAAGAGTAAGGAATAAAGTTGAAATATTTGTCGTTAACATCTATAATTAAATATTTAAATAAAAAATACAATATTTTAATGGTGAAATCCGAGTTGCAGCAATGAGTTATCATATTTTGTCACAAAAAATGACTATTTTATTATTTTTAACAAATATTTGAATGAACGGCTGAAAATTATATTTGTTGCAAAGTTTAGCAATGAAATTTGCATTTGCTAAAAGTAATATTTATTTTGTTATTTTAGAAAAATAATAGTGATGAAATATTATAATTCATTGCAAAAATTAGCAAACAAAGTTAAGTTCATTGGCCGCAAATGTGGATTTTAGTTATGAAACCCCAGTTTATCGCTAAAATTTAGTCGTTATTTCTTTCTTTTGTTGTATATATAAATGGAGTAGTCTCATAAAATGAGTAATAGTTAAAGAGTTACTCTCCTGTGCACCAGTTGCACGGATCTGTGATCCGTACAACTGGGCCGCGGGCGGGCTGGGTTGGCCCGCCCAGCCCTTGCCTCTTTACTTATTTCGCATGTTTTGGTCGTTACCCTCACGTTATGTTAGGGTTACTTTCGTGTTATGTTAGGGTTACCTTCGCGTTATGTTAATGTGACCCCATATCCAGATTTTATACCCTTAGTTTAAAACCACTTAACTAAAATGTTAATCATACCCTCATGTTATGTTAGAGTTACCTTCATGTTATGTTAGTGTTACCCTCATGTTATGTTAGTGTTACCCTCGTGAGGGTAACACGGGTAACACTAACATAATATGATGGTAACCCTAACATACCATGAGGGTAACCCTAACATAACATGAGGGTATGACTGCCTGAGCGAATCTTGGTGGATTTGAGAGCCCACCAGGGTAACACGGATAACACTAACATAACATGAGGGTAACCTTAACATAACATGAGGGTAACCTTAACATACCATGAGGGTAACCCTAACATAACATGAGGGTATGATTGCCTGAGCGAATCTTGGTGGATTTGAGAGCCCACCAGGGTAACACGGGTAACACTAACATAACATGAGGGTAACCTTAACATAACATGAGGGTAACCTTAACATAACATGAGGGTATGACTGCCTGAGCGAATTTTGGTAGGTTTGAGCGCACCCATCAGCGCGTGGGGGCGTGTGAGAGCGCGTTGGGGCGCGTGAAAACGCACGTCAGAGGCGCGTGGGGCGGGTTGACCCGGGTGCATGGATCTAGGATCCATGCATCAGTTGCATAAAATATTTTGCCATAATTAAATTATCATGGAATAAAAGTTTTATTGGATATGAGTTAGACTTATTAAGCTGATCCTATATATTATACATGGACTGAACTATATATGTTGTGGATTCAGTTCGATGTCAAAATTTAATTTTATATTTTATAATATATTGACATATAAAGAGTGTATATTAGAAAATAAATAAATTCATCAGTTAATATGAAATTTTAATTGTATTGTTTTTTTTTTTAATAAAAACGAATTTTTTTATACCAAAAGTAAGAGAAGGAGAGGTTGTTTACATATAAAAAGATCAAAAACATTTGAGTGCCACCAACTTGAGTCTCTAAAGGGAAGATATGCTTAGTCGAGAGGACTACAATCAAAATTGTTAATATATAATAGTGATATAAATTAAAGAAACACAAACATGATGAAAAATAATAAAGAACACATAATTTCTTGAGGTAAATGTCAATCAAAATGATTTATTTCACCAAAATCTTGATAATAATTGATAGACCACACAACTAATTTACTAGACTAAAGATGTTCGGTTCCAGTCATATTTTTTCTGCAAGAACATTGGAGAAAGTTTACCATGGCCTAAATAGAATCCATCCTTTTAACGAACCACTCTAATACAGTATCTGAGTAGCATGTTTGAATATGATAACTCCAAACATCGAAAGCTTTGTCCATTGGACCCCACCAAAAGTGACTGAAGAACAAGGTTCTATCCACTATATTTGAATGAAACGACCATTGATAATCTTGATCTATTGAGAGCGTATGATAACCTAAATTGTTATCTTTGGAGGCACAATGAATTTTTATTGGCTCCGGAATATTATTAACAATACGAACATAATTTCTTAGGGCAATATGCAAACCAAGGGTATGAGAAAAATGAATTGATAGGATGAATAGAGAGCAGATAATCTTGAGTGAAGTATGACTACTCATTTAAAAAAAATTTTTTTCTAGTTATAAGTGAGCAAAAAAATTATGGCAACAAATATGTACAATATATACAATAATTATATGCCAAAGCTGGCCCATAGGCCCACCAAATGTTGTTGGATGCACTTATAATTTTTTCGGAAATACATTAATAATACACATTAATACATATATAAAAATAGACATTTTTAAAGGTTCAAATGGTAAGAATCTCACGCCAAAATCACATTTCTAAGACTGAAATTGTTTTAAATTTTATGCAAAAAAATTCTAATCCAATTTCATGTTTCGGAAATATTATGACCAACTTACCGTATGAAAAATATATATTTAAAACAGTTTTAATCAATTTATCATGTACTTTGAATTCCTTACCACGTTTGTAAATTGTAATGTACTATATTATATCATTACTATATTGAAAAATATATTACTCCTATATTTTATTTTTTTGATATATAGCATGTATGTCTTAAAGAGTACATGAACATATTAATATATACACATGTATATATGTGTATATATTTATATACTTATATACGTAACATATGTATATATGTATCTATATTCTCTGTAGATATTTTAAAAATAAAATAATATAGATATTTTATAACGCCCCGTTTTAAAATCCTGTTTTAGCGCTACTTACATTAGAAATTGACTTTGTAACTAATAATAAAGATAAATAAAATCAGGAATAATTGAGAAATGTTATTCCATAAAACATAGTTTTGAAATACGAACTTTGGAAAGTTGCAGCGAAAAGGACTTTCTTGAAATATCTTTTCTTATAAACATTTTTAATACATTGAAAATAACGATAAAATAAACATTTACATAAATAAACATGTTTGGAATTTATAAAAAATAAAACTCTTTATTAAAATCTTCTATAACTTTGATAATATCGGCTACCTGCATTCACCGCTCGTATGCCACGTCCTGGGTACTTTAAGCTGAAAACATTTTTACACATAGGGGTGAGTGCCAAAGGAACACTCAGTGGGTCGACCTGTATTGTGATAGGGACATATAATACTATAAACATATACTATACATGTACATATACATATTGCACATTGTGGACTCCCGAGTAGTCCCTTGCAAACCATTGAATAGGTTTCCGAAGAAAACCTATCGGAGCCCCAAGCCGACTCCATTGATCATTGGGTTTTTACACCGCTGTTGTTGGGTTTTCTGAAGAATACCCCCATAGATGGGTTTCCAAAGAATACCCTACTTGGCGTAGAATGCGCATGCGCAGTTAAGTGTTTCACATAATGTTTCTCACATAACACATAGTACACGTTATTCACGTTCACGTAAGTTCATATAATTCACAACAATACAAATAGACAATTAAATCCTTTGCCATGTATTGGTTTCTAAAGAAACCCCTCTGGTACGGGTATTATCCCGACTTTTCGTCATATGAAATCAATTGCCTTTGTATTCCTTGAAATCGTTAACCTTTCGAAAACATATAATTTACTCAAAAATCGATCATATAATTAAGACGATCCACTTGAAAACGACATCACATAATTACAGAATTCAAATCACATAATACTCACAAATTCACATAATAAATTGTATATTTAAGATCATAGTAAGATTTTACCCCCACCTTGAATATTACTCGATCTTTGCCAAAAGTTCTTTGCCCTTTTCTTCCTTAATCTTGCCTTTCATTCGTATTCCCTACATAATGTAGAAGCTCATCTTAATACTTAACTTGATCATCTATAAATGAAATAATCTATCGAATTAACTCTTGATAATGTTGATGACTAAGGGTTCTTAGTTTAATCAAAATTAAGGTTTATTTGAAAACTAGGGTTTTCATTACTTAACGGTAGTTCGTCACACTTTTCATATCATTTTGGAAGTCATTCTAGCATTTACTAGCGTTGTAGGATATAATACATATAAAATATAAGTGTTTGGGGTCTTAATATAATATTTAGTAAGGTCTAGGGTTCGTTTCGTAATTTCAGCAAGGTCTTGGGGTCAAATTGCTATTTCTGTATAACTTGGGGGTCAATCTGCAATTAAAATTAAACTCAGGGGCTGAAATTAAATCCCTAATTAATGCAGGGACTGAGGAGCAATAACTTAATAGATCAAGGGTTGAAAATCAATTAATCATGAAATTGGAAAATTGCAAGGAGGTCCCTGGACAAAACAAATTCCCAACTCAAATCCCTACCCCCAAACCTCCTACCCCTTGCTATCCCAGCCGCCCCTGCCGCCGCCTGAACAACCTGCCGGCGACAGCCCCCGTCGCCGGCGCACACTCTGCACGGCGCCGCCCCCTTCGATTTCCCCCCCGATAACCAACAACACACACACCCATCACACACAACACACAAACAACACACACACACATAGCAGCGCCGTCGCCGTCGGCGCTGCCCTCCCTACCTAAGCACGGCCTGCATGGCGCCGCCACACCGGGCGGCGCCCTTCTCTCTTCTTTCCCCCTGCTCGGCCTCGCACGCAGCCTTCGCACAGCGGCTGCCTTCGCACAGCAGCGCCGTAAGCGGCGCTGCCCAACCCCCCCATTCGGCCTGCCTCTGCCGGCGCCGCCCGATGCGGCGCCGCCGATGCGGCGCCGCCCCTCACTTCCTCATCTCCCCCTTGTTCTTCCCCTTTCTTTCCCCTGTTTTCTTCCCCATCCCAAAGCCACAGCACACACCCAAAACATCTACACACATATATACATACATATTTATCTACAATTTGGGGAAAAAATTAAGAAGCAATTAAAAACTTTACCCTTTACCCTTCCACACTCCAAATCCTTTTCCAGTTTGGTGAAGAAGAAAATTGAGAGAGAAAAGAGATTGAGAGGAGATGAATACAGAGGGAGAGAGACGAGAGATGAGATCCAAAAGATAAGGATAGAAGAGAGAGAAAAGGCAAGTGACGAGGTGTCATCGCATGAGAGGGTGAGGTGGAGATGAGTGTTGACTCATTCCATTCTCCACACTATAGAACGTGTCGGATGTTAATACGAATTTAGTCGGAAATTATACTTTCTTTGATCAGGATTTAATTGTACATTGAATTTAATTATTTACGGTATGACTTATTTGGTCGACATTTATTTTGCATACAGGTTACAATAATTAGATCTCGCCTAAAAATTATCAATCGAGACCAACCCCATTAATTAAAATTGGATATATCAAACAACTTAATAATATATCAAATTTACGAATTAATCGATATCTTAGTTTACTATTAATAATCTATTTTATCTGTTTTGCCAACTAAATTATTCGTAATTAGTAATTAACTTTAGGGTATATGTATTGAAATATTTTATACGTTATATCATTGATAGATTGATTCTACGACTTAAATCTAAATTATGAAAAGACGAATCTAAACTCAATTTTGATGAGTTAACTTATATATTATATTTCTCATTAATTCTAATTAGATCTTAATTTTATTTTGGGTGTTACATCCTCCCCTCCTTAAAATAAATTTCGTCCTCGAAATTTTAGGAAAGTTATTCTCTCTCTAACCATGCTAATATGTATCTAACCATAAATTATATCGTTATCTCTCTTTACTTATATCTTTTCAATTATATCTTTATAAGAAGATTTCTTGATTTTCTTAAATCATAACTTATCGTACCCTAAATTAATTCATAGTTCTTTTTATAACTTTATGTTAAGGATGAAGATCAATTTGATCTAAATGCTAGAAGTTGTTCTCTAAGATACTTCACAATTTCATTATGCTATAAGAATGTTTTTGGATATTCCTAGAATTGTGTGTAAAGATATTATGGATTAATTGGTATCTTAGTAAAAATTTATTAGAATCTATCCATAAATGATTAAGAACTAGATAATAGCAACATTATATATTATACATTAGATCAAAATTATTTCTTCATAGGATCATTATTTTTTTTTAATGATTAAGTTACATAATTATAATATGTGAAATTAAAAGATAACTGCTCTCCATTCTAACTAGAAGTATTTATCTTATTTTATTTTTATATCCTTTCTACATAAAATGAAATGATCCTAGTTAGTGATTAACTTTAATTTATTTTCTAGTTTAGTCCAAATCATAAAAAGATGAATTGAAACTTAATTTCATAAATCTACTTATTACGATTCTTATGTCTTCTAATTAAAACTTAATTCCATCTGGTGTTTTATCATACCCCAAAAAAAATATTTCATTTTCAAATTTAGAAAAGTACCTAAGACGCACATATGTATTTATCTAGAAAATCCAATTATTTATTTATTTATATCATCACTTATCTTATCTTTAATTACTATATGACTCTATGGTTAAAATATTTTCACTTAAGTTATAAATACTTTACTTAGTAGTATGATCCTCATGTCTCCAATCAAAACTTAGTCTTGTGAAATTATCTAAATATTTAATTTCTTATTTCCCAAGACTCTTCATACTTTCAACTAGTTCTTAATTATTGTTGTATTCCCATATCCAAAACTAAAATTTTGTCTTGTATTCATAACTCCTCTCTCACCTTTTAGAATTGTATACCTGACCCTTTTAAAACTTTACCTTCTCGAATAGGTCCAGATGGCCTGTTTTCCTTATTTCCATGTCGTCTATCCTTATTGTTATTCTAAAATGTCTCATAAATTATTTGATGTCTATCTTGGGCTCTGTTATTCCGAATTTGATGATTTTTTTTATTTATTATTATTATTTATTTATTATTTTTTTTTAGAGAGAGTTGTACAACTTTCATGTTGTACATGTTCTTTAAGTTTGAACTTATTGCAGTAACAGATTATAGGAATTCGAATATTGTGCAAAAACGTAATTATTTTCATCTTAACATGGTTTGAGAAATTTACGCATAACTGGGAGTGAAAATTGATTTAGACTAAAATTAATAGCATCTAATATCTAACCTCGAAGGATATTACTTTTAGGAAGAAGCCAAGTTAAAGTTCTGGGTAGAAAAGGCTCAAAACGAGGCTAGAAGGCAAGACTCGTGACTACTCGAGTCAGTCCGGATTACAAGCGATTGGATGACGAGATTTAATTCTTTTTGAACTTCCTTTCGGTTATAACTAGATGAAGGTTCGATCCTAATCCTTCTGGATATAAGTTGGGAATTAAAAGGTTTGTGGACACACATGTAGTGAGATACTGAGGACGAATCTTAAGAATAAGCATGGAAGGAAAAGATTGAAGATTCCGGAGGTGAGAAGATAAAATTCGAATAGTAATTCACTAAATCCTTCTTTAACTTTTTATTTCTGGTTGTGATTATGTCTTATTATAATTTATATTGCTCATAAAATTTCATCATTAGATTCCAGTTGGAATATGATCGAGAATAATTTTAGGAAGAAGGAAACTTACAGTGAAACATTTGATTTACATAATGGGAATTTATTAGGATAACATTTTTTTTTCAGTACGGTTGTACTCGTAAATTTTCTTCCAAGGTCGTTCTACTAACGTTGATCGATTTTTTTTTTAATACAGAACGTGTATTTATTATGAACGTAAACTTAAAGATTCTATTTTTTTAGGAAAATTTCAGCATCATTCTATTCCTACAACTCAAAGCAAGTGAAATCCATTATGAGCGACTAAATTATTCTAACTATCATTACATCTATGAATGTCGTTTATTATAATTCGATCTAGGTGATACTAAAGCACTTACAAACGAATCTGATTCCATAAAACAACTAATACCCTCAACATTATTATTATTATATCATCACCATAGCAAAATCATACCACATAATACTACACCAACTCCTACAAACGGCCATTTACGCACACGAGCTCTGCTGCTGCAGTCAGTGGCTCAGTGGCGGCGTCCAGTAAGCAGTGTGTTGATAGTAGTAACACATACCACAAAAAGAATAATACATAGCCAAGAAGCTCACACTTTCATCATAAGCGATTATAACTAAATACGATGTCATATCGTAACCGTAGCTCAATAAAAAGTTCCTTATGACATAACATTGGGACCCAAATAAATTTAGGACTTCCATATTCTCATAAATTCGAGACCATTTACCATTAAACATTGTAACATATCATATCGGAGTCCGAGCAGTAGAGGGCGTGAATGCTGGTAGCTGATAATATATATATATATATATATTTATTAAACAAAAGTGTGTTTTCACTTTACCCCTGAATTTTGAGTTCAACAAAATTTTTAAAAAATAAAATATTTGAGCAAGTCTACAGAATCATAGACCTGCTTTGATACCACCTATAACGCCCCGTTTTAAAATCCTGTTTTAGCGCTACTTACATTAGAAATTGACTTTGTAACTAATAATAAAGATAAATAAAATCAGGAATAATTGAGAAATGTTATTCCATAAAACATAGTTTTGAAATACGAACTTTGGAAAGTTGCAGCGAAAAGGACTTTTTTGAAATATCTTTTCTTATAAACATTTTTAATACATTGAAAATAACGATAAAATAAACATTTACATAAATAAACATGTTTGGAATTTATAAAAAATAAAACTCTTTATTAAAATATTCTATAACTTTGATAATATCGGCTACCTGCATTCACCGCTCGTATGCCACGTCCTGGGTACTTTAAGCTGAAAACATTTTTACACATAGGGGTGAGTGCCAAAGGAACACTCAGTGGGTCGACCTGTATTGTGATAGGGACATATAATACTATAAACATATACTATACATGTACATATACATATTGCACATTGTGGACTCCCGAGTAGTCCCTTGCAAACCATTGAATAGGTTTCCGAAGAAAACCTATCGGAGCCCCAAGCCGACTCCATTGATCATTGGGTTTTTACACCCATGTTGTTGGGTTTTCTGAAGAATACCCCCATAGATGGGTTTCCAAAGAATACCCTACTTGGCGTAGAATGCGCATGCGCAGTTAAGTGTTTCACATAATGTTTCTCACATAACACATAGTACACGTTATTCACGTTCACGTAAGTTCATATAATTCACAACAATACAAATAGACAATTAAATCCTTTGCCATGTATTGGTTTCTAAAGAAACCCCTCTGGTACGGGTATTATCCCGACTTTTCGTCATATGAAATCAATTGCCTTTGTATTCCTTGAAATCGTTAACCTTTCGAAAACATATAATTTACTCAAAAATCGATCATATAATTAAGACGATCCACTTGAAAACGACATCACATAATTACAGAATTCAAATCACATAATACTCACAAATTCACATAATAAATTGTATATTTAAGATCATAGTAAGATTTTACCCCCACCTTGAATATTACTCGATCTTTGCCAAAAGTTCTTTGCCCTTTTCTTCCTTAATCTTGCCTTTCATTCGTATTCCCTACATAATGTAGAAGCTCATCTTAATACTTAACTTGATCATCTATAAATGAAATAATCTATCAAATTAACTCTTGATAATGTTGATGACTAAGGGTTCTTAGTTTAATCAAAATTAAGGTTTATTTGAAAACTAGGGTTTTCATTACTTAACGGTAGTTCGTCACACTTTTCATATCATTTTGGAAGTCATTCTAGCATTTACTAGCGTTGTAGGATATAATACATATAAAATATAAGTGTTTGGGGTCATAATATAATATTTAGTAAGGTCTAGGGTTCGTTTCGTAATTTCAGCAAGGTCTTGGGGTCAAATTGCTATTTCTGTATAATTTGGGGGTCAATCTGCAATTAAAATTAAACTCAGGGGCTGAAATTAAATCCCTAATTAATGCAGGGACTGAGGAGCAATAACTTAATAGATCAAGGGTTGAAAATCAATTAATCATGAAATTGGAAAATTGCAAGGAGGTCCCTGGACAAAACAAATTCCCAACTCAAATCCCTACCCCCAAACCTCCTACCCCTTGCTATCCCAGCCGCCCCTGCCGCCGCCTGAACAACCTGCCGACGACAGCCCCCGTCGCCGGCGCACACTCTGCACGGCGCCGCCCCCTTCGATTTCCCCCCCGATAACCAACAACACACACACCCATCACACACAACACACAAACAACACACACACACATAGCAGCGCCGTCGCCGCCGGCGCTGCCCTCCCTACCTAAGCACGGCCTGCATGGCGCCGCCACACCGGGCGGCGCCCTTCTCTCTTCTTTCCCCCTGCTCGGCCTCGCACGCAGCCTTCGCACAGCGGCTGCCTTCGCACAGCAGCGCCGTAAGCGGCGCTGCCCAACCCCCCATTCGGCCTGCCTCTGCCGGCGCCGCCCGATGCGGCGCCGCCCCTCACTTCCTCATCTCCCCCTTGTTCTTCCCCTTTCTTTCCCCTGTTTTCTTCCCCATCCCAAAGCCACAGCACACACCCAAAACATCTACACACATATATACATACATATTTATCTACAATTTGGGGAAAAAATTAAGAAGCAATTAAAAACTTTACCCTTTACCCTTCCACACTCCAAATCCTTTTCCAGTTTGGTGAAGAAGAAAATTGAGAGAGAAAAGAGATTGAGAGGAGATGAATACAGAGGGAGAGAGACGAGAGATGAGATCCAAAAGATAAGGATAGAAGAGAGAGAAAAGGCAAGTGACGAGGTGTCATCGCATGAGAGGGTGAGGTGGAGATGAGTGTTGACTCATTCCATTCTCCACACTATAAAACGTGTCGGATGTTAATACGAATTTAGTCGGGAATTATACTTTCTTTGATCAGGATTTAATTGTACATTGAATTTAATTATTTACGGTATGACTTATTTGGTCGACATTTATTTTGCATACAGGTTACAATAATTAGATCTCGCCTAAAAATTATCAATCGAGACCAACCCCATTAATTAAAATTGGATATATCAAACAACTTAATAATATATCAAATTTACGAATTAATCGATATCTTAGTTTACTATTAATAATCTATTTTATCTGTTTTGCCAACTAAATTATTCGTAATTAGTAATTAACTTTAGGGTATATGTATTGAAATATTTTATACGTTATATCATTGATAGATTGATTCTACGACTTAAATCTAAATTATGAAAAGACGAATCTAAACTCAATTTTGATGAGTTAACTTATATATTATATTTCTCATTAATTCTAATTAGATCTTAATTTTATTTTGGGTGTTACATATTTATAGATTTAACAAATTTATATTTAGTTTTACATTATTTGTTGAATTTTATTTTTAACTTATACTTTTTATGTGATTAATTAGAACATTATAACAAGATTGTAATATATTTATTTCATATCCTTGAAAAGAATATATCCTGCAAAAAATGTGTGATATATAATTAGAATATTTGTTAGAGAATATTTTTTTGAGTTAATTGTAAGTGTGGGTCGAACTTTATCTTTTGTAGGAAGTATTGATCACGCGTTTTTTACTATTAATTTGAGGAATTAAAATTGGGCAAGTGTGAATATATAGGGTAAAAGGTTGTCCTACATTTTGATTAGATGATGACGATGCATTTTCAGGCTCTATACCGATTTTCGGTGAGTCAAAATTGATGCATGAAGTTAGCGGCCAAAATTCAGTTTGGTGATCGAATGTATTAAATCTAGAGCATGAGAGAGAAAAGTGATTTTGCATTAATTGGAATAATGATGATTACATGTATTTAAAGCAAGATCAAAATATCTAAACCTAACCTAACTGCCTCTTAACAAACCCTAACTAATTACATGTGGCAAGCTTATGTAGCAGTGAGTAGAAAACCCTAAGCTTAGATATTTAATACATCAATATATCAAAAATATATGTATACTTCAATACGCTCCCATGCGTTCCTAGCCCGGATCGTGTAGAAGAGAAAGTTTAGATTGTAGAGAATGAAAGCGATTTGCAGATAAGGCCTTAGTAAGAATGTCAGCCACCTGAGATTCCGAGGGTACAAAACGAACATCGACCTCTTTGTTATGCACCTTCTCCCGAATAAAATGCACATCCATTTCAATGTGTTTCGTCCTAGAATGAAAGGCTGGACTGAAAGCAAGCTTAATAGCTCCTATGTTGTCACACCATAGCACAGCCGGCTGCTCAATAGAAATACCAAGCTCAGTAAAGAGACTCTTAAGCCATAACAAATCTGTTGTAGCCAATGCCAAGGACCTGTACTCAGCCTCTGTACTGCTTCTAGCAACCACATGCTGCTTCTTGCTGCTCCAAGTAAGTGGATTGGAACCAAGGAAAATACAGTAGCCGCTTGTACTCCTTCTATCATCAATGTTACCTGCAAAGTCTGCATCAGCATACCCTTGAAGCACTAATCTGGAAACAGGTTTGAACAATATTCCAGTGGATTGTGTTCCTTGAAGATATCTCAGTACTCTTTTGCAAGCAAGCCAATGTCTTGTAGTAGGTTGATGGAGATATTGACTTAGTTTGTTTACCATATAAGAGACATCAGGTCTGGTGAGTGTCAAATACTGCAAACTCCCAACAACACTCCTATATAGAGAAGGTTGATCAAACAATGGACTGTCATGAAGAGAAAGTTTCAGACCTGCAATGTATGGTGTTGGACATGGTTTGCAAGAAGATAAACCTGCAGTATGAAGAAGATCCGTAATGTACTTGCTTTGAGTAAGATGAATGCCAAGATCACTCCTATGTGCTTCAGTTCCAAGAAAATAATTCACCTCTCCAAGGTGCTTAAGAGAGAATTTAGCATGTAGCTTAGAAATAATATCATCAATCATGGAAGAGTCATCTCCTGTGATAAGTATATCATCTACATAAACAAGAACCATAAGCATCTTACCCCCTGAATTCCAATAGAATAAAGAACTATCTGCCACTGACTTGTGCAAGCCCAATGTGATAAGATATGATTTAAGAGTGTCATACCAAGCCTTGGGCGCTTGCTTAAGGCCATACAAAGCCTTAACCAACCTGCAGACATGATTAGGATAAGATGCATCTACAAAACCCTCAGGTTGATTCATATAGACTACCTCATTCAAAGCACCATTGAGGAAATCATTATTAATGTCAACCTGTTGAATTTTCCAGCCCCTGGTCACAGCTAAAGTGAACATTAATCTGATAGTGAGAGGCTTAATCACTGGACTAAAGGTATCAAAGAAGTCAATCCCAGCATGTTGCTCAAAACCTCTGCAAACTAACCTTGCTTTATACTTGCTTATACTCCCATCAGGATGCTTTTTGATTCTGAAAATCCATTTATTAGATATGGGATTGAAATGTGGACTAGGTGGAACTAACTCCCAAGTGTTATTGGACTGCAGAGCCCTGAATTCCTCTTCCATGGCAAGTTTCCAGTGAGGAGAAGATAAAGCTTGAGGAACACTATGAGGTTCATGATGAAGAAGATCAGCCACAAACACTCTAGGTTTGATTATGCCTCTTTTGGATCTAGTGATCATAGGATGGGTGGATTTGGAAGGAGGAAGAGATGATGGCTTGGCAGTAAGAGTATTGTCATGAGAAGAAGATGAAGAAGATGAGGAGGAAGAAGTAGATTCTGTTGAGAGAGGAGAGTTAGATGAATCACCAACCTGAGGAATAGGCAAAGGAATCTGAGGAATAGGTAAAGGAATGGAGATAGGAAGAGATGGTAAAGAGGACTGAACAGAGGAGAGAGAAGGGAGATGAGTGGATTGAGGAGAAAATAGAGAAGAATAAGGGAACTCAGCTTCATTAAACTCCACACTCCTAGCAATATAAAGTCTACCACTAGGATGCAAACATTTATATCCCTTATGAGCTAAACTATAACCAATAAACACACATTTGTCACTTCTAAATTGGAGCTTATGATTGTTATAAGGTCTCAAATAAGGAAAGCATGTACAACCAAAGCATTTCAACAATTGATAATCTGGAACTTTGTTGTAAAGCACAAAATATGGTGAATTTCCCTTAAGCACAGAAGTTGGAAGTCTATTAATAAGGAAAGCAGCAGTTTGAAAAGCATCACTCCAAAAAGACAAAGGAAGATTAGAGTGGCTAAGAAGGGATAACCCCATTTCAGTTATATGTTGATGTTTCCTTTCAACCAAACCGTTTTGAGCATGAGTGTAAGGGCAAGAGTGCCTAAAACTGATACCATTACTACTTAGAAAAGATGACAAGACCATAAACTCCCCTCCCATATCACTTTGTAAAGTAACTAGCTTAGTATTAAACAGCCTTTCAACTAGAGGAAGAAATTTTTTAAAAATTCCAGCAACATCAGATTTATGAACCAATGGATAAAACCAAGTATATCTAGTGAAGTCATCAACAAAAATCACATAGTATCTATAACCATCTCTACTAACTTGAGAAGCTGGACCCCAAACATCAGTGTGAACAATTTCTAGAGGCTTAGAAGTAGAATGCAAAACAGAAGGAAGATGTTTTTGATGAATTTTACCCTGTTTGCAAGCATCACAAAATGAAATTAAGGAAGAATGTGGCACATTTATTGATTTGAGAACATGAGATAGAGTGGCATTACATGGATGACCTAATCTATTGTGCCAAAGAGAAGACAAAATGGAAGCATTTGCAACAGAACTGACCAAAGCTAAATTTGAAGAATTACATGACTTGAATTGAGATAAGCCAGCAGATGGAAGATGTGTGAGATCAAGCTGATATAATCCATCTTTAAGTTCCCCTCTCAACAGAACCTTGTGAGACTTCAGATCCTTAACAACACAAGAAGAATGATGGAATTCAATATAAGCACTATTATCCTTTAAGAATTGAGAAATGCTAAGAAGATTTTTGGTTATATCAGGAACAAAAAGCACATGATTAAGCTTTAGAGATGAATGAGAAAGAGAAGGAATAATAGAATGGCCAGTATGAGAAATAGACAAAGGAGCACCATTGCCAACAAGGAGTTTCTGAGTACCTTGATAAGGAACTTGCATGTGAAGGTTTTCAAGAGCCGCAGTAACATGGTGAGTAGCACCACTATCCACAATCCAATCAGATGAATGAGGTGTAGAAGAATGACCAATGGAGGATGAATTTCCAGAAGAAAACACCTGATTAGGAGAAGAAGTAGCATTCAGCAAATTAGCTTGCATTGGTGTAGCACCTTGCTCAACACCAGTAAAAGAGACATCAAATCTCTTGTAGCACTTGATTGCTACATGATTTGCCTTGCCACAGAGCTGGCAAAAGACACGGCCACCACGAAAGGTCCTTCCACGGCCACGACCACCTCTGAAATTAGAACCTCCTCTAAACCGATCAGAAGTACCCCGAGCATAATGAACATTAGGAGAAGCAACACTTGAATTGGCATTAGGGGAAACAACACTTGAATTGGCAGATATTGATGCAGATTGATTAAGGCGAAGTTCATGAGTTTGCAGCATGAATTGCACCTCAGCAAGCGAAAGTGTTTCACTCCTAGTAGTGAGATTAACCACCACACTCTCAAAATCGGAGCCTAAACCACCCAACAAATATAATACCAGCTCATCTTCATCAATACTCTGACCAGCAGCGCGCAATTGATCAGCAAAATTCTGCATCTGCATAGTGTAATCGGCAATACCTAAATTCCCTTTCTTCAGAGTTTGAAGTTGAAATCTAAGATTCATCGCGCGTGCCTTCGATTGAGACCGAAAGAGTTGTTCAAGCGCTCTCCAATCTCAAATGCGTGGGTAAAACGGCTAACAAAGCCAAGCATAGACTCTGAAATGGAATTGAGAAGCCAGCCTTTGAGAAGTTGATCCCGACGAATCCAGTCCATAAACTCTGGACTCCGCACTCTAGAACCACTATCAGTAGTAACAAATTCAGTAGGAATGGAGTCTTCGTCTCCATGGAGAAAATCATCAAAACCATGAGCTGTGACCAACGCAACAACTTGCGACCTCCAGTAGAAGAAATTCGACCGATCAAGTCGAATGGTGAGTGTAGGAAACGTTGGCAAGACAATCGCCATTGAAGTAGAGCTCAACCCGAGCTCGATTTGAGCTAAGAGGAAGAAGGTGCCCCAGCTCAAGATACCATATTAAATCTAGAGCATGAGAGAGAAAAGTGATTTTGCATTAATTGGAATAATGATGATTACATGTATTTAAAGCAAGATCAAAATATCTAAACCTAACCTAACTGCCTCTTAACAAACCCTAACTAATTACATGTGGCAAGCTTATGTGGCAGTGAGTAGAAAACCCTAAGCTTAGATATTTAATACATCAATATATCAAAAATATATGTATACTTCAATAGAATGTTGCCTTCGATGTTGGGTAAGATGACGGGCAACATACCTCGTCTGCGAAGCCCAAATGATAATGCCCATATCGAAGCCTTTGTGTCTTACGAGTCCTCCTTAACGGTGGTGTTATTTCCCATAGCTTTGAGACTAAGATTTTGAAGGTCTTCGTCTTTAATGGAGGAGTCCCATGTTCTTTGAAGGAAGATATTTTTCTCCACTGGAAATCCCAATCTGAATTATATGATGTGGTTCATAAATCTGAACTCCATCTCTCCATACTGGAATTGAACTTTGAATCTTCAAATAAATGTCTTTGTCTGTGTTGAAATGGAGATATAGAATATGTAAAATATATCAGAGAGAGAAAGTAGAGAAATCTAAAACTCTTAACTGCTTTCTTTAAATCTTTAGGAAGAAGTGAAATCTCCAAAAGATGATGTTGAGGGTCTGCATTTTTACAAAAGTTATAATAACTTATGTCTTTTTTATCTGTTGTGAAGTAATGTTCTTGGGCAAACATTTCTTCATCAGCCCTTGCACAGGAATATAAGAATTTAAAGTCAGAAATTCTTATTTCTGGAGGGATTTCAGAACTCTGTTCTTCTGGTTTTTTTTAGAAGGAAGTCTTCCAAGACTAATCTTCTTATTTTTGCCATTAACAACTGCTGCTGCAAATGTTGGTCTGAGTGTGTCAGCATTTGTTATCAGATTGAGTTCTGGCAACATTTTTTCTCTTCTGTAAATATTTGTAGAAGTTTTTGCTTCCAAAAAGCTTCTGTATTTCTTGGTTTTAACACCAGAAACACCTTCACTTGCCTTTTTGGCAATATCCCAGTTTTCATAGATACCTGCATTTGGACCATTGAAAACTACATAATATCTGTTAGATTGAATTTCAGGAACTTGAATTTCCTTCTCTGTTGATTTCTCAACAACTGATTCTTTCGAAACAGATTTTTCAGGAAGTGGAATTTCCTTTTTATACTCAGGCCTTAGATTTAAATCTGAAGGTTTAATGAGTTTTGTAGAGATTGAATCTTCTACTTGAATTTTTGGCAAATCCACAGCCTTCACCGGATTTGATGATTCTTTACCCGAAGCCGGACACTCGGGAATAGATTCTATTTTACTCATGGAGCAAGGAATATAATTATCCTTTTGTTGTTCAGACTTTACAAGTCTTACATATTTGAGTTTGGCTCTTACCAACTCAAGTTCTTGACTAAAAGTCCTTCCTGGAACAACAATTGTTGTTCTTCATCCATTTCTGGATATTTTCCTGTAAGTCTTAATTAGACCTGAGGTTTTACCCTCTAAATTGCACGCCGAATGGCGATTTCAATCTTTAGAGTATCATAAAACAATGTTAATTATGAAATTCTCTGGTCAGAAAGTCTGCAAAATGATTCTTTGATCCTGCAATATGAACAACATCAAAGTCATAGTGATGCAACCATTGTTGCCATCTTACAAGGCGTCCTTGTTTATTATCTCCTTTAAGATTAATCTTAAGAAAATAAGTAAAATTCTTATTATCTGTTCTAACAAGAAATTTGCAAGGCGTTAGATAAATAGAAAATTTCTTTATCACTCTAATAACAGAAAGATATTCTTTCTCATTACTGTGATATTTTTTCTAGGCTGCTTTAAAGCTACCTGATGTATAACGACAGATTAATTCTTTATCGTTATTAACTGCTTTGAGAATTCCTCCCCAGTATTCATCAGACGCATCGGTCTCGATGATCAGTTTATCCTGAGGGAGAGGATGATAGAGTTTTGGAAAACTCTTTAGATTCTTTTTAATCTTACTCATGTAAGTTGTATCAGAATCTTTCCATTCCCAAGGAATTCCTTCCTTAAGCTTTGCTTGCAAAGGTGCACGAATGCTAGCAAGTTTTGGAATATAATCAGATGCATAGGTTAATATTCCTAAAAACCTCTCTAACTGTTTTTTATCCTCAGGTCTATCTGGGAACTTATGAATATGTTCTAAGATATGACTTTTGTGGGCAATGTTTCCCTTGATCAATTTCTAATCCTAGAAAATTAATCTTTTCTTTAAAAAGCTGAGTTTTCTTTTTAGATAAAATAATACCTAAAGTTACTGAATACAAGAATATCATTAATGTAAACACAACGGTATTTTTCCATAGATCTAAATGCATTTTGCATATGTCTTTGGAATATCGATGGTGCTTGTTTTAACCCAAAGGGTAGAACTAACCATTGATAATGTCAGATGGTTCTTCTTCTTCAGACTCAGTGTCTGGTTCTGAAATATCTTCTTCAAGATTTTCAAGTTTTAAAATTTGTCTAAGGTTTTTATTAGACTCAATTTCTCTATTGACTTCTTGAGGTTCTAATTCAAGTAATCTAATAGTTTCTTCAAGCTGTAAAGCTTCTTCTTCACTGGTAATATATCCTTCGAGCATATTCCAGAGTGAATGTTCTAACTTTTCAAAGTAAGAAGTCATTCTATATTGATACCAAAAGGCCATTCTAGGGCATCAGGGTTTCCTGAGGATCCTAATTCTGCATTTCCAACTAAAAAGTTTGGATATGTGTATTTTCCACCTTTTCCATGGTTCTCAATTTTTTCCTTTTCAGGATTTTTGAAATCTTTACTATTTAAGATTTCTTTGTTACAAGGGCAGTAATTTATTTCATCTTTTATTTCTTTGATGATTTTTGCTGCAACTTGCTCAATATCAGTAGATTCTACTGGTTTTTTATTAAGAATTGTTAGAATTTCTTCTAATGTCTTCTTAATTACTTCGAGATCTTTTTTAATCTTTGGTAGACTCATTCTTTTCCTAGAATTTGTCTTAGAAGTTCATCAATTTCTTTTAACTTAGAAGTGAAGTCTAGGACTTCTGTTCTAGTTATGGGAAGGTCCTTAGGTTTACTAAGATCTTCAATTTTCTTAAAATTAAGGATTTTTCCTTTTTTTTTTGTAAATATGAGGATTTACAACTAAAGGATTACACATCTTCTGTTGTGATTTTCCTAAGAATATCTTCGAAGTTATCTATTTCTTTTAGATATACATGTATTTCTATTAGATGATAAAGATAAACGTACCTCGAGAAGAATTCAATCTTCAAAGACAAATTCTGAACTCCTTTCTTTGGCCAATCCTTTCTTTCCCTAAACGGCCTCCTGCCTCGGTGGTACTCTTCAGGATATCTCAGGCTATCGGACTATTCAGGCACAGAACAGGCTACAGAATCTATTCAGTCAGGAAGATAATTCTTGATTGGTATATAAAATATCTTTATTTATCAAATATATATATTACAACTAGGAAGCTTTATATGTTCAACACATGAACAGCTCCATACTAACTATGCTAGATCCCTAATGCGATTACTCACAGTCACACATAAGGACTCGAAATTTATTTTCTCTCTAGATGTTTTTCTCTCTCTCTAGGTTTCGATGTCCTAAATGAAAACATCACTCATCCTTTAATAGACCAAGGAATGAGGGTCCATACAAATGTTTTAGGGTTCGCTACTTGAAATACTCAAATATATTAACACTCAAGCGAGCTTGAATCGGAGACATGCAAGTTAGGTTTCTTTCTTACAAGAGTACACTTTTGTGTTAAAACATAAAAGTGGAAAACTAAACAAAGTGGCAGATACACTTAGTCGACGGGTTTCATTATTGAATTTTGTGAGTATTCAACTCGAAGGATTCGACGGCGTAAGAGAGATGTATGCAGGCGATCCTGATTTTGTCAATGATTATCAAAAATGCAAGGAGGGTAGTAATGGAGATTTTCACTTACTTGATGGTTTTCTTTTCAAGGGAGTAAATAAAACATGAAGACATGAAGAAATAAAAAGCAAAATAAAAATCCGTAAATAAAACATGAAGAAAAGTAAAAATAAAAACAATGAAATAATTTACCAATCATTGACTGACAGTAAAATGAAAAGTGGGTATTTGGAAACATTTTGTTATATAATTGGGTAAATTGTGACAATTCAGTATATTGATGGGTAAAATAATCACAATTTATATAATATTGGGTATTACGGAGCATTTCTTCAATGTTTTACGAAGAAATACCCACTAAACTATTTCACATGGTTTAGCTGGCTTGATGAAGACGTTGTGGGGGAATCTTTTTCCACGCGTCTTTCTTTTTCTTTGTCACATTCTTTGCATGTGACTGGGGTCCAAAGAAAAAGCTTTTAACGGTTGCTTTTGACGTATTGCTTTGCAAGTTCAGCTGGATGGTGAAATCCAAAGACCTTTCCACTTGTGAGTCTTTTAGAGTGGAGAGTTACACTCTTTTAGTGGATAATGTCTTTAATGTGGTGGGTCACTTCACTTGGTGAATGTGCCTATAAATAATGTAAGATTTTGATACGCACTATTGAACAAGAAATTTTCATAGCGAAGTCATGTTTTTCATAGCATATTTGGAAAATAAAGTTATTCAACTAATATTGAATACATGAATCTTGTGTCAAAATAGGCTCAACCAGTGGGGAAGAATGACATACATCAAGATCTGGAAAAACTTAGTTCCAAGAAAGGAGACTGTAACTGCATGGAAAGCGTTAAAATGAAGAGAGATAATTGACTACCAAAGACAACTTAATCAAAAGAGCTAGGCATCAGGTTCGATACGGAGTATGCGAAATGTGTGATGTGCCATGAAGTGGAAGAAAGTTATACTTTTCACATGTAAGTTTTCGACTTCGATCAATTTGAAATAATTTTCACAGCTGGTTGCGATGCGAGTCCCCATAGCAGAGCCGAAAAGAAATTTGCTTCAACATTGTGACATTTTGGGAAAGGGAGAACAAGTCTTTTGCTGAATAACCAGTGTTTTGTAATTGGGTTATAACTTTCCACAGAAAACTCCGATTGGTGAGTGGTTTGCTGCGCCAAAGAGCTGACTCGATAATCTTTTTGGCAAGCTATTATGACCTTTCAGATTTTTAGAATTAAAAGAGTTATGAGTCATCAAAGTGACGGTCATTTGCATGGAAGTTGGAAGATTTTGAGTCCTTTGGCTTTTCATTTCCATTTTATCATTAATGTTTTATTGCCTATATATATTTCATATTGTGTAGTTGCAAGTCAGAGTATTGGATGAAACTTCTTTTGTAATTCAAGTTTGAGAAAGTCCTCATTATCTTGCTATTCTCTACTTGGAAGTCGAATTTAGCATTCCCTCTTAGTTCATTTCTTTTCCATTGTTTCCATCCCTCATCATTTGGTATCTAGAGCCAGTATACGCTCTTGGTATTTCATCATTTCTCCCATGGCAGCGAGAAGATGAAGAGGCGGTCGTGGCAGAGGAAACATGGAAAACTTTGGAGATGAACGAGATGCTGAAATTCAGGCACTTCGGAGACAAGTTGAGGAGACTGACCATACGTCTTGAGCGTCAGGAGGCCAGAAGCGAACGTAGTTCAGGCCATGGCTATTCCAATGATGACTCAGAGTATGTGAATCCTATTTCCAATAAAGAAATCAATAATTTCTTTGAGAAATTCAATCGATCCACAGATTTGGTGAAGGTTGATATACCGGAGTTTCATGGTCGTCTTCGACCAGAAGAGTTTCTCGATTGGCTTAGTGCCGTGGAAAAGTTCTTTAAGTATAAAGACATCTCAGAGAACCAGAAAGTTAAGCTTGTGGCTACTTGACTTCGAGGTTATGCATCACTTTGGTGGGATAAGACGCAAGAGTTGAGATTGCGTAAAGGGAAGCTCAAAATTGTTTCTTGGGAGAAGATGAAGGCAAGATTACGTGAGAATTTTCTTCTTGCTGATTTTGCTCAAAGTATTTTTGTTCAATTTAATACTTTGCAGCAAGGTAACAAAAGTGTGACCGACTATACGGAAGAGTTTTACAAATTAATTGTAAGAAGTAGCATCCAAGAATCAGAAGATCAACTTGTTGCGAGGTATGTGAATGGACTCAAAGCTTCAATTAAAGACGAGGTTGAGATGCAACAACTTTGGAGGCTTAATGATGCTTATCAATTAGCATTAAAAGTTGAGTCTAAATTGCAAAGGCGAGGAGCAAAGAGATATGCAAATATCCAAAGTTTCTATCCTCTAAAAGTTGAATCGAGTAGTAAGAATGTTTCGAAGAAGGGATCACAAAAGGAGGGTGTTAATTCATCCCTTAAAAACAAATCAAAGCCATGTTTCAAGTGTGGCCAACTTGGTCATTATATGAACGAGTGTCCTACTTGTAAAATTGATGCTCGTGCAGGAGTTGTAGCTGAAGAGGATGAAGTGCCGCCACTTGAAGATGATAGACCGATATTTGATGATGATAATGTTGAGCACGAACGTGAGTAGATTGAACCGGAAGATGGAGAGTGTTTGGTGATTCGAAGAGCACTTGCAACCCCTAAACAAGTCAATAATCAATCTTGGCTAAGACATAATATCTTTCGGACAAAGTGTAAAGCACATGGGAAAATATATTCGCTAGTCATCGATAGAGGCAGTTTTAAGAACTTTGTTTCTCAAGAAATGGTGGACAAACTCAACCTTGCAACAGTTGCACATGCTCATCCATATTCGGTCTCGTGGATTAAGAAGGATAATGAGGTACGAATCGATAAGAAATGTCTTGTTTCTTTTTCGATGGGTAAAAATTATAATGATAAAGTTTGGTGTGATGTGGCACCTATGGATGTTGGACATATACTTTTGGGTCGACCATGGCAATATGATAGAAGTGCTATTCATGATGGTAGAAGAAATACATACACATTTTTTATGGGAAAAATTGAAATTGTCCTTTTGTCGTGCAAAAGTATGTCTCATCCCAAGTCTTCAAAAGAAGAGGAGGACAATGTTTTGCTTACTTCGTCACAGTTTGAAAGAGAGGCACAAAGTGGTGGTGTGGTGTATCTTCTGGTGGCTAAGGAGTTGGAGCAGACTTTGGTAGTACCAAGTGACGTTAAGGCTCTTTTGGAAGAATTCAAAGATATTGCTCCGGAAGACTTACCTCACGCACTCCCACCCCTTAGGGAGATTCAACACCAGATTGATTTAACTCCTGGAGCTGTTCTCCCTAACAAGTCACATTATCGAATGAGCCCGAGGGAGCATGAGGAGTTGAACCAACAAGTGTTGGACTTGCTATGCAAAGGTTTTATAAGAGAAAGTTTGAGTCCTTGTGCTGTTCCCGTGCTCCTAACTCCGAAGAAAGATGGTTCATGGAGGATGTGTGTTAATAGTTGAGCACTTAACCGAATTACCATCAAGTACAGGTTTCCCATACCAAGGATTGATGACATGTTTGATATGCTTGCTGGTGCCCAAGTGTTCTATAAAATTGATCTTCGTAGTGGCTGCCATCAAATCAGAATCAAGTCGGGAGATGAATGGAAGATGGCTTTCAAAACTCAAGAGGGATTGTACGAGTGGCTTGTTATGCCATTTGGGTTATCTAATGCTCCGAGTACCTTTATGCGGGTAATGAATCAAGCTCTTCATGAGTTTATTGGCAAGTTTGTTGTAGTCTACTTTGATGTCATTCTCATTTATAGCTAAAATTCAGTCGATCACATCGAGCACTTAAAAGCTGTCCTACTGACTTTGCGAATGGAGATGCTTTATGTGAACCTCAAAAAGTGCTCTTTCATGACGAATCGTCTGGTTTTTCTTGGTTTTGTTCTTACTCCTTCCGGTATTATGGTGGATGAAGAAAAAATCAAAGTAATACAAGAATGGCCTACTCCGAAAAATCTACATGAAGTTCGAAGTTTTCACGGCTTGGCTTATTTTATCGGAGATTCATTAGAAGTTTCAGCACCATTGCAGCCCCTTTGACAGATTGCTTAAAAAATGGAGAGTTTCATTGGACTTCAGAAGCTCAAAGAAGTTTTGATGTTGTCAAATAAAGGTTATCTAGTGCACCTCTTCTTGCACTTCCTAACTTTGACAAAATTTTTGAAGTTGACTGTGATGCATCTCATGTGGGTGTTGGGGGTGTACTTAGCCAAGAAGGTCATCCAGTTGCTTTTTATAGTGAAAAATTGAATGACACAGGGAAGAAGTACTCTACTTACGATGTGGAACTCTATGCTATTGTTCAAACTCTTCGGCATTGGCGTCCATATCTAATCCAAAAGGAGTTCATTCTCAATTCTGATCATGAAGCTCTCAAATATATTAACACTCAAGCGAGCTTGAATCGGAGACATGCAAGTTGGGTTTCTTTCTTACAAGAGTACACTTTTTTGTTAAAACATAAAAGTGGAAAACTAAACAAAGTGGCAGATGCACTTAGTCGACGGGTTTCATTATTGAATTTTGTGAGTATTCAACTCGAAGGATTCGACGGCGTAAGAGAGATGTATGCAGGCGATCCTGATTTTATCAATGATTATCAAAAATGCAAGGAGGGTAGTAATGGAGATTTTCACTTACTTGATTGTCAATGATTATCAAAAATTGAGGTTGTCAATCGCACTTTAGGAAATTTGCTTCGAAGTTTTACATCAAAGAGGCCAAAGCAATGGGATTCAATTTTATCCAAAGCTGAATTTGCTTACAACTCGGTGGTAAATCGTTCCACAGGAAAAAGTCCATTTGAAATTGTTTATAGAAAGAATCCAAATCACTATCTTGACCTCACTGGGGTTCCTAGTTCTTGCAAGAAAGCTGAAGAAATTGCTATATCCATGGATAAGATACGTGAATAAGTAAAAAATAAGCTCGAACATGCCTATGGATCCTACAAAGATGCTGCAAATATACATCGACGAGCTCAGGTCTTCAATGAAGGTGATCTCGTTTGGGTTTATTTGAAGAAGAAGAGATTTCCCGCTGGAACATATAACAAGCTCAAAGAGAAGAAGATTGGTCCTTGTCGGGTGTTGAAGAAAATAAATGATAATGCTTATAAGAATGAGCTACCAGCACATTTGCACACTCATCCAACTTTTAATGTTCGTGATCTGACCCCATATCATGGAGAAAACAATCTGAACTCTGAGACGAGTTCTTTCTCGCCTGGAGAGGATGATGTAGTGCATTTTCGCTGAATAACCAATGTTTTGTAATTGGGTCATAACTTTCCATAGAAAACTCCGATTGGTAAGTGGTTTGCTGTACCAAAGAGCTGACTCGATAATCTTTCTGGCAAGGTATTATGACCTTTCAGATTTTGAGAATTCAGAGAGTTATGAGTCATCAAAGTGACGGTCATTTGCATGGAAGTTGGAAGATTTTGAGTCCTTTGGCTTTTCATTTCCATTTTATCATTAATGTTTTTGTAGATGAAACACTCCAAGATTGGCTGGAACGAGCAACACCAAGAACACACACTCACTGCACACACACTTTCTTGAATGCACGCTAAAACACTCAATGCACAAAAGAAATCAACACACCAAGCGATTAGAGTGGTTCGGCTTATTCAACAACCTATATCCACTATCAAGGACCCAGTATTTCACTAATCAAAGATGAAGAATCAAAGTACAAAGATCTCTCAGCAATTAGGGTTCTTGAATGAGAAAACCCGAAAACCCTAATCTTACTAACTCTCTTGCTAAAAATTGATTAAACTCGCTCAAACTACAACTATATATAGTTGAAGGTTTGCTGAGCAAAACCCCTCAATCAATTTAACAAACCAACTAACGGTTAGAAATGAATTTCTGTTACAAGTTTCAAATCTGCGCCAAACCCTAACTTTGCCCCAGTCCGGTTCGTGCATGCACAGATTCCATGCAACGCCCGGTTCACCCGTAAATAGACCGGTTCTTAGCTCGATTCTTCTGGTTCCAGCTTTCTCACTTCAAACCTGTTTTTCTGAGTTACACTTATGTACCTGCTATATCAATTCTCCACTTGACTCTGAAAAATACCTTGATCCATGTTTTACTCTTTATTCCTGAGCATGGCTCCAGTAGCTGAGCTTTACCAGCTGCATACAATACTTGAACTTGTCACCAGGTAATGCTTTTGTCAGAAAATCTGCAGGGTTATCTTCTGTACCTACTTTCTTGGCTTCTATAACACCTTTATCTATCTCATCCCTTACAAAATGGTATTTGATGTCTATGTGTTTGGATCGCTCATGAAACACTTGGTGTTTAGTAAGATGAAGTGCACTTTGGCTGTCACAATTGATCACCACTTTGTCTTGCTTAATACCCAATTCTAGAATCATGTCTTGCAGCCATATAACCTTCTTTACTGCCTCAGACATGGCTATGTATTCTGCCTCAGTAGTGGATCGAGCTACAACCGGTTGTTGGATCGACTTCCAGCTAATTGAAGTACCAAACATCTTGAAAACATAACCTGTAAGTGATTTCCTATTATCCAGATTCCCTGCAAAGTCTGAATCAACAAAGCCCTCAAGAGTATAATGGTTAGTATCACATTTTTCAAACTTCAATCCTATATCATATGCACCCTTTAAGTATCTGAATATCCACTTAAGTGCTTCCCAATGATATTTTCCAGGATCTGCCATGTATCTACTAACTACACTTATAGCATAACCTAAATCGGGCCTTGAACAAACCATTAAGTACATAATACTACCTACACCACTAGCATATGAAACTTGCTGCATATATTTCACTTCTTGTTTAGAACTTGGTTTTTGTTTTGCTGATAATTTGAAGTGAGATCCTAATGGTGTTAGAACAGACCTAGACTCATGCATTTGAAATCTTTTAAGCACTTTGATCATATATTCAGATTAATGCAGCACAATTTCCTTTCCAGACTTAGACTTCCTGATGTCCATGCCTAAAATTCGTTTTACTAGTCCTAAGTCTTTCATTTCAAACTCAGATTTTAGTTTCTCTTTTAGCCAGTTGATCCTAGGCATGCTTGTAGTAGCTATTAGCATATCATCAACATACAAAAGCAGGTAGATAAAAGGTGCATTATCAGGTTTATCAAAATACACACAGCTATCATGCTTACATCTCTGAAAACCTATGCTGATCATGAAATTATCAAACCGCTTATACCATTGTCTAGGGCTCTGTTTGAGTCCATACAAGGATCTCTTCAAAAGACACACTTTACCTTCATTACCTCGCTGAATGAATCCCTCTGGCTGTTGCATGTATAGAGTCTCCACCAAGTCTCCATGAAGGAATACAGTCTTCACATCTAATTGATGAAGTTCCATACCTGTTTGAACAACTAGAGCAAGCAAAATTCTAATAGAAACATGCTTCACAACAGGTGAGAAAATTTCATTAAAGTCAATACCCTCTATTTGTGTGTATCCTTTAGCAACAAGTCTAGTCTTGTACCTTATGTGCTCAGTTCCAGTCACCTCAATCTTCTTTTTAAAGATCCATTTGCTGTCTATTACTCTCTTGTCCTTTAGCTTTTCCACCAAAATCCAAGTCTGATTTTTTTCTAGAGACATTAGCTTTTCATTCATAGCTTGAATCCATCTATCTCTTTCCTCAGATTGAATAGCAGCTTTGTAGTTTGTAGGTTCTGAGAATTCAATGTCTTGAGCAACAGTAAGTGCATAAGATACAACATCAGCTTCTCCATATCTATTTGGTGGATGTATTACTCTTCTTTGTCTATCTCTGGCTAGGTTATATCTTGTGAGATCCTCCACCTCTTTTTGTTGCTGATGGTTTTGCAGTGTATCATCTTCTGTTTGTTCCATGGTCTGATCCACATTGCTTTCTTGTTCTTCCATAATCTTCAGCATGTACCTGTGGTGATGCCTGATCTTGGCTCTGTTTATATCCCATCACACCTTCTCTGAAAACCACATCTTTACTGATGAGACACCTCTAATTCCCAGGCTCTAAACACCAGAGTTTGTACCCCTTAATTCCTCTTGGATAGCCAATGAAGATACACCTTAGTGCTCTTGGATCTAATTTGTCCTGTCTCACATGTGCAAAAGCTAAGCAACCAAAGACTCTAAGATAATGATACTCAGTTTGCTTACCATACCATAATTCATCTGGAGTTTTGAAACCGATTGCGGAAGAGGGACACTTATTAATAAGATATACAGCAGTAGAGGCAGCTTCACCCCAAACTTCTTTAGTAATCCTGCATCTAGAAGTAAGCATCTAACCCTTTTTAGGATAGTTCCATTCATTCTTTCTGCAATACCATTTTGTTGTGGTGTGGCAACTACTGTCCTATGTCTTGTTATACCCTTTATTCTACAAAATTCTTGAAACTCTTCAGACACAAACTCTAAGCCATTATCAGTTCTTAGATGTTTTAGTTTCTTTCCAGTTTTGTTTTCCTCAAGAGCTAACCATTCCTTAAACCTATCAAAGGCCTCATTCTTTATGCTTCATGATGTAAATCTAAGTCCTCCTAGAGTAATCATCTATGATAGAAAGAAAGTACTTACCTCCACTTTGAGATTCAACCCTTGCAGGCCCCCATACATCTGCATGAGCATAATCAAATATGCCTTGAGTGGTGTGTTTTCCTGCTGGAAAACTGCTTCTGCTTGTTTTCCCTAGCACACATAAATCACAGGCTTCAAGTTTGGTGATCTGTGCACCTCCTAGGAGTTGCCTTTTGGACAATTCACAGAGTCCTCTTTCTCCTATGTGGCCCAATCTTTTATGCCATAGACTTGCTGCTTGGTGACTGGATATTGCATTGCTAACTCCTTCAATTGTGGATCCAATTAGGATGAACAGACCATTGGCTTTCCTTCCTTTCATGACTACCTTATCTGCCTTGGTGATTAGGAGCTCTCCTTGGTGTGTCTTTAGCTCATAGCCTGTAGCATTCAACATACCAAGTGAGATTAAATTTTGTTTGAGTTTAGGGATGTACCTTACTCCTGGTAGAGTTCTTGTGCTTCCATCATGCAGTCTCAACTTGATGTTTCCAATTCCTGAGATCTTACAGGAGTGATCATTGTCTAGTAGAACCAAACCACACTCATGTAACTTGAGATCTGAAAACCACTCTTTCACTGGACACATGTGAAAAGAGCATCCGGAATCCAAAACCCACTCATTATTCAGCTGAGTGTTGACAATGCAAAGCATCCCAGCATGGTTATAAGCCTCCTCAGCCACTGCAGCTTGTTGTGCTGTTTGATTTGCTTGAGACTTCTTTCTCTCCGGGCAATTTTTCTTGAGATGACCAGGCTTGTGACATGCATAGCATTTTCTAGTTTTAGTAACTTCATTTCCCTGCTTAGAGTCTTGTTGAGGTTGCTTCTGAGGTCCCTTTCCTTGGCCTTTTCCTTTCCTATTGCCTTTGAACTTGACTGCCAGGCTTTCAGCCTGATTTACAGGCTTAACTTCAGATCCATTACTTATCATCTAAGTCTTGATAGAAACTTGAACTACTTCTTCCAAAGTGAGAGGATTAGTTCTTCCATATACCAAAGCATCTCTAAAGTGCTCCATGGATTTTGGAAGAGAGTTCAAGAAAAGGAGTGCCTTGTCGTCATCCTTTTGCTTCTCATCAATATTTTCAAGATCGTCCACGATGTTATTGAATTCTTTGAGTTTCTCCAACACTTTCTTCTCATCTTGAATCCTGAAAGAAATGAGCTTCTGCTTGAGGTACAGTCGGTTTGCCAAGGTCTTGGTCATATAAATGGAGTCAAGCTTCTGCCATATTCCTCTTGCAGTCGTTTCTTTACATACTTCACGAAGTGCAGATCCACTTAGATATAGGATTATTGCACTTCTTGCCTTCTTCTCAATCTCTTTCCTCCTTTCAGCAGTAGTTGATGAAGATTCATCGTCTTTTAGTAGAGCATCCTCCAGATTATTCTGCATAAGCAATGCTTCCATCTTCACCCTCCATAGATTGTATTCTTCTTCTCCGGTGAACTTTTCCACATCTAGCTTCATAGTGCTCATCGATGGTGGCTGCGATTCCCACAGACGACGCCAATTGTAGATGAAACACTCCAAGATTAGCTGGAACGAGCAACACCATGAACACACACTCACTGCACACACACTTTCTTGAATGCAAGCTAAAACACTCAATGCACAAATGAAATCAACACACCAAGCGATTAGAGTGGTTCGGCTTATTCAATAGCCTACATCCACTATCAAGGACCCAGTATTTCACTAATCAAAGACGAAGAATCGAAGTACAAAGATCTCTCAGCAATTAGGGTTCTTGAATGAGAAAACCCGAAAACCCTAATCTTACTAACTCTCTTGCTAAAAATTGATTAAACTCGCTCAAACTACAACTATATATAGCTGAAGGTCTGCTGAGCAAAACCCCTCAATCAATTTAACAAACCAACTAACGGTTAGAAACGAATTTCTGTTACAAGTTTCAAATCTGCGCCAAACCCTAACTTTGCCCCAGTCCGGTTCGTGCATGCACAGATTCCATGCAATGCCTGATTCACCCGTAAATAGACCGGTTCTTAGCTCGATTCTTCCGGTCCCAGCTTCCTCACTTCAAACCTGTTTTTCTGAGTCACACTTATGTACCTGCTACATCAGTTTTATTGCCTACATATATTTCATATTGTGTAGTTGCAAGTCAGAGTATTGGATGAAACTTCTTTTGTAATTCAAGTTTGAGAAAGTACTTCTCATTATCTTGTTGTTCTCTACTTGGAAGTCGAATTTAGCATTCCCTCTTGGTTCATTTCTTTTCCATTGTTTCCATCCCTCATCAGAGAACAAGTCTTAGCTAATTCAATTTGGCTAGGAATTGTGTCGACTATTTGGAATATTAGAAATGAAATAGTTTTTAACAACTTAAAACCAGACCCATTAAAGGTGATCGAGGAGTTGAAGGTAAAATTGTGGAGACAAACATAGACAAATTGAATGAGCTCGCATTCAATTTGTTAAATAAGTATTAAGATAAATTATAATCATAGTTGAACTAGATGATTTTTTATTTTTTATTATCGATTTAGGTCCTAAAAGATAATTTATAAAAAATGAAGGTTATGAGCATAAAATCTTATCAACATAGGATTTAAAAGCTTGAAAACTTTCAAATTGAGATTTCAAGATGAAACGTGCGTCCATTAACAATTAAGTTTCACAAAATTTATAAAAGAATTAATTATGTAAAAACACACAAACTTAGGGTGTAGTTCCAATTCCAACATAAACTGTTGATTGTATCAAAAAAAAATTCAAATTAACATTTGTTTCAATTCAGGGATATATTTGGATTTTTAGGGCTCTGATTGCTAACGTGGAGTTTGAATTGTATAAATTAATTACTAACATCTATATATATATATATATATATATATATATAAAAGCAGGATATCCTGCCAAAAATAACTGCAATAAATTATTTACCTATTAAATAATTACTATTTTAAGAAACATATTAATATTTATTGTAAGAAACTCAATACAAATAAATAAATACAAATAAAACTATTTATTGTATTTTAAGAAACTCTATACAAATAAAAATAAATAAATCTAACGTATTTTAAGAAATTCAATACAAATAAATAAATATTTAATTTAAGAAATCAGTTATGATACTCAATTTAGTATTTATTGTATAGAAATTTCAAATAAAAAAATAAATAGATAAATAAGATGAAATAAGGGATTATATATTTATTATCTCTCATCTTATTTTAAGTACTTATTTTAAAGGGTAAATTACAAAAAACAACTCCACCTATCGACTTTTTTCAAATTACAACCTAATCTTTTTTTTTTTTTCCAAATTGCCATTCAGTCTTTCTGTGGTTTTGTCTATTGTAAATTTTCCGCCGAAATGAAGATTAATTTGTTCACTTTGCAACCTAAACTTTGTTGTTGTTGTTTTTTTTTTATCTAATTGCAACCTGAACTTTGTGTTTTTATCAGATTGCAACCAAGAATGAAAATTTCGATTCCGGTGAAAATATAGGTAACTTAAATTCACGAAAATATCGTGAAAATATCGATATCGATGGAAATATGGGTACATATATTTATTGTTATTTTTCCTATATTTACCAATATATTCCGATATTTTCTCGATATTTATTGATATTCCATCTATTTTTTACCAATATTACATATATTTTACCAATTTTAACCAATATTTCCTTGATATTTATATTATGAATATCGATCACACTTATATAACATAAATGTCACACTCATATATATAACATAAAGGTATCAGTGTGAAGCGAAAAAAAAATTATGATTTGCGATTGGACAAACAAATTAAAGTTTGGGTTCAATTGGATTAAGAGAAAAAGTTTGGGTTGCAAAGTGAAAAAAATTAATTCATTTGCCGGAAAAATGATCGGAAATTTTGCAATCGGCAAAACAACAGAAAGACTGGGCGGCAATCTTAAAAAAAAAACAGATTAAGTTGCAATTTTTAAAAAGTCGATAGCTGGGGTTGTTTTTTGTAATTTACCCTATTTTAAATCAATTTTAAATATACAATATATAAAATCAATCATTATTTAACAATATTAAATTTAATATTCATATAAAATTTATCAAACTGAAATATGGAAATGTATGTGTGTGGGCTTCAATGATTTTTCATTTTTAAACGTTTTTATGATATATAGTATTAATTTATTGTAAATTGATATTAAAATGTAGAAATAAAAAAATATTATAGGTGTACCTAATAGATTACACATATAAAACATATCAAATAAAAAAAATTAGATTAAAATTATTATTGCAAGTTAACCAACTTATTCATTTGAAATATACAAATATTTTATTTTATCTTTCTTATTTTATATTTATTTGTTGTCAAATTTTATTTATATTTATATTCTGATTAATTAAGATGGCATAAGGGATTGGACAAAAGTAATTTTTCTGGTTTTTCACAAATTAAAACTTCATCATTCTTAGTCCTTGATATATTGACTTATCAATCTTATAATTATTATTCATAATTTTTTATTCAAAATGTGTAGATTAAGTACAATTTTGAATTGTTTCATTTAAATAGATAGCAAGAGAGACTTTCATGATAAGCTCATATAATTTTTTATTTGATTTAAAATAAATGAGTTATATGTGTCGTTGAACCAAATTTTTTTTATTAAAATACGTGTGTATTTATAGTTATAAATGCCAATAAAATATAAATTTATTTATTTCAATTCTTAAATCATAACGTTTCTAATACATATAACTTATTTTTAGATATTAAATTTATTTTTTAAAAATTCACTACCCATGTAATGTTCTGACACAATTTTTTTTATTTGTTTGTTTAATCCATAGATTAATATATTACTTTATATATTTCAAATTTCTAATATTTTCGGATATAATTATTTATAATGACATAAATTTAAAGTTAAAATATCTAGCTTTATACTAATACAAATTAAAAAAGTATCAATATATTTTTGTTAAAATAATAATCATTACATTTATATGTTATTATATTTTTTTAATAATTATATATATAACTTACCGTGCAACGCACGGGTACACTACTAGTGTACTTTAAATACAATTATCATCTATATGTAAATTTATATTTCAATAATTAAATTATACAATTTGGACTCTACTCTAGCAATTGAAGGCCGAATTTTTTTAATATATCACGAATTAAAATAGATGTTATATTATAATTGAATGTTTTTAATATTACGATCGAAAGTTTATATTACAATTAGAATTTTTAGACCCCAATTTCGTGGTCGCATGCAGTTAACCTCTTATAAAATTCATCGAAAAATTGATTGATGAGTTGCCACACCACTCATAAATCTTGGATATTTTGAAAACTTAGATAGTGTGGCATCATTGTGCTATAAAAACAGTTGAAAATCGAGGCCTGTGCGAGCACAGTTCCCTTAAAACAAATTCGTCGTCTCACCACGGTGCATGAGACCACAATGACGTCTGTTTGCTATGTGGGACAACTAATATTTCCCACATTTCCAAGCTTTAACCATGATCCAAAACCACTACTTCGGCTCCCAATTTCTCATTCACCGTTGATCCATTTTGGGTGAGCTATATAGCGAATTGAAGCTCTCACGGAGGAGAACACGTCTCTTCAAACGGATACAATTTTTACCAAATGGGACCCACCATAAATAAGCCCCAAAATGGGTAAAAAATTCAGAATTTTTCCAACATGTGCTGACATTAATGCTATTTTAATTTTTTATTCATTCTTTCACTTGACCCAATTATCAACTTCTAACTCCTAGCCTCCAATCCCTCTCACTATTGATCTTCACTTTATCGATGAATTTAATTTTAGTTCTGTAATTATGGATTGACAATTTAAGATATTAGTTTTCGAATTGACAATTTAGGATATTAATTCATCAAATATCACGAATAGAGTATAGGTTTTGCCTTATTGTCCCAAATTGAGTCCAAATGTCATGGAATTGAGGACAAATTCGCAGCTTTTAGGCTTAATTTGTTGAAATCCACATAAACTGAATTCTCATAAGAAATAGAAGAAAAAAATGAGTCACATGCATGTTACTTCACTTGTCAATTTCTGATGAAGTAGTTATAAAATTATGGATTGAAAATTAGACAAATTTTCACAGTAAAATTACTCTTCTTAAGTTAACATGATTAATAATGTGATTTTTTTTTTATGCACTATATAAACTTTATCAATTTTTGCAACTAAATAGAACATAAAAGATACACAAAAACTCATGTGAGACGGTCTCACGGATAGTTTCCGTGAGAGTGATTCTTATTACCCATAAATTGAACTCATATACACAAATGTTCATATGAATTGCTAAGAGTGGATTATGAGTTGACCCGTCTCATGAAAAAAGATCCGTGAGACGGTTTTACACAAGACCTACTCTAAAAGATATATATATATATATATATCTACCTTAATTAATTTTGAAATGTAGTACTACCAATCATACATTTTAACCAAGTTGAGAGGAGGGAATTGATTGCCAAAATAGAACCCATCTTCCCTCACAATCCACACACACTGGTTTCCATCAACAGCGAGTTCATTGTGTCGACAATAATCTTCTGAAAGAGTATAATTGAAGACATCGAATGCTCGATTATGTGGTGTCCACCAAAAATGGCAAAAATACAAAGTGGTTAACCAAAAATTTCGATGAAAAGACCAATACAAGTCTCCATTTCCTGCTAATTGTTTCAAACCAAAATCGTCGTTCTTCGAAGCACAATGGACTGTCAATGGACTCGACCCATTTGGAAGTTGATTCATAATGTGAACCTCAAATCCATATGTAAATAAACTTGTGATGCGAGTAAAGTGGAAAAATAATATAAGTAGAGAGTAGAAACATTTCAAAATAGTACTATTACTCATCATATTTATATCTTGAATTGTTGATTGCCACATTGTAAGCTAGTTTCAAGTTTGAACCACCTCTTTTATAGTGTGTGTTTGCATTGTGATTCAATTTATTCATGGCAATTGTATTCATATAAAAAAACGAAAAGATTCTTGATTATGATTTGCAATCCATGGTTTTTTCCCTTGATTCTGACTAATTAAGAATATTGATCTTGTTTGTTCATGTTTCAAATGACTAATGATTAATTAAGAAACAATGTTTGATAATTACATATATAATTTTCCTTATTAGCATTTGATGCTATATTGTTTTTCAATAAATTTCGTTATGACCAATCAATTGGGAGATTTGTTTTTTTGTTCCCGATATCAATTTACATTTTATATATAGCAAGCAAATAATTTAGAACTACAAATCACGTACTATATATATTATGGATAAGATAAATAAACTTACTGAATTAGAAATAAGAGGCCATGCATGCTAAGTGGACTTCCAAATAACATCTTATGAGATATTAAAATAATCATTAAAATTTGCAACAAAAAAAAAAATTCTAATATAAAAAGCCAAAGTAAATGAGTTATATATATATGAATGATCAAAAAGTTATGCTTTAGAATATTATTTTTCTTATCAATAAAAAAGAAAGATCTTTAATAATTTTTTATTTACAATATATTCTTCAAAAAACTAAATATGTTTTCAGTTACTCAATTATAAATAACTTATGTTTCTCTATCCACCGTGAGTATGTCTTAACATGTCCACAGTTGAACTTCGAAGATCCCATCCTTTAATTATTGTGACTTGAGATTAATGATTATATTGGATATATATGTGACACATTAGCAGAGGCTTTTCCCCATTTGTTGCCTTTCTCGTTTTGGATAGAATGGAAGTTTCACACACAATATTAAACATGATTGAAATGTAGGTAATCTAAGTATTTAATTCAAAACAAAAGCATCCTATAATAAGTCAAGTATTGATATAATGATATGTAATAAGCTAATGAAAAGAAAGGTCTTTCTCTACATAAAACAACGCAAAAGTATATTTACTTTGGGCCTACTTTAGGTGGGCCTACCTCTAGCATGCTATGGCCCATTGGAGTATTTTAAGAGCCTAAAAACTCTAATATTTGTTTTTGACATCTTTAGTCCTCATAGTCGATGTGTTTGAATATGTCAAATTTAAGTATTATAATTTAAAAATAATGATTGTGTTATATTTATAACACATTAGTCATGAATACATATAGTAACATATCTATACCACATGACATGTTTATACACACGTATATATTATAGCCACCAATAAAAGTAATTGGACAATAGCTACCAAAATTTTCCCTAGTGACAATATCAGCCTCATTTTTTATTCTTATTTTATATGAGTTGCTTTATATGAGATCATCCCACGAATCTTGATATATGAGATGAATTGATCCATAACCCACATTTAAGAATTGAGAAATACATTCAATTCATAAATAATAAAAACCGTCTCATATAAATTTTCTGTGAATTTACTCGCAATTGAGCAATACTTTTGCTATACATGCCAAAACTTAATTAGTTACAGCTCAAAACATTTATCTGAAAAAGAAAATGAGTCGTGGTCAGTCAAGATGAGAAACTTCCTCATTATTAGGTATACATACATTGGAAACTCCTACATTTGAAAATCATGTATATTATGTAACATTGACAAATTAAACTCCATATATTCATTTGAATTTTCAAACTCTTTTATAAATATTTCAAACTCAAAACCTTCCTAATTAGAGACTAACTAATAATACTCTTATAAAACCATTTCATATATCTAATACTGTAAATAATTAAGTCGAACTTTAAACACGTTTTTGATGGCAAAACTTCAAACTTTCCAAGTAGTAAAATGAAATCCAGGCTGTGATCAATGAGTCGTACCTTTAAAGCGTGTGCATAAAATTTTGGAAAATATATCAAATTGAGAAATGATCTTTTTAATTAAATCATTAAATATACTTTTTTTACTTGCATGAAAAAAGCAGTAGATTACGCGTTTCCACATGGAAATTTTTATTTTATTACAAAACATGATATTCATGTCCTCTGTCGGATAATTCGATTATATATCAATGAAATTTTGCGTTAATTATTAAGCAACTCTGTGATGAATAATTTTTTGCATGTAGTAATTAATTTGATGCTAATATTTATATTTCTAATAATAAATCAAACTATTCATTTAAATAAACCAAGTAGTTCGATGACTTTTAAAGTTTGCCATTTTGTTTGAGGTTGATTTATTATTCATATAGATGCTTGACTCGAGCGTAAATAAAAAATTGTTTAAATGCTACATCTCGAAATTATAAATTTTCTTACTTTAAACAATAACAAGAGTAAGTCTCTTGTGAATCAGTTAGATCCATGCACCTGGGTCGGATCCGGGTCAGGGGGACCGCACCCTCTTTTTATTTTTTCGCTCATGATTTTTGAAAAAAATCACATACCAATAGTATATGTTAGACATACCAATAGTATATGTTAGACATACCTTTAAGCTATGTTAAACATACCAGTTCTGCCCAGATTCCATGCCTTATCTTTTTTTGGCTTGATTTTTGAATTTTGGCACATACCACTACGTTATGTTAGACATACCTTTACGTTGTGTTAGACATACCTTTATGTATACTTAAACATACCTTTGTATATGTTAGACATACCTTTATATATAGTTAAGCATACATTTATATATGTTAGACATACCTTTGTATATAGTTAGACCTACCTACACATGGTTGGTCTAACTATACACAAAGGTTGGTTTAACTATACACAAAGGTTGGTCTATTTGAGCGAATTTTGGATGAACTTCAGGACAAATCTTCAGCGCGTGGGAGCGCGTGCATGCGCGTGGGAGACGCATTTTGGGCGCATTTTGGGGGCGTGAACGGGTCGGGTCAGGTGCATGAATCTTGCACCTGACTCATAAAAGTTTTTGCCTAACAAGTATCCAGAAGCTCAATTTTATTTTATTTTTGTTACAGATTAATGAGCTTAAAAATATCCCATGAGTATAATTAAATTTAAATAAAATCTTTAGTCAACTATTCATTACTACACTGATACGAAACTGATTAGGAAATCATCAAGAAGTTTACCTCAGTTTGAATATGTTGACCCAATAATATTATTTTTTAATTTTGACTTGTTCAATCATAAAATTTGACCAATTCCATATTTTAATCCTATAAAGTGTTTACGCTCATCCCCACTTTCCATATATAGATTCCTCTGATTTCTGAGTTCCATAGATTACATCGAATTTTGCAGCTGTTTTGCTGCAAGTTGAGTTTAATGGCTAAATTTTGCAAGAATAGTTTGATGGGTTTGTTGACACTATGTGTTCTTGCTTTCTGCTTCACTGTTCCATTAGTCGAGGCAAGAGTTCGACACTACAAATGGGAGGTGAAGTATGAGTTCAAGTCCCCTGATTGCTATAAGAAACTGACTATTGCAATCAACGGAAGGTCTCCGGGCCCGAGCATCGTGGCCCGGCAGGGAGACACCATTGTTGTAGAGCTCAAAAACAGCTTGTTGACTGAAAATGTGGCTATCCACTGGCATGGGATTAGACAGGTGACTATTTTACATGTATCTCAGTTCCTTTTCATCGTACCAATATTGGCCGGTCAATAGCCGTTTAAACGAGATAAAACAACTCGTGAGCTACTCGAGTTTAAAAAAGTAAACAAAAAACGAATATTTAATATATGATTTCCTGCAGATTGGTACACCTTGGATGGATGGAACAGAAGGTGTGACACAATGCCCAATTTTGCCTGGTGACACATTTGTGTACAAATTTGTAGTGGATAGGGTAAGTTTTATTTATATTTCTAATAATATATATGTGTTCCTTAAAACACCATAATAAGTTGTAACCTAACAATCATATTTTCTTAATTATTTGCAGCCAGGGACATACTTGTATCATGCTCATTATGGTATGCAAAGAGAAGCCGGCTTATACGGGTCGATTCGTGTTCTGCTACCCGACGGAGAGACGGAGCCCTTCTCGTACGACTACGATCGAAGCATAATCCTCACTGATTGGTATCACAAGAGCACCTATGAACAAGCTACTGGCCTCTCTTCAATTCCCTTCAAGTGGGTCGGAGAACCTCAGGTACCAACTTTTTTTTTTTTTGGAATTACAGCCAACATATCAACTCATTTCTTATAAATTAATGAAATCTAATTGTGCTATATATATAATTTTCAGTCAATTTTGATCCAAGGTAGAGGAAAATTCGATTGCAATACAACAGGCATTAGCACTGAACCCGGGCAGTGCAATGCAACACATCCCGAGTGTGTACCTTACGCAATGACGGTGGTACCCGGCAAGACCTACCGGCTCCGGCTTGGCAGCTTGACGGCTCTATCGGCTCTGAGCTTCGAAGTGGAAGGCCACAACATGACGGTGGTCGAAGCTGACGGGCACTACGTGGAGCCATTCGAGGTGAAAAATCTCTTCATCTACTCAGGAGAAACCTACTCTGTTCTCATCACAACCAACCAAGATCCTTCTAGAAACTACTGGATGAGCGCCAAAGTAGTGAGCCGAAACAGCACCACAATACCTAACGGCTTAGCCACATTCAACTACTACCCTAATCATCCCAGAAGAAACCCTCCAACAACCCCTCCCCCGGGCCCCCATTGGGACGACCGGGAGCCAAGACTGGGCCAGAGTCGGGCCATAAAGGCCCGAACCGGGTTCATCCACACCCCCCCTCAGAAGTCGGACCGGGTCATAGTGATGCTGAACACGCAGAATGAGGTGAACGGTTATCGTCGATGGTCCGTTAACAACGCCTCCTTCAATCTCCCACACACGCCATACTTGATCGCGTACAAGCACAATCTATTGCACACCTTCGATCAGAAGCCACCTGCGGAGGGATACGACTTCGCCAACTACGACATTTACAGCAACAGATATGTGAATGCCACCACCAGCAACGCCGCCTATAGGCTCAAGCTCAACTCCACGGTGGATATCATCTTGCAAAATGCCAACACAATGGTGCCCAATAACAGTGAGACGCACCCCTGGCATCTGCACGGGCACGACTTTTGGGTCCTGGGCTACGGTACCGGAAAGTTTAATATATCTATCGACCCGAGCAAGTATAATTTGGTTGACCCGATCATGAAGAACACCGTGGCCGTCCATCCCTACGGATGGACGGCTATAAGGTTCGAGGCCAACAATCCAGGTGTTTGGGCCTTTCATTGCCATATAGAGTCCCATTTCTATATGGGAATGGGTGTGGTTTTTGAAGAAGGGAGTGAGAAAGTGGGAAAATTGCCTACCTCTATTATGGGTTGCGGTGACACCAGAGGCTACATCAAACCATGAAATTAATTTTGTTTCATTTACGTGCAATTTCTCTTAGGTATAGGTGGAATTATATGTGAATATTACGAAATTGTGCTCACATTTGTTTATTTTAGATGTGGTTTTTCTTTCTTTCAATATTCTTGAAGATCTGTAATCAGAAATCTGAATTACAAATGATATAGAAAGGCTTGACACATATTTGTGATAATTTACTAAATCATACTAATATATTGAATAGAGAGAGAGGGAAAAAAAAAAAAAAAAAATTGTTCGGCCCAACTAAAGAAGCCATATAGTCCAATAGCTTTTTTTTTTCTTTTAACAATAATATATCCAATAAAGCCCACTAGCCCAATAAACCCAAACCCATTATCCATTTTCCATAACCCAAATTCCAATCCCAGATCAAAATTCAAATCAGTTTGTATCAAATATTTTATTTTTGTGTGTATAATTAAATAATTTTTTTATATGAAGTAATATTTTTATATATATCATATACATATATTACAGAGTATTACTTTTCAAAATTATAAAAATATTATATCATATTGCATGATATGCATAAAAGTATTACATAATACACATAAAATTATTACACAATAATAAGAAAAAAGGTATCTCATCAGATTACAAATTATAAGATTAGTCATATATTTGGGTCTTTAACCAAATATATGCAATACCGGATATTATAAAAATATTATATGATATGCCAAAAAAAATTTTAAAATTTGTCTAACATCGATCGACTCGCGTGTGTAGGTCAAAGGTGTAACCCTATTTAGCCTCATTTAGTTAAGTATCATATAACAACAATAAAAATAAAAATTAAGATCAAAGTACAACTTGTATTTTGACTTTTTCTTTACTTTTTCCCTTATAAACCACAAAAGTTTTTCAAATAGTAACCCATAATTTATAAATTTATCTAATTGCGACCTGAACTCAAATTTTGACATATTTTCTGGTCAACACTAGTAGTTTGCCAAAATATTTAAAAAATGCAACCACCCTCCAAAAGTCAATCAATGTGCGCATATGCTAGAATGACCAATTTCAAAATAACCCTGGGTCAATTTCACTATTCTCCACCGATTTGATCTGAAAGAATTTTCGTTCCCCTCTTGATTAATTTAAATAACTATGAATAATGATAATGAGGACGACAATGATGATATAATTTTTAATAAATCGGAAAACTTGAATTTTACTGATTAATTTGTCTACCATAAAGTTTTGAGTTATTGTTAGTTAATCAGTAGTATATCCATACGATATGTAATGCACGATTTTTAGTTTTAAAATTTATAATAATATAATGTGATAATATTATTTTAACCTAAATTCTATATTAATAAGAATTTATGCATTTGTGTCTCATCTTAAATAATTATAATTTTAAGATGCCAACAATAATATATAAATGTATATTTATGTTTAACAATGAATTATAAATTCTTAAATTAGAAATACAAGGTTGTTAAATAAACATCAATCTTGTACACCCATTTATATTGTAAATTAAAATAAATTAAATCAAATTTAGTATTGAGAAACATTTATTGTATTATGGATGTTAAACGATAATTGATATTTAATTTAATTTTTTACCTCATAAAGATATGTTATGCATGTTACAGTTAATATAGATATAAGTACCATGATTAATATATTATTAATTTTTTGATTCATACTTAATAGCAAAGGGGTTAGTAAATAATTCATTTGCATTCACAATTATAGATTTCCTTGAAATTTTTGGTCAAACCAATGCAAACAATTATTTAAAGTTAAAGAAAAAAATATATGCCCTTCAAAGAACTAAAATATTATTTCAAGTTAAAGAAAAGATATATGTCCATGAAATAACTAAAATATTTTGATATGTATTTAAATAACGTAAGTAACTAAATATTCAATCAACTTGTATTGACAAATAAACTAAACAATTATACCAAAAAAAAATTCATTGTTATTAATTTCTCAAAAAATGTAAGACCTTATTTAATTTTTTTAATTTTCTAATCTATAGTTTAATTTAGTCATTTATTTTTTGTATTTGTATTTTTGTTAAATATAATTTTGCACCAAAATTTAAATAAAAATATATATTTTAAACTAAACAAAATTTAAAATAAAAAACTATTTAATTTAAAGATTATGATTTATATGAAATAAAGAAAAATAATAAACTTTATAACCTACTCATAGGTAATAGCCTAACCTAGTGGACACTACAAATCCTTAAAAATATATATTTTTGATTTCTTGTAAATGTTTTCTTTCCATTTATAGTAGGTTAATTTGAGATGAAAATTAATTATTTCTATTTTTATTGAAGGTCTTCTTTATATATACTTGTAAATTATTTCGATAATTACTTTATTCAAATAATTTCTAAGTTTAAATAATTATAATATTATGCATATATAGTGGTAAATTTGTATATTTTTTGGATATATTTTTCTTGATTTAAATAATTCATTTTGTCTAAAAATTTTCTCTTGTTATTATGTACTCATGAAAAATAAATAAAAATGTATGCGGTAATAAAGTAAAAACGGGTTAAAAAACTCCAACAAAGAACAACAAAATTGGAGATAGGAAAGCAAGGCAAACAGTCCTATCCCCTCATCCATTCCAATTATATCAGACCTTATCCCTAATTTTATACCTACTCCCTAAACCCTATGCCACGTGTCAAAAACCCACATTGCTTGTGCGGTGTGCCTCCAACTATATTGTATAGTACTTTTAGAGTACTGTTTGGCACTGTTTATTAGTTTTTTTTATTTCGAATTTATAATTAAAGAGATTTTAAAGCATACATGTCAAACAATATATAAAATCTAGACTTAACTATTTATTTTTGGGCACATGATTGTCTTGTTGTCATGAGATCGGTAAATTTTACACATTTGATGTCATTTCTAATTATTTTGGACAGTGTGAGATTAATTTTTATATTTTGAATTGAAGCCTGAAAATGTTGTAATAAGTCCAAGAACAATCTTTTGATGAATTCATGACAAAATATAAAATACTACAGTCTTCAATTTTGCAATAAGTCCATTATAAAAAATTTACGTGGATTTATGGTAGTACTTTTCTGAGTAAGTTATACTAAAATTGCCAATCTTTGCATTTTGCAGCAAATTAATATCCCACTTCTAACTTTTTTTTTTAATCACTTACTTATAAACATATATAATTGACACATAAAGTACAATAATTTTAAGTATTCATATGACTATACACTTAGATTTAAATATTTTGATTTTACCATTTACGGTAATATACACAAATAAGTTGTTTAATTTGTCTTGAGACTTTCATATCAATTAACATTTGCAATAGATATATAATTATTCAGATTTACATTTTGTAATAAGTTACTAATTTTATCATTCAATTGCTCCTAAAATTAAGAAGGCAGCCCTCTAGTGTACTATCTTCAAATTCATTAGCAAAATAATGTATATAAATAATGTTTGATTATTTATTTTACAAAATATAAAATCACTAGTATAATCAACCAACTTTAATTCGTATTTTTCCCAAACATGACTTAGAAGTTAGAGATGATGACAGTTTTAAGAACTAAGTTTTTTTCCTAGAATGCATGAGGGACAGACGAAGAGCGAGAAAGAGAAGTTTAGGAAAGGAAAACTAATTATTTTAGTAAAAGCTATATAATGAATGTTAATTATAAATACAAATTAACAATAAATTAGTGATACAATGTTGTTATGATTAATTCATTTTCGGGTGGCAAAAATTGAATTATAGCGAAAAAATGTCGAGTTTTGGTTCTTTCTTAGCATATATAAAATTTGAATTTTTTTGTTTCTGAGTAAGGTCGTAATTAATGTATGGACTCGTGCTGATCACGTGAGCGCCTAAGAATTTTTTTTGGTAATTTTCACCCTCAATACAACCAAACATTTTGTGTTCTATAAATAGGGTGCTACCCTACTTCTTGCATTATATCATTCTAACATTTCACTAAAATTCTGTCCTCTTTCATTTTCAAGAAAAAGAACAAAAAAATGGGTAGAAAAATTGTTATCAAGAAAATTCAAAACATAACAAGATGTCAAGTAACATTCTCAAAGCGTCGTAGTAGCCTGATTAAAAAGATGAGTGACTTGGCACTCTGTTGCGATGTCGATGTTGCATTCATTGCATATTCACCTGCTGGTCGTGTTACCAAGTTTTGCAGTAGAAAAAGGTTTGGTTTTTTTTTCTTTGTTCTTGTTTTTAATGATAAATGCATATATAATTGAAACTTTAAGAGATTGTATTTTATGAGATTTCCAATTTTAATTCAATGGAGTTTTATTTTAATTTATTTTTGCAGGCTTGAAGAATTGATCATTCTATATGCCAATCTACCAGAAGACCAGAGATTGGAGTAAACATCATTTCAGTTTTTTATCTTAATTAAAGAATAATTAAAACCCTTTTTTTTGTGGTTATTAATTTTATTTTTTGTTTCTGATTTTGCTGTGGATGGTGAAAACCAGGCATATCAGTGATCTTGAGGTATGTTATCAAGTTTTTTCATATTTTTGTTTTTATTCAATTTGTTAAATAGATCTATCAACTTATATATAATTTGTTTCCTCTTAAAAAAACTTATTTTTGGTTCATATTATTGCATGAAGGAAAAACAGGAGAAGTTGCAGAAGCTTGGCCACATTTATGGTGATAACAGCAAGCTACAGTATCTTGACAAACAGTTACTTTCCTCTCTCACTCTTTGTCTGTGTGTATATATGTATATATGTGTGTTTTTAGGATTTGTGAATTTATGTATGAAGTTAAAGAAATTAAGAGAAATATAACTAGGGTTTTGAATTTCAAAAGCTGATCTACACATATACATCACAAAACTTGTGTGAGACGGTCTCACGTATAATTTCTGTGAGAAGAATCCCTTTTACCCATTAGCTCAACCCATTTCCCTGAATTTATAGGTGAATTATGAAGTGTAGATTGTGGGTTGACCTGTCTCACGTAAAAAGATTTGTGAGACAATCTCGCATAAAACTTACTCTACATATATATGTATATATATTAAAAGGAGATCCAGGATTTCTAGGTCTCACTTTCTTTTTCTTTTCTCTTCTTTTTTCAGATATAGTACAATCTTCTTTTTCGTTTACATATAATTTTTTAATATTCAGATACAAACTATTTTATGCATCACAACATACTAGGTTTTATACATGAAATTCAATTAATATTTCCCAATATATGATGCTTGAATTTCTGTTTTTTTATGTAATTTGATGATTTTTTATGACTAGTTTTATATTTATTATAAAAAAAAAAGACTAGTTTTACCGTTAACAAACAAAATATAGGGCCCTTTCAGATTTAGATTCAGGAGTTATTATCATCCTTAAAATGGATTTTCAATAATAATTGCTATCATATAATTCTCTATTTTAATTTCCTTTTATTTTTTAATTTCATTCCAAGAAAGATGGGATTATATCATTTTTTAAGAAAATGTTATATTGATGGTTATAAGATTTGGGAGAATTTTTATCCTCTTAAACAAGGATGAGACTATACACACCCCAAAAATGTACTTTTACATCTATCATTTGTGAAAAAATGAGGTACGTTAAGTAAGTTGTGAGGTGTGTATAATCTCACCCATTAAATAAATACCTTAAAAGATCTTCGCATCGTTGAGTAGTTACCATATGTTTGCCGTTCTAGAATCTTCATTTTGTCGCATAGTTATCTATAAGTTTGCCATTTTAGAAATTTCACTTTGAGTAAGTCTTGTGTGAGACCGTCTCACGGATCTTTTTTCGTGAGACGGGTCAACCCTTAACCCACACTTAACAATTCATATGAAAGTTACTTACGACGTACAGTTAATGCCCGTTTCTTTGTTCTAAAGTATCATTACTTTGTCACATAGTGTCTTATGAGTCTGGATCTTTAATGATATTTGGTGTTACATCTCGTGTTACATAACATATAATGCACGTCATATATTAATTAGTGATGTCATTGAATACACGCGGCGTGTAGTGATTGATTTAAAATACAAGATGTAAAACCAAATGTAACAGAACATGTCACTTCGTGTCTTATAACTTCATCATTCTAAAATCTTCAATTTCTCGCATATGTAGTAAATTTGTTGTTTTAAAATATCCTTATCGTGTCGTTATTCTAAGTTTGTCATATCTTCAATCCTAACGTTATATGATATTTTCGCTTTGGTGGATACTTTTAGAGTTAATTTCTACGTACACTTCTAAAATCCTGTATTTTTTTAATAATAGTAGGATAAACATTCTCATTAATAGAATGATAATCATTTTGTTGTTGGTTTAGAAGAATAATTATTGTTTTTATTTGAATTGAATATTTTTTAGATTTTATTGTGGTGAATTTTCAAATCATGATTTAAATATTGTTTTACATTATTATATTTGGTAATTTGGTCATGTCATATATGATGCAATTTGCAAATAAATAGATGATGATTTTGTAAATTGCTTAAAATCTTTAAATTATGGGGACTATTTTACTAAACCCAATTAAAATTCGCTCCCCACCAATTGTTTTTTGCAATTTACTCTACTAATAGACAAAAGGCTTGTATGCTGTTTTTCTTCCAAATTCTGAAGAACATATCAGAGACACATGAAAATCCATTGCATATATGATTTGGGTACATTAATTATTTTGCAATATGTATTTTTATTGTACAGTATTATTTTCTATTTCATGTTTCATTTATTAAGAAGATTATTCTGTGTCTAACTTCCTCAATTTTGTTCCTTTTTTTCTTCTAATTTTCTGACTTCGGGCAATACGGCTATCAGAATTGAGGTACATATAATAATCTTCAAATGACCTAAGATATTTTTAATTAAGTAAATTTAATTCATAGTTTAAATTTATGGTTTCTCTTAATTAGTATAGTGTATTTTAATGTCATCTCATCAGAATCTTGAGCTTCAAATTCAAAAAGGTCTCCTGCAGCTCCAAATTGTGGAAGCCAATGTGAGGTAAAGTTTTTATATATTCTATGTTTTTGCACAAGTTTTAAAGCTCTCATAGATTAAATTAATGGTAGTAAAAAAATTGTCCTTTTTTTTTTTTTTTGTGACAATTTGTAGAGAATATGAAATCGGGCAAGACGAAGAACCAGCTTCTTTGCATCAAATATCTTGGTGTGGAAGAAACTTGCAGAAATCTCTTGAAAGAGTCATTGCTAAAAGGGTATATTCAAGATCTTTCTCATAAAATATATTAATCATTTAATTCAATTTCTATAAGGTTTTTTAGGTTATTTAAAGCATTAATTATTGTTTGGTTATTTGTATGCATGCCATAAAGTAGGCATTTCAAGTAAGAAAACAAGTGAATTACTACAACAAATTGTTTACTATTTACATTATTTCATTACGAACTTCTTCTTCAAAAGGAAAAAATAGAGTTGCAGAACCAGCCTCAAGGTTTGCATCAATCAAGTCTGAACGAAAATGGTCGATTTTCAACTGCACTGAATCATTTCAATGGGAATATCCTAATGAAACTTGATCCTTGGATAAGTCCATTCAGGTAATTATGTTGCAAATAAGATTGTAATTTCTTGTTAATGTTTCTATATTAAGAGTTTACAAACGCTACAAGAAAGTATCAAATATATATATATATATATATATATATAAAATTTATATTAACTATCTAGTGACATAGATGATAATGTTGTCTCTATTACTCAGACATTGAATTGATATTAGTAAGACATTTTTATATATATCACTTTATGACAGTATTATTCTCTCTCTCGCGTTACAATTTAGTGATGGATACTAACATTACTTTCTCGGGTTAATTTCATTTTTGGCCCTATGTACCCTAAATGTGTTTTCAGACTTTGGTCCTTTTATTTTCCAATTATCAATTTTAGTCCTGTAAATGAGAAATGTGTCAAATATATATATATATATATATATATATCAATCCTTTTTCACCAGAATCATAACTTTCGGCTGTGAAATTGGGCAGTGATTATGTGACACTCACTAAAAAGTGGCCAAAGAATTGTGATTCATGACTGAAATTAAACACATTTCTCAACTAATGTCAGACTAAAATTGATTATCCGAAAATAACAAGATCTGAATCGAAACCCACCTATATAATTTTGATGATGGTCCTTACTTTCTCTTTGCAAGTTTATTGTAGTGGATATTGATGATGGTCATTGAAATTTGAGAACAAAGTTGTGCTAATTTGGCAATTTTATTTTATAGTGCCAAGATTCGGGAGACCATATTTCAAGGGTTAATTGATGAAGCTGGGAAACGCACAACAATGGAGAATCCAGGGCCATCAAACTCTTCCAATTTTCCAATCCGTTTAAATATATCCAACATTCCTAATATTCAACAATCTTCAAACATGTTTGTGTCTGAAATGATAATGTCAGATCATGTCCAAGTCCCACCTTCTTATATTCCAATACAGGTACTAAACTTTGATCCCAATAATTTTAATTTCTCAAATCATATATTTGATATCTATTATTCTCAATAATCACTAATTTACAATGTCATTGTAGCGATCCTTAAGGGTGTATCAACCCCTGCTTAGCTTTCATCATGACCAAATGAGTGAGAATATTGCACGGAATAATAACTCTTCTGTAAGTATATATTATTTTGATTTTCAAACAATTTAAATCTGACAATAGTTGTTGAAGCTGGCAAGATGTCTAAATATATAAATGCAAAAAAATGTGTGTAGGTACTTTTTGCAGATGCAACTCAAATGTCTAATCCAAGCTTATACAATACCCAGGACCTGAGGTATTCATCATAATTTACTATAAGAAAAAATGACTATCTGCGATAACATCAAAAACCTCAATAATTGTCTCAAATACATTTTGCGACAACATGTTGTCTCTAATTTATTATCACAAAAGCCTTCTAGTAAATAGTTTTTCTGCAACAACACTGTTGTCACAAATGTATTAGCGACAACAATGTTGTCGCAAATAAGTCGTTTTACATTGTTTTTTATGACAACATACCGTCAATTTATATTAATAATTTTCACGATAATTTGTTGTTGCAAAAACTAGACTTTTCAAAATTATTATCGCAAATACTCATTTTTCTTGTAGTGATTGCAGTACTATATCTAGATTTATATAGTATCAATACACATCAAAAATTACTACTTTTAACTGGTTGTGGATTAGATTATTAGTTAATAGTTTCTATTTTGTAATAGATTCACATCTATTACAACAACAATGGTACCAAACCCTAGAAAAGTGGACATGTTTCGATCGCTTTGTGATGTAATGGGAACAACAGCCTTTCAATACCCAAATCCAAACATGATCAACAAATTTAGCAACATGGAGAACCAACAAAATGGTGGTCAACCTCACATGGATCACAATGGTAACTTCATGATGAATGGAAACCCCAGAAATGACAATATGTTACTTGAAGATTATTACAGAATGATCAACTGGGGCGAAACACAGAGAAATGATCAACCACAGGACGTACGTATCATCCATCCACACTGTGTAGCTAGCAACAGGGCACGCTACAGAGGTCATTCAATGGAGGTAAATATAAAAATTTAGAACTGCATCATATATTAGGAAATACTCATTTTTCGTCCTCCCCTCCCTTAGAGTTACTGTCCGTTTCCAATCATGTAAAAATTCATTTTTTCTATTTGGTCCGGTAATTGAAAGATTCATCCAATTTTGGTCCTATAGTTGAAAAATTCGTCCAATTTTTGTCATTTTTTATTCGAAATTTTATTTTCCAGCCACAGATTGGAGGCGAGTGTAGAACACTCGCTTGAATGTGGTCGGAGAATTGAAAATCCAGAAATTAGACGAAACTGTCATTTATAGGATCAAAATTGAAAAGCGTATTTTTGCAAGAGTAATAACGGACAATGATACTGAGGAAGGGCGAAAAATGAGTTTTTCCTCTTGGCGATAATTCATTGTGCATTATATAAAAAGTCTTTTGATTGCAACTGTTTATATATATATATATATATATATATATCAATTTGGACAAATTTTAATTTGATCTTATTTCGTATGTGATAAATATTAGGCTACTAATGGAGAAAACTCACTTTGGGCACCAAGGGCACAAAGGACTGGTTTAGTGGATTGGGAGGATTGGCTTCTTGATGACAGTTTTAACTCCCAGCATAATAATTGATCTTATGCTACCTTAATTGATGAAGAAATATCTCTGAGTTCTACTTCTAATCAAGAGACTTATTTCAATACTCATACACTATTTTTATTTTATTATTGCAAACTTAGTATTTTGTGACAATATCTATTGTGGTTGAGGTACTTTTGTTTTAATTATATTTTAAGGATTATATTCTTCTAATTATATCATTTTTTGGATAAACATGCGAATAATGACATTGCATAATAGGTGGGATCTGTGACATTTTCTTCCTATATACTCACATTTTGCAACCACTACTGGCTGCATTACTATTGCAAGTTGAATGAAGGAAACTATTCTTCCTAGGATACACAAGTTGGGTAAGACTATCAACTTCTTACAGTTTCTTAGCTTTTATTGTCATTTTCTAAAAACATACTGCCTCCGTCCCGGCTCAACTTGCCTACTTTGACCGGACGTGGAGGTTAAGAAAAAACAGTTGACTATTGTTTTTTAAGATAATTGAATGACATTTTGTGACTTTTGTGACTTTTTGTTTTTTGAGATTGTTTTTTAAGATAATTGAGTGACATTTTTGTAATAAGGATGAAATATGGGGATAATAATGTTTGACTTTTATTGTCATTTATGGGCTAACAAGTTCAGTGGGGACAAACCGAAATGATAAGTAGGGAAAATCAGTTGGGATGGAGGGAGTATTTGTTAGTAATGTTGATTTTAATTCAAGGGACAATTCCTTTTTCATCCTGCATAGAACCCATGTTCAATACTAGTTCTAAAATTATATGTAATTTAAAAAATCAAATTTAGTACTGTGAAGAAAATGTCCAATTTTAATCATTTTTGATAATTTAAAAAATCAAATTTAGTACTGTGAAGAAAATGTCCAATTTTAATCATTTCAAAACTTCCAAACTCTAGTGGTTTTTTCCGAACTCACCATTGAAGTTTGCAATTTTCGATGGAAAAAAGATTGATGTTAGATTCTTTTAGGGTTAATTACAAATAACGATATAAACTATATATGTTTTTGCAGTTAGCTACCTAAACTTTTTTCGGTTGCAATTAGTCATCTCATCTTTGTGTGGGTTGCAAACAACCATCTAAGATCATTATAACACAATTTCCGACCAAATCAAATCACGTGTGAGACACAACCTATACTTATAAATGTATTTTTCTCATTTTATGTTAAGTTTAGATAAATAAATAGGATTCCTACATTTAAATCCTAAACCTCAATATTCTTCTTCAATTTTGTTGAGTATAAACGAGTTGGACAATAGGAAGATGTAATCATAGTTGAACTTTATTTTTATTGCCGAACAACTAAAATAAACACATCATTGACTTTTAGAAAAAGATTTTAGGCTTACGAAAAGTATAGAGTATGTTCTATAATCCATAATTTTTATTTCACATACCTACTTTCAATTGAAAATCTTTAATTTAGTTTCAAAATCCCTAATTTATTTTTGAAACCCCTATGCTAGAAACTACAAATTTATAATTTTCCTATTATATGATAGGAATTACATATGTATAATTTATTTTTGAAATCTCCATTTTCTTAGTAATTTATTTTTGAAATTGCTATTATTTCCTTATTTTTCTTTATCTTTCGATCGATTTTCTCCTCTTTGTACACCCGATACTCTTTTCCCTGTCATAGTTTTTTTTTTTTTTCTCACGGGGTTTTGTTATGTCAGGGTTTTAAAGAGGCTGATCTTTCATTCTCAACTTATTTTTCTTGTGTTGTATAAATTCTTTTTCTTTCTTTTTATTGGGAAAAAAAAAAAACATTGCTCATTTTGACGAATACTTATGGTACATTCAAATAAATTTTAATATTTATTTTAATTTTTTTTATTTTCCCTAATTAAACTTAAAATGATAGAAATAGTCTCATAAGTATAGGGTGTGCCTCATACGTGATTTGATTTGGCTGAAAAATGATATTTCAATAGTTTTAGATGGTTATTTGTTACTTTTGCAAATGTGAGATGGTTAGTTGCAGCAAAAAAAATTTGGGTAGTTAATTAAATGCAAAAATGAATATAGTTTTGATAGTTATTTGTAATTAACTCATTCTTTTATTATTCAATTATAATGCGAAAACTGAATTTTTGAAATATAGAACTAACTAGTATCAAACACGAGTCTTAGGGCAGCACATAACGATGGATTTTTTTAACTATATCAATGGAAGTCAATGGATGCCTTGAGATAGGTTTTGCTAGTCATTCAAGAGCTAAAATTCTACTATACAAATTACAACTGCAAAACATGAAAAAAGGGTATATTAAGGAGGAAAAATTCATTTTTACGTTCTGCTTATAGGTATTGTTCGATTTTAATCCTATTAATTTTAATAATTAATTTTACTCCAGTCCTTTTTTTCCGAAATCTCAATTTTCCAACTAATTTCTATCTAGCTAACAACACTAGCCCCAATTTCAACATTTCAGTGAAGTTACCCATATGCGGCTACTGTTTTCATATTAATATGCGGACTTTATTTTTGTAATATTTTACTAAATAAATTGTCAAATCATTGTCTCATGATTAGTTGGACTTAAAAGAAAAACACAAATAATGAACTCAATAAAAACACATAAATACAAATTATTTCTCAAATTAAAGTGATGAAATTATATCCTAATTCAACCAAGAACTCTAATTCTCGATCGAAATTAATTTTAAGGAAAAATATCAATTTTCGTCCAATAAGTTAGGTCCTTTTTGATTTGGTGCATCAAATTTAGATTTCCAATTGTAGTCATGTAACTTTTGATTTTTTCCAATTTGTCTCCGATTTTGGCCGGAAAAAATTTAGGACTGACATGGGTGTCGAAACAGAGATTCCAAGTTTTTTAGAGGGAAATTTGATCTACATGGCTATCACGTCATTAGTGAAACCATTAATTAATAAATAAATAACAAAACTAAATAAACGAAAAGAAAAATAAAAAGGAAAAGTGAATTAAACAAAATGAAATTAAACAAACAAAATCGAAACAATTAGAAAAAGGGTGAGCATATACACCCTCACAACTTACTTAACATAATTTATTTTCTTAACAAATAATAGATGTCAAAATACACTTTAAATGTGTTTAGTAAGCTGTGGGTGTGTACAGTCCAACCTTACAAAAAAGACAACTGAATTAAACAAGGACATTAAATAGAAACGGGTGAAGAAAACAAAATCCCCAAATTGGAGAAAGAACCCTAGAACAAAATCCGATTTCTGCCCTCCTAAAACATTAACAGAAGTGCAGGAAGACGACGACGTATTGTAATAGAAGGAGGAGACTTGGGAGTGGTGGGGATTTATGTTAACAGAGGCGAAGATTCCAAAGCCAAAAGTGCAGAGAAGGAGAAGGCAAAAGAGGATGAGTAAAGGCCAATCCTTGATAGTACGAGGGCTGTAACTGTAAGAGATCTGAAGATACCGTATTTGGTCTTCTTCAACCTCAGAGGTGGAAGCTATGGGAGGTTCGAGAGTTGGATAGGGTTTGGATAGAAGGGGCTGCGTGGCGGTGGTGGGCTCATGAAGAGTTGGGGTCGTCGGAGTTGTCCATGGCGGCGGAGGGTGGTGGTAGTGGTGGTGGTGGTGGTGGTGGAATTGTTGCTTTCCTTGACTACTTCATCAGAGCTGGGAATTGTGGATCATGATCTCATTCTCGGTTTTTTAAATTATTTCAGATCATTTTGCGTTTGGATTCAGTTTTGTTTACTTTCTTTGTTTAATTCACTTTTCCTTCTCAATGTTCTATTGGCAATTCAAAAATTTATTAGGTCATACAACTCATACTCACCTGTTTAAAAAAAATAAAAAAATCATACTCACCAAGTTTTTTTCTTTATAAATTGAGGGTAATTAACCGTAGTAATATCATTTCACAGAAATTCTATCTTTTAAGCTCTTTGCAAGAATATTAAGAAGAAAAAAAAAAGGGGTTGCAGAGTTGAACTGAATTAAAGAAGACCAATAACCCAACGAGATGACAAGTAAAATGGGAAAATAGTAGCGAAATTTTAGTGGAATTTTTTTTCGTAGTTAAATAAATTACTTTGCAGCGAAAATCTAATATTCGTGATTAAATAAATTACTTTCCAACAAAAATTCAAAATTTTGAAACTAGTTCTTCTAAAATATATACTAAAGTTTATAAAATTAGCGACAAAATCTTTGTTTTTGTTGTTGTAGTTAGTTGCGAAATCCTTGTTTTGCTACTAAAGTCAATTAACGACGGGCTTATAGTGACGACATTAGAACAATTTTTTTGGCCACTAAATTGTTTTAACAACGAATCTACATAGATTAGCGTCGAAAATTTTCACGGCTACCTTCCCCTTTTCTCGTAGTGTACAAAAAAGGCGAAAGAAATTAACATCAATTTGATGCGATATTTGATGTCATGGTAGTGTCATTTTTGCTTATCATGTTTCATAACCAAAGAATATTATATCTTTAGATTAAAAAAAAAAAAGAGTTGAAATTTGATACATTTATAAGGAATTTGATTTTATAAGCTCTAATTTCCAATTTAATTGACTCCATGAGGTATTTTATATAGTGTTGATAAGTCGGGTTTCAGTGTGTGTTTTACATGCGTTATATGACTAATTTTGTACTTAATTATTCACTACTTTATTGCATTTACCCGATATTTGTCATACTCGTCTTGGTAGCTTTGATTTTTCATTTTCCATGAATTCCAGGTTGTTTGCAAGACAAATCGAGTATGAGAATACAAGAGGTGAAAGTCGCGTGGCCTGAAAGGGAAGAAGAAGCCCAACACTGAGAACTTCAATGTTGGGAATGTGAATGCTAGTTGCTTTTGACGTGTTAGCGCCCATTTCATTAAACTCAATTCCTCCTCAATTCAATCTTGGGAACAAAGAAAGGAATGTGATGCCATTTTGGAAGAAATAGATAATTTCCATATTTTTGTCCAGAGATTCATGCCACTTATTTTAGGAAGGAGTTGAATAGGATTTCTAGACTTTTTGATATTTGGAGATTAGAGGGAGAGAGAGGTAACAAAGAATGAGAGAAGAAGAACTCAAATCAACTTATTCTTTGTTAATATTAGTGAAATAGCTTTCTCACGTTAATGGTGATCGGTGACTAAGCAAAATGTTGTTTCTTTTGTTATCAAGAAACAACATTTTGTGTAAGATTATCATATATTCACCACAAATTTTGTGTAATCATATATTAATTATAGATATATATAGTGTCGCACAAATATTCAATTTTTAGTGACAAACTATGTCATATCGTTTTATTCTTATTTTTTGGAGATAGATATTGTCGTTGCCATTAATTTTTTTTTCCATGACAAAGCATGTCGTTACAACTAGTAGTCATTTAGTGACACTACACCATTTGTCAATAAAAGTTGGAATCTTTTTTGACGCATTTTATTGTCATTATAGTATTTTCATTTAATTACATTTCATATTTCGTAATTATAAAATAACTATTTGATGATGAATTATTTTAAATATGACAAAATTGTTAAGGAAATTGTTACAATAAATTCGTCACTAAAATTTGATTGCTTCAGATAAATTAGTTACTAAATTGTTACAATAAATTCAGTCATTTTTTTGTTAGAATTTTAAAAATTGTTGACCTGACTGTCAGAATTAGACTGTCACATCAGCATTTTCGTCGGAATTAGGGGGTGAGTGTAGTTCACTTGTGGAAATTAGTTGGGAAATCCAAAATTTGGAAAAAAAAAAAAAATGACAGAAAATTAGACAATTTTTTCATTTAAAGAATCAAAATTGATAAAGTGGATTTATACATTGCCAAAAATGAACAATAGCTTTGGGGAAGAAAGAAAAAAAATGAGTTTTTCCCTTTACCTTCTAAAGACGTATTAGTTTTAAGCCAACACACCACATTAATTGAAGGATGTAAATTTTTGGGAAAAAATCAATTTCCGTCCGCTAAATAATGTCCTTTCCACTTTTCGTCCGCTAAATATCGTGTTTCTAATTTTAGTGTTGTAACTTCACTTTTTTTCCAATTTCAGTCTGATTTCGCCGAAGGCTGACGTGGCAGCCGAAATCTGCCTACGTGGACCAGAATCCTAATCCCCAATTTTTTTTGAGTGACGTGGACGAGCTACGTGGCCACCACGTCATTAATAATAATTAATCAAAAATAAAAAATAATTAAAAAGAAAAAAGTCTCCTCCCCCAAGCCCCCGCCCCCCAATCTGCAATTAGGGAACTCCAGCACCCTGCAGCTGGAAAATGTCGTCAGAAAAATGTTGAACCCCATTCAAATTGCTTCCAATGCTCCCATTCTTCATCACAATGTTTTCCCCATCTTCTTTCCCCAAGAATTTGACCAAAATCGCACAAATATTCTGCAATTTCAGCCTTCAATCGTCGTCCCTTCTTCGGAAATCGGCCATAGCCATCACTTCAAGCTCAAATTGGGGTTTTCTTTGTTTCTCAACCAAAATGACCAAACAATATATCAAAATGCTCCTGATCTCATCAAGCCCAAACATAATTTCATATCAATTTCATGTTTCTTGTTCAAATCACTTCTCAATTAAGCCAAAACCGTACATAAATTGTTTCACAAACCCATTTCTTTGTCTCTCGCTCCCTCTATCTCTCTCTCTCTCTCCCTGTGAGGGCGGCGCCATGTGTGTGGTGCTGGGGACGGGGGGCTGGGGTTGGGAAAGAAGACCATTTTTTTTCTTTAATTTTGATTTTTTAATTAAATTTTCAATTAATATTATTAATGACATGGAGGCCACGTGACTCGTCCACGTCACTAAAAAAAATGGGGATTAGGGTTTCGGGCCACATCAGCAGATTCCGGCTGCCACGTCAGCCTCCGGCGAAAATCGGACTGAAATTGGAAAAAAAGTGAAGTTACGACACTAAAATTGGAAACACGATACTTATCGGACAAAAACTGGAAAAGACCTTATTTAACGGACGAAAATTGATATTTTCCCTAAATTTTTAGTAATTGAGAGTCTATATTAGCAATATAAGTTCAATTCAAGAAAAGAGGACTCTGCAAATCTCGTGCAATTTGACTCAAAATTTGCACTTCGAGCCTTAGGTTCTAAAATTGTCCAAATTAATTGAAAAGTTAGTGGTCTTAACGTACGTAGGAGTTGAAAAATTAATATTCTTCATTGGTCATATTGTCCTAAATTTAAAATTTCCCTTTTACTTGATTGGAAATGAAGGATGAATAATTTCAATTGTATTGCAGCATCCTTGTCGGTGGATCAACCCTTGTTAAACTTCAATTACCAAATGAATATTGTTGATATACTGATCAATAATGCATATCTTCTGTAAGTATATATAGTTACGATTTTAAATGTTACAATAATGTTACAATAATGTTACAAATATATATATATATATATATATATATATATAAGATGTTAGTAGTAAGTAAATGCTGACAATGTATAATTTAAAAAAGTGGTTTTTTGAGATGCAAACAGCTTATAATATGTCTACCCTAAGTATGTGCAACAATTGATCCCAAGATCCAACGTAAACATAAATTCATGAATCCAATCCCCATACCCCATTTTATTATCTATTTCAATTTGTTATTATATTTTGATTCATAGTTTATGCATTCACGTGTTATATAAGTACATATCATTTTATACATTTTTGAACGATATTAATCTGCAATATGAGAAGTGTGCAATACTAAATATTTTTTTCTTAAAGCAATCGGAATGTAGCTTGGAATCAAAGGAGGAAAACTATTAGATTTAAATTTAGCATTATTTTAGCGATTTTTAAACTTATACATTTAAAATTATCGTCTCATGCAGCGTGTGTTACAAAGTTTATACCAAACTCTAGCAACGTGGACATGTTGCAATTCCATTATGATGATGATAAGAAATTGGTGGCCAACCTAACATGAATCACAATGGTAGCTTGAACATCAATGAAATGCACAACTATGGTGGTCTTCCTCCACAGATATTTATAATTATATACAAAAAAAAAAAAAAGTGTTTAAGTTGTGATTCATATACATTAATACATCGAATTATGTGGGCAATAAAATTCATTCATTTTACATAAAATAAGATATATAGGAGTGGTAATAATTAATGTACAAAATAGTTATTTGAGATTGATGGTAAAAATTTATGTAGATAAAAGATAAGGGAAAAATTCATTTTTGGTCCATTTAAAATCGCACTGTCCAATTTTAGTCCACCATACTAGCGAATTTCAGTTTTAGTCCATTTAAGACGAAAATCGTCACTATTTGATCAAATTTTCCCCGGAAAACCACTGTTGCCGGCGGTTGTAATACAATCGCCCCCAATTGTTACCGGATTACACGTGGATTGTTATTGACCAATGAAAATTATCCATGTCATATATATAATATGTGTTTACTTAAATATTTGATTAAGAAAAAATATGTAAAATGTAAAATGTAAAAAAAAATTATATTCTAAAATCTAAAATTGAATAAAGGGAATACCAATTCCCAAATCCAAAATCGAAATCGAAAGTATTTGCCCTAAAATTATAATCAACAAGGAGATCGATAGAAAGTCTTCAATCGTCGGTGACATTTTCTGAGAATGGCTCCCCGAAAGCGCAGGGAAGCCTCGACGGAGCGAACACAGAAAGGCCCAACCCCAGACGATCCACCCCGACCAAAATCAAAACGGGCGAAAGCCATAATCCAGAAGAAACCCGTCAAAGCCCCGAATCCAGAAGAAACCCTAAATCCCTCCAGTCCGAGTCTGGAAGAAATCCCTCCACCATATGGTGATGCGCTTGAGAAATTGAACAAATTGGAGCATGCGAGACTGCGGGAAGAAATAAAGAACGGAAAGGCTATGAAAGGTGAGTCAAAATTTATTTCTATCTATATTAGGGTTTCATGAAGTATGTTTTAGGGTATATATATGCAAATTTAGTTAGTTTTTAATTGTTGGTTGTTGGGTGAAAGGTGTAGCATTGAAAGGTGCACATAATTGCTTTTTTATTCACTTTTGGATATGCTTTTTGTGTGGTCCATATAGAATAGAATATTCACTATTTTGTTTGGTTATGTAGTGATATGTGTGTCTTTTTCTTGTTTTTTGTTTTTTTTTCTTATAAACAGTTGGCATAGAAGATGCTTTGACTGTGATACTTCATTGGGGGGGTGATTTTGTACATTTACCCGAGGCTGAGTATGTTGGGGGTGATAAATTTGAATTGGAGTCTGTGGAGCCCTGTACTTTGACTTTGATGACATTAACTGAATTTGGCTTAATGAGGAAGGCAGGGGGAGCATTATTCTATAGGTTTTACACAGTCAAAAATATGAAGTTTAAATTGATAAGTAGTGATGAAGAGCTTCTTAATTTGCTGAATGAAAATCTGGAAAATGGGACAATGCATATATATTTAGAGCCTGATGTGTTAGAAACAGAAAGCAGTCCTATAGATGAAAATTCACATTGTGTTGCTGAATCTGAAGAAACTGAATTTGTAGTTGGTGATGATGGTAGTGAACATGAATTGTCTGATGATTGTGACCCTGAACTGCATGAAGTCTATGTTGAGAAAGATGTTATTCCTGACAGTGAGGTTAGTGATGAGAGTGATGATGATTTAGTAGATGCTGATGCTGTGGGCTTTGATGAAAACAGAGTATCTGATGAGGAGAATATGGTTGAAAGATACCCCATATACAATCCCAACACTCAATGGAATCCCACCTTCCAATTAGGAATGCTATTTAGTTCTAAGCAAGAGTTTAGGAAAGCAATTCAATCTCATGCAATAATGACAAAAAGATGCCTGAAAACAATGAGGAATAACAAGGACAGAGTGTATGTAAGGTGCAATGAACAGAATTGTACATGGAAGTGTCATTTAAACAAACTTCAAGATGTTGAAACTTGGCAAATAAACTTATACCAATCTGACCATCAATGTGTACCTACTCATGAAGTGAAAAACATGAAAGCTAAATGGCTAGGTGAAAGGTTCCTGCAAAGATTTCAATCTGACCCAAGTAGGAAACTAAAGTCATTTAGAATGGATGTGATTAAGGATTTGAGGTGCAATATTTCTAGGCAGCAATCCTTTAGGGCTAAAAAGAGGGCTTTGGAACTGTTACAGGGAAACCCTGATGATCAATATATGAAACTGTGGTCTTATGTGGAAGAGCTTAGGAGAACCAACCCGGGTTCAACAATTCTCCTAGGGACAGATGATAAATCTAGGTTTTCTCATCTTTATGTGTGTTTTGATGCTTTGAGAAGGGGGTATTTGGGAGGCTGCAGACCTTTGTTGGGGATTGATGGATGTTGGCTGAAGGGTAGTGCAGGGGGTGTTTTGCTAAGTGCAGTTGGGGTTGACCCCAATAACAACTTATATCCTGTTGCTTATGCTGTTGTGAAACAAGAAAATTTTCAAACATGGGAGTGGTTTTTGACATGCTTGAAAAAAGATCTTGAGATCACCAATACAGAAGCATTTACTTTGATTTCTGATAAACAAAAAGGGTTGATCAAGGCTGTTGGTAGTGTATTCTTTGGGGCAGAGCATAGGGTGTGTGTTAGGCATATGCATAGTAACATGAAGACAGCAGGGTTTAGGGGCATGATGTATAAAAATCTGTTGTGGAATTGTGCCCAAGCCACAACACCTGGTGAGTTTAGAGAGTGTATGAGGAAACTGAAGGATCACAGTGAGCCCTTTTGGGAGTGGTTTAATGACAAACCCCCAAGTCAATGGAGTAAGGCCTTTTTCAGAGAGAATGCAAGGTGTGACATGTTATTAAATAATGTGTCTGAGTCTTTCAACAGCTGTATACTAGAGGCAAGAGATAAACCAATCATTACCTTGGTTGAGTGGATAAGGGTTTACATAATGATGAGGCTGCAGAAGAATAGGGAAAAGGCACTTGCAAAATGGGTTGGGAAACTGTGTCCAAAAATACAGAATATGTTGGACAGGTACAAGGGCAGTGTGGGTGATTTCATACCCATAAAGTGTCATGACAAGCATTATGAGGTGTCCTGTTATGATGGTACACAGTATGCTGTTGATTTGGAGAAATGGCAGTGCACTTGCAGGGTTTGGCAACTAACTGGAATACCTTGCAAGCATGCTACCTGTGCAATCCTAAGTATGGGTGGGAATGTGGAAGACTTTGTTGATAGATACTACTTTGTTGAGACTTACATCAAAGTGTATCAACATGCAATCCTAGGTGTAAGTTATGAAAAGTTGTGGGGGGATTCAAACTATATTCCACCATTACCCCCACACTTTGCTAAGCCTTCTAAGGGAAGACCAGTGAGACTAAGGAGGAGGGAAGCTGATGAACCATCTCACAATGGGAAAAAGAGAAAAGGAGATCTACTTAGCAATACAAGGTTGAGCAGAATAAGGAAGAAAAGAGGGAATAAGGTGATCTTATTTTAATTGTTTTCTATCTACTTATAATTTTTTTATATCCTCTTGATACTAACTATTATTTTTCTCCATTTGGACTTGACAGTCCAAAGGCACTGAAAATGTGAACAACAATGAAGATGCAACAGTTCAAGAGGATCACCTTGCAACAGAACCAATGCAGCCCAATGTTGTAAGTCATTTAACACAGTCACACATATATTTGCACAACCATGTTTTCTCACTGTGGTCTTTGTGTTAGATCCTCCCACCAAGTGCAGATCCTGTGGATCAACCTCATGTGGATGAAGAGATGACAGATATTGAGGCCAATATTGAGGACTTTCTCATGAATCAAGAAGCACCCATTCCAGGACCTTCAATGTATCACCAACTTTCACAATCTTTGAGTCAAAGGTCCAGTGCACATGAGGAAATAAACATCTCCCAAATGAGCCAACCATTCGCATCACAAGAACTACCTGCAGGGCCTTCCAATCCACATCCAATGCCCTCAAGAGTGAACATTAGAGCCCCTGCTCCTTTCACTGAAAGTGGAGCCAAAGCAGCCAGGATTAATCCAAATGATGTGCAACCTGAGAAAGAAAAAAGGCTGGTGGAGATCAATGGAATTAAGTACATGGACTTGTCAATGCAACCTAATGAAAAGTAGTTATAATTTAATAGTGTAGATGGATCTTGCCTTCAATGACCAAAACTCTTATTTTGTCTTATTGTGTTAGTTTACATTTTGGGTTGCCTTCAATGGCCAAAACTGATCTTTTGGATGTTTTTGGGGAAAAGTTTCAATGCATTGAATGAATTTTTAGATGTTATTGAA